>CM056173.1:41089231-41567045 GCA_029691765.1 Entomobrya proxima | reverse complement strand
CTATAGGGTTTACGGAAATGCTGCAATTATAATGTCGAATTGTTGTGGTTACTGAACTTGACTTTGTGTACTAGATCTCGCATTGCAATGTATTTTTGGAAAAACATTTTTTTTCACTAACAAAAGTGAAATTCACTGTTTATCTTTCAAGTGTACTTGCTTCTATGTTATTATCATCATTTAATCATTTTCCTTTTGTTTTATATATCCACAAAATGGGGAAAGAGAAAGAAAAAAACATTAAAGCTGTTTTATTTCTGGTGTCGTTATTCCGTTTCGGTGTCAAGAAACTAGGAGATTTAAATGTCCAAAGCAGATGAACTTTGTTTAATATGCATTTAGGTAGACAGACATACACACCATATGCCGTCGTTTTTCAAACCGAAGCGTTCCTCATTTCGTTCACCTTCTCTACTCCTCACATGGCCAGAAGACGGGCATTTTCAACGCATTGCGATGAGTCAGTTGCTGACGGTAATAATGATAAAGAAATGATTAAAGAGAATGTGTATCGATATTACCATGCCACGACGAACTCTATATCATATCAATACTATATCATCTATTATATATGTTGTACTTACAAAGCTCATTGAAATATCGTTAAAGGATTGGTTGTTATGTAAAATATATATATTTCTTATATGCACGTCATATCTATCACGAGAGCATGGACCCTAAATATTATGGACGCGTGGATAAGAAACTGCCTTATGCTTTTGTATTGTAGTTTCAACAACGTTTTCGAGACCCTACGGGTTTATGTATTTCAAAAGACGCGTCCTGTCAAGCTTTAATAGGACAGAATGTATACCTATATACCTTTGCCATAAATATACGTATATCTTTATCGTAATCCACCATGTAGCGTAATTTTCGGAAGCTTGAATAACATAAAGTATAGGTAGACTTGGATTATACTCGGATGGAACAATTCTCCGTGCTCCCTTCTCGCGTAATGTGCATAGGTATCCTGCCTCACTCGAAAAAGATTTCCCTTCAGCAAGATCCAGCTTCTGAATTCAGAACACCTGGCCTTTTGTTTTGTAAATTCAACAAAACTGGAAATTGAATTGAAGCAAAGGTTTGAAAGGAGCAAGTAGAAATATGCTTTTGCCTCTGGAACACTTCAATGACAATAATGTGCTGATGTAGCCAAAGCACCGAAAAAAGCAGTTCAGTTTCTAAATATCGCGACCCCAACAAATAATGCCAGATATCTATTGAAAATCAAGTTGCTTCTGTGTTTTGGTCGGTTTGTCTGTCAGTACGCGATGGATTAACATTTTACTGCCATTAGTTGCTTTGCAATTCAGGTGTGTATATTCGTTCTTCTATGAAACATGAAGATTTTTTCTCTGATTAGCAATTTCCAACTACGTACACTTTTGCAACTTTCATTTCAAAGTTTAACGCTACTTTTCTCTTGCGCTTCCTGGAGTCTCTGGTTGGTTGCGCTCTGATGGCGTTGCATGAATCCCTTGTGAATTCAAGTTGAGAAATGCTGTACCCTTGACAAACTTTGCCAATGCCCAGGTAAGTTAGGGCTCCCCTTTACCCTTATTGTTGCAGTTGCATGTTACTGCGATTATCATTTTTTTTTATCAAGATGATAGATCAGGGGAGACGGAGAAAAGAGTAATACTGTCACAGTGCATTGGGGCAGGATGAATGGACCATACAATTCTATTTTTAAATGGCAGCTGATTTCATCCGTGCACACACCACAAAAAATGTTGTCTGGTCTGGAACCAAGGGACAAGTTCGAATCGGAATGTACTAGGGATCATTACCATAATGCCAGACACAATTGCTTACTGCCTGGCTTATATTTTGATGCAGTACGATGCATGGCATTGAATAGATAAAGGTGACGTGCTTCAAATTTCAAGCGCATATATCACATCATAAAGTGAAAGAACTTGCCTACTGCGCGTTATGCAAAAGCATAGAAATAATTCTGTAAATGCAAAGTTGTCTCTCTTTTTACATGGAGAACACATTTATCTGATCTAGTTTACACGATTATTTATGCTTTTGAAAGGCAGCTTATTTTATTCTCAATGATGCTGAATATTTATGCACGATTATATATAATAAAGCTTATATGATTTTGAAAGAAAGTTAACAATGGTAAATAATTTACTAATTAACTTTCCTTGATTACAGGAAGTTATGGATGCCTTTTTTGTTGTAGAATTCAAACCTCAAGATGTCAGGATTCATTCTTTTTCTTTCGGATGGCAAAGTCGGTTTCAGGAAACGCATGCATTTTCTTCATGATATTCACTTTTGCTTGGCCCAAATCACCGAACAATGCAATATTTAATTTCAAGTCAAATTCAATGTATCTTCATATCTGTCTGTATCTTGCGAAAAGAGAAACTTGAGTGTTACACTACAATAAAATGTACAGTAATACTTATTATTGCATTATATTATGTACACCTACATACAACACAAATGATGCCGTACAATAATAATATTTTCCCGTTTTCCCCCAGAAAAAACTGCTCCCTCACGCATCATCATCATCATCCAGTTTGCTTACTAGCCAAGAGAGTCGCGTGCCACTAGATGATAATAATATTTTACTACCCTGAATAAAGGCTTGACTTGCTGCAGCAGAAAGAACAAAATAAGTTGTGGTATAAAATTATTGAGGGTTGTTTCTCTCCTGACATTGCGTTGCATTGCACGAGGACAAAACAGGGTATTTCTGTACTACACACCTTATGTATATGTTGAGCCTTACTAAGTACTCAATACTCACCCTACTAGTTTCTCTATTATATTTTTTGTTAGGGTATTCCACTGAAAAACGGTGTGGTTTGGTCATCCCATCATATTCGTAATAATAAAAGCAAGCACACAGTAGTCGCAGTTGTAGCGTCGGTGAGCATAGGTGTGTAAAGCTATTTTTCCTTGCGTTCTGTTATCTTCTGGCTTGTTTGGGTCCCTGCTTCTCGGGAAAGCAACGCTTCTTGCAAGCAAGCAAGTCTCTAGATAGAGCATCTTGGCGTGCGTGGTGTTAGGTCCAGAAGCCAAGACGGACGTTGACTCACTTGTTGAGTAGCTGCTCTCTGAGACGCACACGTTTCTCCTGGTTGTCCGTTGATTTTCATCGGGTTTCGTGTTGACCAGTAGTGAAAAAACAAAGAAGAAACTGCCAAGCCACGAGGATTTTTTTTCTTGAAGACAAGGGCAATCTGAGCAGCTCTTATTTACAGTGTTTTACAAGTTTACATTATTTATTGTGCGATATTTGGTGACATTTTGGGATAAACGTGGAAAAAATCATATACACGTTTACGAATGAAGTATAGCACAACAAACTGTTTACCAAGGATTGATTTGCCTAACGGAAACAGTGGGAAAAAGTGGATTAGCGAAGTGGTTCGTGTTGTTGTTGACACGTTGAAAAGTAAAAGCGTGAAAATGCAGCCTAATATGATGCCTACGGAAGGGGGTGTTCCTGAAGATAAGACTCCGGATGTGCCCTATTGTCAATCCCAAGTTCCAGTGTTGGCCGAACTATTGTGCTCGGAACCAGCGGACCCGGATTTGTTGGATTCGGAGAGATCCGGGGAGGAATGTGAGGAGGGTTGCCAGTCATTTTTTGATCCAGCTATACTTCACCATCCAGAAGTGATGAAACGTTTGAAAGCGTTGGAGTTGATGATGAAGCCGCCCAAGAACTATTTTGCCACTAATTCGAAAAATGACATTTTGCCTTACATGAGAAAAATCGTCGCTTCATGGATGTTGGAGGTAAGAGAGTTTTTCTTTTAATTGACTGGTACTGGAAATAACCATCGTTTCCGATTTCATATAATTACCAGATGGATTTTCATAGAATTTTCAAAGATTCATTTTTACCAAAAATTTACTTTCATTTCCATAATCGTGACAATAAATCGATAATGTGCAGTAGTTTCATTGCAGTTGAACTTGGGCCACACAAGAGCTAGAGAAATCGTAGTTTTGACACTTGAAATTTTATGAAACAATAATTATCGCACGTTTTACAATTTATTAGCTCAAAATACTCACCAGAATAAGAAATTCTTGCAACTCATGTTGTGCGCATTTTTAGAACAAAGCAGGCTTCCGATAAAATCCTAATAATCTCAAATTATGTTTACTCATCATCACACCTGCATATTTTTTTAAACAATTTTTTTCACGTCAACAGCAAAAGAGTACACCACAATAACATTATAATATTATCAGATTACTCGATAAGGTTTCTAATTGCTTACCCTCATCCTACATAAAACTGGCAAGGGCTTCATTTAATACCTCATCTCAAGTTGATAATAGTAGTAGTAGCAATGGTCGAACGGTTTAGTGGAGTGAGAGCATACTAGTCGACCATGAAGTAAATTGCTGTGGTTTATGAATAAAGCCACATAACACCTCTAGAGCTTGAAGGAACGAGGCCAAAAAAGTCAGGGTGGCATTAGCCAGATCCGTAGCATGCGTGCATCATCATGCTGACTTCCAGTTTGGTGAGCGTGGTGTCCGGCAAACCAACTTCCACTTTTATCGACGATGCAAAAGCGGGGTAATAATGATAGTATGTAAATCCATCCATCATTCCTTAAAACATGACCTAATCGATCCAGCAGCTATTCATCTGACCTTTTGCAATATTTTGGTAGGTAGGCCAAGAAAATGTACACTATGGCTACTACGACGTAGTAGATTCGTGACCCATGAATTATTATTATGATTTTCTGATCAATGTTTATACTTTTTGTAAAAGAATCTGTAAAAAAGTATTCTTGGATATGACCACAGGGCTGAATCATAAATAATCTCGGTATGCATCTATTGCGTCTTATGCCTTGAGCAAATAAAATATCAGAATAAAATGGTGCATTTATTTGGCTTTGATTTTGTAAAGGATTTTCATGGCGCATCATAGTAATTCAAAAGTTGTATTTTTGTGTACAATAATCATAATAGCAGCTACACTATAATCTAAAGGTTTCAAACACGGTATTTATGTAGAAACATGAATGTTGTCCATGTTCTCTCACGTGACTCAATAATCAATCGATATATCAGCCCCGCCATATCAAAGGATGCTGCTCTGGAGAAATTATCATAAATAGGTAAACCGTTATTCCCTACGGTTCCATATACACACAAGCACAATCAACCAGCTAAAGAATCTTGTACGCCCACAGTGATTGCAACAAGTAATGTAGTGCGCATACACCTGCATACAATAAAACTTTTGTTAGGCAAGCATATTGACAAAGCGTCGATTTCCAATTCACATTCACAGCCACTGGCTATTATAGGATGGATATGCGCTTAATTTTAATATTTTCTAACAAAAAAATCTGCTTTTTACAGGTTTGTGAGGAGCAGAGGTGCGACGAAGCAGTTTTCCCACTAGCAGTTGGAATTCTTGACCAATTTCTGGCTACCTGCAACATCAAAAAGGAACAACTTCAAATGGTGGCCTGTGTATGTCTTTTGTTGGCCTCAAAGTCCCGTCAGTGTAACCATTTCTCACTGGAACTTCTCTCATGGTACACGGATAGCAGTGTTACAGTGCAGTCTCTACGGGTAAGTTATTAAATGATGTGATAATATGATAATTTTCCAAGCATGCAGCTCAATTTGTTGTCGCAACCATAATCTTAATCTTTCTGCATGAAACTTTATGTTTCTTCATCTTTTTACTCCTTTTCTTCCCACAATTTCTACATTTTACGCTTTCATCATTTGTACACACACCTGTCCTCGCCAGTTTCTCACAGTCCATCGTTCTCTGTCATTTTTTGTCACATTAAGCCCTTTCCTCGATAGGAGCATAGGCTATCTGAAGCTAATGCATGTAAAAAGTGCAAAGTGATAAATGAACAATAAACACAAATTTGAACTTCATACAGCCACTCCAATCATCGTTTTCCTCCAGTTGCTATAAAACCATTATAGCATGTGAGGATGATAACACGCATAAAAAATGCATGCTGATTCTCCTCCATCCGCTTTGGTGTATCAGCATTACAATATTGCATTGTTTTCTAATTGGCCATCTTCCGTTCCTCCACCTTCTTCGACAAGCTTGAGTAGGAATGGAACGGAAAAGATATGAGAATCTAAAGCTATTATTGTAAGGGGAAAGCTATTTTCCTCCATCATTGCCATGGTACAGAAATGGTTGCTTACTACTCTTTAGCTAACCATGTATGTATTTTCCACTCCATTATTCCGTACTCTGATCTCTCTGCAAGGGAGCAAAATGCAACAAGAAGCCAAGCTTTGGGGTTTTCAGAAAGAAAAAGTAAAGTTGACGACGAAGTAAACTGGAAGTTGATTTCCTCCTGTTATTTCTTCAGCTACCCTCATTTTGGTGTCATGCTTGTGTGAGCGCACAACAACACGCTGCCATTATGATCATCGTCATCATCATCCTTGGTTGTCAGGTACCCCTTTGACTTGAGTGGCACTTTGTGCAGTACAGCTGAAGAAATTGTACTTAATCATTCATATTAAACTTGCACATGGCCTTACGTTTTCCTAATTTTAACTAGTGTAAATGTAAAAGGTTACATTTATTTCACATTTCCCCTTTTATAAGTTGGGTTTATTGGCCCAGTTTATAGGCCTTCAAAGTAGAAACTCATGCCGCATCCCAAATTAATGTAGCAACTTTTCATGGAAAATGATCACACGTAACACATGCCTACCGCTATCAAATTAACATGAAATTGCATCATAATCAGAAATTGGCTATTTATTTGGCTGAATGTGGGTCTCTTATTCCAGTTCTCCAGCAGGTCAGTGTATCTTGAAAAGAAAGACCTTGAAGAGGCAATTTGCTCAGACCTACATCATCTGGCATTATTGCAAAATAACAGTGGATAAAGGTACCGGTTTACCCACATTTGCCTACTGACTTACTTTCGATTGGGATAAAAACTGCAAGATGTTGCCAAAATTATTACGATTTCTGAGTAAAATATACAAGCTAATTAAAGCATATGCCGTTTTGGCAAAAAGAAGCACATCTTTGCGGGGAGTGCAAAAACGGCAAGATGACTTGGAGGCAAAGGCGACATTAATCTTTCTCTGGTTCAGCCTTCCTGTTCTATGAGTGCTACACCTACATTTTTATGATGCCAGTCTCCGGTTTTGTGGAAGCATGAAAATGTGCATATGCTCAGTCTACCCCAAAATACTGCATATAATACGATTATTTCAGTAAAGTTGATAGCAAATGAACATTTGTCTGATTAGTAGCTTTGTTTGAATTTGAAAACTCCGAATAAATGATGTGTGCAAGCTCTATTCTGCGCACAGCTGGGTTGTACATCTATATAGGTAGTTTTTCCAAATTCATTTTGTCATGACTCATGATAATGAAAAGTGTAAAACCCCCTTTGTTCAAACACCACGCAGCAAATACCAAGTTGGGTCCATGTTCTGCACACAGGGAGCACCCAGTAGTTGATCAATTCTCGGGGACAGGAAGTTCCAGCACCTACATTGTAAATAAATGAAAGCTATTGAAAAGGAATATATTTAATGGCAATTGTAAAAAGGAAACAGGAATGGTTTTTTTATGTTTACGGTACATGTACGAAAGGATAAAATGTGAGCTTGAGAGACTTGGTGGTTTGCTTCCTAAAAATAAATAACTCTCCCTGACATAAAATGTATGAAGGGGCTCACACGATCTTGTTCATTCTCATCATCAACTTTTTGTACATTACGATACACATGATGATAATATGATGAACGATTATGTGTGACATGCAATACACCACCACTCGCACTCATCATCATGAGAGAGGAATATTTTGATGACGGCAAATAGAAGGAACCTGGTCATTATGGGTAGTACATTGACACTTTCATTTCATATTTTATCATGGGAACGCCAAAAGCAAAGGGTTTCACAAAGAGACCCTTGTACTTTAGCTGTCTATCTTCGTTCTAGTCTGCATCATCCAGAGAGAACTTAAAATTTGTTCAAGTACTTTTATCTCTCAGTATATTCCACTTTCTCATAAGATGCATTGCTTATAACACTCTTTCAAACTCAAAATGAAGGAGTGGAGAGTCAAGGCGATGACGATGATGCGCTCTCACAATGAGAGCTAATTATCAGGAGAAAAGTGACGAAAATACTTTCCAGTTAGTAGAGTGTGTAATTTAGCATATCCCGTTGATGGTTCAATTTGAAGGGGTTCGTGCATGCAAATCAAAAAAAGTGGCTGTGCTGATAAAGGCCTCCTCTTTAGTCTATCTGTGGGAAAATGTAGCATTGTATGTGTATTTACACCTATTTTATGCTAAAAAGAGTTGGACTGTTTAGCATTTAAAATATAAAGTTTGTTTATTCTTGTACTCATATTCAGTTCCGTGCTTAAAGTCACCACACTGGAAAATCATGCAATACTTGAATTTTAAATGTGAAGCAAAACTGGAAGTTTCTCTCGTCATATGGTATCCTGTCCAAAAGTCAACTAATAATTTAATCTTTGAAATCAGGGCTCACCACAACTGCAAACTTTCTCAGCTTTTCATTTGACTCTGATTGCAAGTTCTTTAGAATACACGTGACGTGATATAATAAAACCACGGCCTCTGCTCACAGTCATATTACAACGGTGTACGAATGATGAAGGTTCAAGGATGGAATCGGGGTGACTTGAGACGAGAAACAACTCACTTAGAACTCCAAAAGTCATACATATAAGAAAAGCAAATAAGTTCACAGAAACCCAACATGTCAGAAAGCCACTGTTGTTGTGGTTAATTAGCTTGCTAATAAAATTGGCTGATAAGAACGCATATAGAGCTGGAGCATAGTAGGTAGCTCTAAACATCTATTTCCTTTATGGAATATTATATAGGGATTTAGGCATCTTGATGAGCCGTGAGACGAAAGGGAGAGCTCAGTTAGTTGGCTGAACATATGTTACTCTCATCAGCAAAACTAGTTCAGAGAACAAAGGAAGTTAAAGCTGACTTGAATATTCACACAAGCAAAAAATCCAGAGCAAAAAAGCCTTGAATTTGGCCGATGACTTGGTCCTTCCGTTGTCCTTACAGCTAGCTTTTTTTGGAAAGAGCCAATCTCAACAACATCAAGATCCTATTTCACGACAAGGCTTTTTTCGTCAAAAAGGGCATAAAGGCAGAAAGCTTAGAGAGAAACAAACTAGTTTTCATGCTTGCTGTTACTCCAATGTATTTGTATAATATTTAAAATGTTAAAAAATTATGCGCAATCTTTATGTACTTTTTTGTGAATGGAAAGCTGGAGAAAAAAATGAACAAGACATGCTATATCTCAGGTTCAGCCTGAGTGAATCATGTATGCACGAATGTACAATGCGTAAATGAAGCGGATGGATGGGGCAAAAAGGAAATGGTTTATAATGGAACACTCAAGAAGGGTTTATGTTGCTAATACATAATTTTTTATATCATTGTTATTTTTTTATATGCCTTTACACGCTTATGAGTAGTAGGTTTCTTGGCCACTTGTCCCTATAAAAAGCTAGAGAAACGGAAAGAAGGTGATGATTCTTTGTAGCAAAACTGCTTAACTTTTTTCTATGAAACTTGAGAGCAGAACAGCAGTACATATAAAAAATGCACCCAGTTAGTTTAATAATTATATACTTTTTGCATATGTACATCTGCCTGCTGGATATATGATGATGATTATGCTTTCCCTTTAGTATTCATTCAGCATTTATCCAGAAAAAGAACAACTTCCACTTTATCAGCTTGCATAACAGACCCCATTCACCATTGTGACCAGTCGACCTTAACCAGAATATCCGTTTCTTGTGTGCTAGGAACGAGTAGTGATGAGCCTAGCCCCATTACAGCATGCAGTCCCAAGTCCTGTCTTGTCTTCTTATTTCCTTAATTTACCTGACTCCACTTTGTTACCATATATTCAGCACTCATCCGGTTTGCTCATCCCTTCATTATTATTAGCCTTCTTGCGATGATGATATTAATCGTCACGTCCCGTGTATTTATATATATTTTTGCTCATTTTAAAATTCTCTGTGAGGGGCTACCACTTCCAGTGCGTGGCACCCTTTATCTAGACAAATAAGCTATCTATATGAGTCTGGGTTGTTGCACTTTTGAGCTGAGACCTTCAATACTTTTTTTATAAGCTTGCTGATTGCCAGAATTGATAAACGTTTCCATGTCATGATATTTAATTTCCGTTTGCTCTTCCTTTGTAGACTTGGGAACTGGTCATTTTATCTCAACTCAACTGGGACGTGAATGTTATGACCGCCCATGACTTTGTTGACTTTATCTTGGTTCGAAGCCCTGCTCAAGGATACAGTCCGGGAAATAAGTACAGCCAACTGATCCGCCGTCATGCAGTCACATTCATTTCTTTGTGCTACACCGGTAAGAAAAATGATAAAGCTATTCAAAGCACAATAATTTCTTATTTTTAAGAGAAAATTGAAAGCAGGGTTTTTTACAGTAATGGTTTATTTTTTATGCTACTTTCACAGAACCAAGATTTGTTGGATGGAAGCCTTCCTTAATAGCAGCCTCTGCAATTTACACCGCAATGAAGGGCATGCGTCGTGAAGACACCAAATTGGCCACTGGACTAGCAAGCATGGCTGAAGTGAGTGTGGACCAACTTATGGCAATCTCGTCATCAATTGACCAAGTGATTTCGACCGAAGTGGGTGTTGTCGAACAGCAGACAGCGGATGTACCTTTGGCAAAGAATGCGCATGGAATTAGTGCTACCGTGGCTTCAAAGAAGGCATACCCAGTTTATGAATACAATTCCGCCTCGAAATTGTCGGCCTCAGTGGATGCTCAAGATATTCTTGTTTGACAAATGTGGAGTCCAGCGCAGGAAGCGAAATTTGGTGCAAGAATTGCTCTGTATTAATTTTATGCTGGCTGTACTTAATGTAAATGCAATATTTTAATAATTTGGTAATTTAGGTATAATATGTTCGTAAATTTGCTAAAGTAGTTGACATTTGGTATAAAAGTGTTAATTATCTTAGTATAGTCGCTCATTGTTTCATGAAATAGCATTCACATGTTCCCTTGTTTCTCATTTAATTATGTGATGCTAGTCAGTTCAAGTTTGTCTGCATTTGCATTCTAAATCCAAGTTTTTAAGATCTACAGATTTTTAAAATTCGATATTTCCAGCTAAGTTCTTAAGGTTTAATTTATTTTTGAAGCATCGACTTAGGGTCAGTTTTTAACGATAGGGTTGTTCTGTTGTAAGTGTAGCTTAGTGACGTTTTTAAGAAATGAGATCTCAATGCTGTTGTGCAGCACACGTGATCTCAAACTGGCAAAATGTACAACAATTTGTATATTTCGTGTACAAGTAATGTAAGTATTTAGCAATATTGAATATTTTAGGATTCGAAAAACTGTATACTAAATATAAAGACATAGCAATAATTTGCTTGTTGGTAAGGTTTGTCGTATTTTTATCATTGTTTGAGGATTTATAAGGATAACTATACTTTCCATATCATTTTTAAAAAGGCAAATGTCTTTCAGAATGAATTGATATTCAACGATCTCGTTTAACAACGCTTTATTCCTGCTACTACTCCTTGATCTCCAGATTTTTATGATCTTCAAAGATTGTCAGAGTGTTTCAGAATTGGTATTACAAAATATTATGTTTTAACGAAAATTAGAGTTGAATTGTTTTTAAATGACTCTTTAGTTGAGAGTTGAGATGTTTATGATGTTGTTAATTTTGTATTATGCAATAAGAAAGGTTTGTATTTTATGTATTGTATTCGTATAGTTAGCAGCGTTAATCCCCAAAGATTATTGTTACAAACGATCTAGTCCTTTTTCCGGTTGAGCATGGCAAGAGCCATTTTTCGATCACACTATATGTATTTTTGCTATAAGCATGTTTAAGTAAAATGTGTAAAAATAAAACCTTTCAAAAGATCAATATTTAACATTATAGTATTCCAACTAAAATTGCGCATATTATCAAGCACCAAAATAATGCATCCTTTCCTATCTTACATCTACTACTATGCTAGAACTGATGTAGAAATCGTACTTTGGGTGGTTTCATCAATTTTTCGTAAACTTCCTTTTCATCGGGATGGGATTTTGCGTATTCTTCAACATCCTTGAAGGAAAAGTTATAATAAGGACTATCCTCTCTAATAAAAACATATTGTGGAAAAGAATGAAATCTAATTATACATTGAACACAGTCGTAATAGCATTGTTTAATTTTTACATTAATTCGTTGTAATAAACGTACATTGGAAAATAGCGCTGCATAAGCTTC
Source organism: Entomobrya proxima (assembly GCA_029691765.1). NCBI lineage: Eukaryota > Metazoa > Arthropoda > Collembola > Entomobryomorpha > Entomobryidae > Entomobrya > Entomobrya proxima. Next base: position 41,554,726 of record CM056173.1, on the reverse strand, counting down.
TCATAAATCTTCAGGTCTTCTTCGGTAGAAACACAAAAGACTACTCTGTCAATCTTTCAAACGAAATAAAATTAAAAAAGAACACGACATTGCAACTTATACTGATAATAAGATTATGAGAAATCACATGAAATGGAAATTATTTTACTTGATTGTGGTGCTTTTCTAGAAAGTTGCGAGTTTCTCGAATTGCCTGATGAGCAGCTTCTTCTGGATTTGAGACATACAGTCCGCTACCAATGCATGGCAATACCTAATCAAAATTTACCATGCAAAATTATTAGACAAGATGTGAATATCATATTCAGAATATGATTAGAGTTAATATGATGTCAACTCACAATAGTTTTTAAGAAATGCTTCAGCATCATTTGTAGAGAATTCTGGTAACAATTTACTAATTCATTGTAGTCCTGCTGCATGGTAAATACTGTGGAAATTATATCTGTTGACCACATCAAGAATTTTTCTATGACATTTTTCTCATTTTAAATATTGCAACTTTTATAGCTTGAATAACCAAAATGCTCGCAGATAAGACTTGATTCTAATTCTTACAAGTTGCAGGTAAATCAGAGGCCTCAGTGATTTCAGCATAACCCACTTTACATCCGTTCAGTATAGCATTTTCGTCCAATTTCAATCTATTCCCTTCGTCACTGACCTCACGTTCCACAAGCAAAGGAGACTGTTCAGCTCTGACAATGGCATCAGCAGCAACTTTTGTAATATCACCATTCCATAGGGAAACCTTCTCGTTGAGAACTGAACTGTACTTGAATAAATATTCGTTGAGATCTGCAAAATTTCAAATATTTAGCATAAACGTGCAAAGACTTTTTAATTACATGCACACACAAGTCTTACCGTTATCATCCGGAGTTACATGTTGCTCCACAAAATAGCTGGCCCACGTAGGAATATGAGACACTAAAGTACACATTCTGAAAATTTGGAAACCTGAAAATTCCCATTTTAATTTCCTATTTTCTGTACTCCTGATTCACACTATCAGCTGGCACTGGCACCCTAAAATACACAGGACTCGCATTTCAGGTGGCAGTGTATACGGTGCACGATGGCGCATAGAAAGATTGAGACAGAACAAGGATATTGTTGTGCTTGTATCCCTTTTTACATGTCAGAAATTTGTATGCCAGAAATATTTGCTCATGTAATCAATCTGGCTGAAAAGCATGTTTCTGTTGAAAAATGGATCTTTTAAAACACATTAGTTTATAATTGTTGTCAATTTATTGCATTTTTTGAATACAAATAACCCAGTTGCCTTGCTCATAAAAACTATCAAGAATTTTAGGCGTTGGAGACATTTCTAGTACAAGTTTTTCTAATTCCCCTTCCGTAAATACATGGTAATATCTATGATGCACTTTGCTCTGTTTTTCTTGGTTGTTGACCCATGGCACCAACATGTCGTTTTTAGGAAACTCAAGGTCTCGATCATGGATGGGAAGAAAGGAATACGCTTCCACTTGTTTTGCACAAACTTCAGGGGTATTATACACGTTCCTCTCGGATTGCCGTTCTGACCAAGTCGACTGTGTCTCTTCAAGTTTTTGTTCCTTTGCCCAGACATAAATCAGTCCACGACCTCCTGGAGCCATAACTCTTAGAAACTCTTCAAGAAATCTCAGGCGTCTTTCCTGTAAAATAAAGTAGCATAATATATTTTGTAACCACTTGACTCACACTCACAATCATTTAAGACTTTATAACAAGCAAGTATTAGACCCACTTTGGTTGCAATATGATGAAGAACCGCAATCGAAATGACACCTTCAAAATAATCATCTTGGAAAGGTAAAAATAGTGCGTTAGCTCGGGCGACTTCGTAGCCTTTTTGGTGGCATTTCATGAGAAGTCCCATGCTCATGTCATTTCCAACCTTAAACAAAAGTAAAACCAGAAGGTTGATGAATGTGTTAGTTCAGTAATTAATATGCATTCCTGGGGTCTGTTTCACCGAAATTTTTCATTGTTTCATTATCATTATTATCGCATTAAATTTTATATTTTCATTACATGCTGATAATGAGCAATGAGCCGCGATGATGAACCAGACCCCAGTAGCTTAATCTCGTATGTACCTCTAAGATGTCTTTGTTGATTCCAAAGTACTTTCCGTTTGCACAACCAATATCAAGCAGTCTGTCACCAGGTTGGAGTGTCAGGACAAAGTCTTTTACCTTTGGCCACGGTTTATGTCTCGTTTCGGTGAAGTGACTAGCGATTTCTTCATAGACCTAAAGTCAATTGGAAATTACAAAACGAAAGCATTACATAATGCCAGTATTCATTAATCACCTCAACTCAATGCTATCAAAAACGAAATTGCTTGATTACCTGATGAACTAAATCATTTTCTAAAGACGAGGCATTTTCATTTGTGATTTTTCCTTTCTGAGTATCGCACAAGATTGGAAACCTATTAAATTACAGGAAAGTGGTAATTAAGTACCATGAAACAATTTTCATTTGTATATACTGCTATATATATACTTACTCGCATTTACAAACTGTTGGTCCACGTCTTAGTCTTCTAAAAGTCAGTGAAATACGGAGTTGTCTAGGCAATAGAGTGATTCCTTTATGGACTGCGTCTGGAATAACATCCCATTTCCGTGGAGTAATACCATGCGTCCAACCCAATCTGCAAAATTGTTTTAAAATTTACCCGACTTTGTAAAAAGCTATAATAATGTAACTGGGGTCTGGTTCACCAGCGCGGCTCATTGCTCATTATCATTATCTCATCAATTGTAGCATGGATCGTAAATACAAAACTTAATGTGATAATGATAATGAAGCAGTGAAAAATTTCGGTGAAACAGACCCGTGCTTATTGTTGAAAGTATGATTACCTTGAGGCACCGTCCATGACCAGTAAACTTTTAGCTGGTAATATCACACTACACATGTTCTCATTCTGTCTAAAGTCCATCACGATATTAGATCCTAAGCTCAGAGATACTATTGGACCCTCAAAACAGCTATGAGTATCACAATGTGGAGGTATGCCTGTTATCAAAATTAAACGGTATTAATATTTAATGGCATTCCTTCAATTGTTCCAAATCCAACCAACATAGCAAAAACTATATACCTTGTCCAGGAGAATACTGATTAACAGTTAACTGATCTGGCTCTGCTGGAATTGCACCAGCACTAATCATCTTGGCCACAACAGGCATAATATAATCAGGAATTTTATTTGGCAAAGGCGCACAATAGTCTACGTCATTGGTTCCGTACCGGAATTCGTAACCAAAATGTTGTACCGTTCGTCTCTTTAGTTGCGAGCCTGAATTACAAAAAAATAAAACAATTTACATAACCTGATGTCTGATGTCATGTTCTGATGTTCTCAAATTAAGATAAACCAAAGCTAAGCCTCACCAACTGTATTTTCTACATAGAGGTTTTTAATTATCATCGCTTCCTGTTCCGCAGTAATAAAATCCGGATATATAGTGAGGCCACTAGGAAGTCGATTATTGAATGGATTCAGTAGTTTTAAATTCTCCTCTGGTACGGCTACATTAAATTAGATAAGAAGACCGACTTTTAGACCTTTTTCACTTTAAATATACGTTTGATAAGACAAGATGGTCACTACCATTTGATTTTTCTACGTATCCAACATAAAGCGTCTGCTTATCATCATAGTTAACCCCGTGATAAGCATCCTTCAGTTTCACTGCTTCATCTTCAGTTGCGCATCGAAGAAATACATAAGTCTGATCCACAAACAGGCGGACTTCCAACGGCTTCGGTTTAAAGTAGTTAAACACCTCGTCTTTACCAATTCCACTGGCTATACCGATACCCCAGACAACTAGCCACTGTCAAGTAATTAAAGCTATAAAATTGTAAAGATTCGACGAGTTCCTTTAAGGTACTGATTGATTATGCTCATTTGGTTCTACCTGATTCGGTTCTTCCGAGATTTTAACGCCCACTTGTCGTGACACCACCTGCATCATTTTGGATGACTTTCTAGCATTCTTCCTGTCAGCCTTGGTCAAGTTTTTGGCACATTTTTTACTCTTGCCCAACTCCAGCTCATTTGTCGTAAATGCCAAATCCTCATCGGCGTTTGTTACTGATGATTCAAAGTCATCCGATGGCAAACTTGATAGCAAACTGTCACTAAGATTCTCCATTCTAATGGCAGGATACTTTAGATTCAACACTAAAACAATCCTTACAAATGGCAATATTGACTTTTGACACTTTTATTTTACTTAATGATGCATTATCAAAAGTTTTAGCTCAGAGACTAAAACTGTTAACTTCACTGGCATTAGTTGACAAAGGCACACATGTGAAAAATGACAATAATATTGACTGACAAGGGACGGCTACACACGTGCTTGCTCATCTGGTGTTAAGCTACTTGATATTTCAAGACAATCTTGTTCGCTGCATGCCACAATGCCCCATCATCTTTGAGTCATGAATTATGACTCATGATGCATTACTTTATCATACGACATGCTTTCTTTCATGATTGTTTGGTTGATTAATCAATTCATAGATTAAAGATTATATATATAGATTCATGGTATATATCATCGTTAACAGTCATCAGGTTTATTCAATGATAGCTTTTATTGAGAAAGGTTGTAATAAAATAAACAATAAATTACTAAGCTAAGAACGTGCAAGGTGAAACGATTGATTGAAATCGCATATTATACAGTGATTTTGAAACTTACAATATCTATAATCTCATTATTTGCGTAAAATATTCATTTAAAATTGACGCTATACTCTCTTTAAATATTTTTAAAACTCTATTAAAAGTAAGGCGGAGGACATTTTTAAAATATAGGATTTGATTGACATTACAAGAGTCTTTGTCTTTGGTAATCTAATTAAACAGCTCTAAATATAACAACATACATTATAAAGTTTGAAGTGGAGGTGAATTACTATAAGAATATATTCAGTTTATTACTGAGTTGTATTTATGCATGCTTAAGTGCTTCAAATATACTAGGAGCATGAGTTAACTTCTCCCGAACTTCACGTGGTAACTTGTCTTGTTGTTGGTAATGGCTGGAGTTGCCATGCGAATCTTGGTGTGAAATCTTCGAGGATGATGGGTCAATGAATAACTTGGAACTGTCAGAGTATTGTACACAGACGACTCCATTTGACATTTGCATTGCTAGGCCAATGTTTGGGATGTTTACTTGTTTGAGTATTCTTCCTTGCTTCGATGATCCACCTTTACTGCTTACCACCGAACCTGTGTATCCGTTTGTCTAGAAATACCATTGATTTTAATTATTCATTTTGAAACTATTAATGCAGTTAAAGAGAAGTTTATTATGGTAGACACCTACCCCTGTACGACTGACTTCAGAAGGTTTCTTGGTAGTTGGAGTATTTGCATTTCTGTTGGGCCTCTCTCCGCTTCTAATTGGAAACACGCCTACACAACCAGTGCTAGAGCTCAAGTTCATCCAGGCCTTTCTCTAGGGATTTGCATTTCTCTAGCCAGTATTGAAATGTTTCCACATGTTTTTTACGGCTGGTGGCAATTCCGTTTCATCACTACCTACATAGTGCGTACTAGTGTAACCATTTTCGTCCGTAATCTTGACCTGAGATCCTGACTTATTCGAACTTTGGCCCTGTGGTCGCACAAATAATGATAAAAGTTACATTCAACCTTTGCCATAAATGATATTTCATAGGGAGAAAGAGTATAACTACTCTCTTACCATCGTAAAAATGAACTTGAAAATCCGCATCTGGACCATTTTCCATCAACATGCATTTCGCTTTATATTTATCGCTGTAATCGATAACTTTCGGCGTCTGTGCTTTGACAAGATCCACAAACCTAGACGCGTAAGAGTATTTCTTGATAAACTTTTGTGGCAGATTCTCGAGCCAGAATCTCTCAGGTTCTGAAGGCAATGGAGGTGGAATGTCGCTGGGTGAAACGCCTTTCCCCTTATTTGGATAATACACCACAACCTAAAACATAATATTTCAATCAATAAACTTCATAGAATAAACACGATTGCATGTAATTTTGCTAGTAAGTTTATGGCTTACCCATTGACCATCCTCAGAAATACGTAAAACCTCGAAAACCTTTTCAGACTTATTTTTCTGTTTGATAAACTCCAGACATACTTCTCCATTTTCCAGGATACTTAAAATCACTTGCTTTGTCTTCTGTCTTATTGGCTTCAGTCTTGTTGTGTTTAAAGGCACTAATTTCGAGTTTGTAACAGACGGAGGTTTACTTTCCAATGAGGGATGTGAAGGCATGTACGCAGGCTCCTGTTGCTGATTAGTGTTTATGCAACTATTATAGTTACTTGTGGAACGTGCACATGACGAGTTACAACCGTTGGAACGCATACACGAGCATGTCTCCACATGACAACACTGAACATTGCCATGACCACATCCACACTGCTTCCATGCATGGCTGCAGTTGGTATCCTTGTACGTAATAGACGGTGGATTACTTGCCGAATAAAATCTGTGACTGGGAGGCTCAAAAGTTGGAATTTCTGCGGAATGCGGAAACGATGAGTTTCCATGTAGTACGTCACTTCTTGGCATTTCGACATAATGTCTATCACTCCTCGCACTTTTAAAAGGAACTAAGCCAGTATGACGGCTGGACGCAGAGACAGAACTATAACCATGGTGGAATCCAGATGATTTTTGTACGGAATGGTGACTATTGTGAGACATCGAACTTGGCAGTACTGGATACAGAGGAGGAGCAGGGGTGCGAGCAACACTGCCATCTAATACTTGGTCATTATACGACCTTGTTGGTAACGTGGAACTAACTGATTTTGACGTAGCTACACCACTATCACGGGATCCACACTGGCTAGATGGATTGTAGCTAATAAAGGAGCTATGAGTCATAAATGGATGTTGCAAAATCTGAGTTAATCTAATTCTGTCCTTAGGATTCTTCTTCAACAATAACTTCATCAAGTCAATACACTCAGGAGATAAATGTTCAGGAAATTCAACTTCACGCGTGGCCACTTGCTGAAGTATCATTTCGCGATTTTCAGTATCAAACGGTTGCTTTCCAACTAATAGTGTGTACAGTATTATTCCTAAGCCCCACACATCCGTCTCCAATCCATGCGAACCTCGAACAGCGATTTCTGGAGAAATGTAGTTTGGTGTACCACACATGGTCATATGCTTCTCTTCCGGGCTAGATAGTTGAGTAGCTAACCCAAAGTCTCCAATTTTCTATAGAAAGTACAATACATAAATCAAGTCATGATTTCGAACGGTTACCTTTTCAGTAATCGAACTGTAAATGACAAAAATGTGTACTTACAACTGACCTATCCATCGTCAAAAGTAAATTAGCAAGAGTAATGTCACGGTGAATTATGTTATGTTTGTGTAGATAAATCAGTCCATCCACCACTTGTCTTAATATATACTGAGCTGAAATAAGTAATAACAAATTACTTAATCACATTGTCTTTATAAATGGTTTCAGGAATAAATCAATTTTATTAGGCATATAATCAAGCATACCTTGCGATTCCGAGAATGTAACCAACTTATTTTGCAAGTAACTTTGTAACGTTCCCTTGGGACACAGTTCCAACACCAAATAAACGTTACGCTCATCCTCGAAAAATGTATACAGTTCCACAACAGACGGATGTTTTAGTTGGGAATGGATAGACACCTCCTGCTTCACCCGGTTGGCCATGCGCGCATCTTTTATCTGCTTTTTATCGATCTAAAAGACAAACCAAAATAACCATTAGTTAAGATTGTCCTGCTTCTTCAAACAAATCACAAAATCTTATCAATTCTACAAAACGCTTACCATCTTAATGGCAACTTCCATACCACTTTCCCGTACTTTCGCTCTGTACACCTGGCCAAAGCCTCCTCTTCCCAGTAGCTCAAAGATGTCATATTTCTGCAACAAAACAAATTGCATTACAATCAATCAACTCACTCTCTTTCATCATATCCCAAACAATCAATCAATCATTTACTCTGAATATCTTACATCGATTGAATTTCCAAAGCCACCCATTATATAAGTGGTACACACTTTTAACCGCTTAGCAACCTGGAATAGTCCAAGCAACTAGCTAACAATACACTCTCAACCAATTTAACAGCCAAAAACTTAACAACAATTTACAAATTCCACCTTAATCCATTCCCCAAATCAACTACCACTGTTCACAAAAGACAAAAGTTACAAAGGCCACTTTTAGCAGCCCATAGCCTTCAAAAAAAGATTACATTTTACAACCAATTTTTAATTCGCCATTAATTAGTCCTAGCTCCGCGCAACAATGTCACTTACATTGTTTCAAGTCTGCTAGGCACTAAACCTGCATCTCAGCTCAGCAGACACAACAACAACAACAGCTTGTTTGACCGTTGTTCTGGTCCACTCCCGCTCTCCCTCTGTTCAACTCTCACAGCCCGTCTCAGTCTTTCTATGCGCCGGTGTTTGCACTGGACCTTGTGTCCTGTGACTGCTGCTATGAGGCCGTCATCTGAACTCTGCCTTTTTTGTAGCTTTTGTTTATGGCGAGATGTGAGAATGTGAGAGCATTCATAAAGCAAGACGGCAAGAAAGCCTCCGAAATCTGCCCTTTCTCTTTCCATGCTTGATTGACTACTTTAAAAGGTGCGTGTGCTGTGTCTTGTCACATGTACTGCTTCGTCGCATTTTAACTTTCATCATCATACCACACCAGTAAAATAAACACTTGATGTTGATAATAAATTTGTTTTGACCTTTATCTCTCCTTTTTCCGTTGTTGCGTCGTTGTTATTGTTGGTGTGGCTAATGAGCAGCTAAAAGCAGACATTTAATTAGGTTTTTTATAATTTTGTGACATTCCGGAACTTGGAAGCGTGGTGGTGGTGGAGAACTGACGAAATCAGGTGTGGTTTGTTATTGCTTGAAAGTAAGGTGAAGTGACTGAGCAGAGAGGTCAGCTGTGGTTTTTTTATAGTTGGATTGATAAGTGAAGCTGGTCAGCTGGGACAGCAGAGAGGAATCAATTGGAAGGGAAAGGTGATGAAGAGATCAGGTCAAGGTTGGGGTGGTGGTGGTGGTGTTCTGGAATACTAATTATTTTTCTGATTGTCTGATTTCAGGTTGTTGGTTATTGCTCAATTTACTTTTCGGGGATTGTTATCGTCCGGTAAAAATGAATCAAATGAAGAAAGGCGTTGAGGGAGTGTACCGGAACTTGTCCGTGCCTTTGCTTCGCTTGCCATGTCGGTGTGCCAGTAGTGGAGGACCTGTCAAAGGAAACCAGCCAACAGTTTCAGGTAATTGGGGTTAAAGAGTGGTGCGTTTGTCAAGGAGGTTTTGTTTGCTGAGTGCATGTTTGTGTATTGTGTTTTGTTTTTATTTCCAATAGCTTCAACGGCATCAGCAACTCAAATTAAGCCTGAAGTTTCGGACACTCAACGAACTAAACGCCGGGGTGTTCCACTTGACGTGCCGCTACCAGGCTTACCCAATCCATCGTTTTCAAATGCAGAACGTGTGTCGTATGAAACTCAGGTTAGCAAGTTGGACAATGGATTCAGAGTGGCTTCACAGACTAGACCTGGGAGGTACTGCACGATTGGAGTTGCCATCAAGTCTGGTGCAAGGTTCGAGAAGCCTTTTGTAAAGGGCGTTTCTCATGTGGCAGAGAAACTTGGATTCCTAGTAGGTTTACTAATTTTGGATGCTTTAAGTCAATTGCAGCTGTGCTTATAATGCCTACTTTGTTTTATTTAGTCATCAAACGGCTACCCAGACAGGGATTCGGTGGTCAAAGAAATGGAAAAATTTGGTGCTATTTGCGACTCTCAAACTTCAAGGTAGTACACATGAGTCCATTTTTACCAAGATGCGAACTGCAAATTGTGTAGTGAAGTCTGTATAATAATTACGAAATTATAATTAATTTATTTTCCAGAGATACAACTGTTTATGCAATTTCTACCCAAGTATCTGGTTTAGAGAAAATGATGAAGCTCTTAGGAGAGGCAGTATTTCGGCCACGCATTACTGAAGATGAGATCAACAATGCTCGCCAAACTATCCTGTACGAAATGGAAGACTTGCAAATGCGACCCGATAAGGAATCCGTGATTTTGGAAATGATTCATGAAGCGTCGTGGCGGGATAATACCCTTGGCTATTCCCGATTCTGCAGCCCAAACAACATTGACAAAATCACAAGAGATGAAGTACTTCGGTTCATGAAAACATACTATGTTCCCGAAAGAATGGTAGTGTCTGGTGTTGGGGTGGATCATAGCGAACTGGTAGATCTCACAAAAGAATACTTCCAATTGGATAAGTCAACATGGAATACCGAAGGATTTGCTGCTGCACCTGCGGATGAAACTAAATCTGTTTACACTGGAGGCGAAATTCGGGTTCATCAAGACTTTGCACAATTCAATGCGGGTCCTCTACCAGTTCCCAAACTGGCTCATATGGCAATAGGACTACAATCAGTATCACATCTTGATCCGCTGTTTATTCCGGCTTGCGTCTTGAATATCATGATGGGAGGTGGAGGCTCATTTAGCGCCGGAGGTCCTGGGAAGGGCATGTACTCAAGGCTCTACACCAATGTGCTTAATCAGTAAGTTTTTTGAATATCAGGTTGGATACATGACAGAGAGAGGTACTTGAGTCCATAACCTTTTTGATTTTCTTCTGCACAGCAAACACTGGGTATACAACTCAACTGCTTATAACAATTCCTACACTGACGGTGGAATGTTCTGCATTTACGGTAGCGCACCTCCAGAGTATATGAGATCGTTGACTGAGGTGCTTATTCAAGAATTTTACAAAATGGCAGACCCACTCGACGCTGAAGAATTCGATGTAAGAAATTTATTACCTAGGGTACTTATTCAAGACTGTGCCAAAAGCGCATGTCTATTATAAACGTGAATATATTAGTATGTGCTCGTCAAACTAAGTTATATTGGTTTGCATTGAATACTTTCAGCGTGCTAAACGTCAGCTTCAGTCAATGTTGCTCATGAATTTGGAATCTCGCCCTGTGCTCTTTGAAGACATTGGCCGACAAGTGCTCGCCCATGGGCATTATAAGCCTCCCAGTGAATACATGCGACTGATTGGTATGCACAGTATTTATTTTGTAAATTAGCATACGATTTTTGCTCAGTTAACTAAACTTGAAAAATGTACGTTGTCTCAGATCAAGTGACAGAGGATGACATTCGTAATCTAGCAACGAAAATGTTAAAGACGAAGCCAGCAATGGCTGCTTTGGGATTGTTGGATCGACTGCCTGAATACAAGGAAATTGTTTCTGTAACCGAAACCGGAGAATGTTTGAAGCAGCCCGTGAAGAGTTTGTTTAGACGTTAACCACAAATCAAAGCAACACATCAAAAAATGCATTTTATTAGCTTTATAATTATACTTTGTCCGAAGTTACTAAATTTCTTGTTATCATTGTCTATTCATACTATTACTGAAAACATCAGAAAATCAGCGTAGAAAATAAAAATAGAATGTTTTCAAAAGCATACAATATTTCGTTTGATAAGAAACTCCGTGCATCGATAATTTTTTTGCTGAAACTCATATTATTGCCTATGCATGCTTACGTATACAAACAAAGCAATTACTGTTTAGCTGAAAGGATAATTACGGTCTTTCGTAATATATACAAATTTTCTCAATTACTTTAAAATACTTATTGTAGCGTTGCTTCACATTCAACTATTTCTGAAGAGCACGTGGGTGCGGCCTTCGCTTTAATCAAAGATGCCCTTTGGGTGCAATTGAGTGATTTTCCACTACAAATTTCAAATCGTCAATCACTTTACTGGTCATTGCCAAACACTGTTTTCGGGTTAGATCCTCAAGGCCGTTTTGATATATCAACAAAACATTTAATATCTCTACAGTTTTCTTTCATTCTGCATTTTTATTCCTTTGAAATCAGAACATGCATAATATATAACATCATCATAATTTTCGTGGAAATCAGAAATCATTCTGAAAACCTCTGTCAGCACATGCAACCTCTTTAATTTCATTATTCCACTATTAAATTGACCAGATTAGTTTTGTTATTACAGCTCTTATATTGCCAAAAATCTTTCCGACACACGCATTCGGTCCATTGGTTCTGAATCAAACGCAAAAATATTTTCAAGCAAACTTTAAACTCTGAAGCTTGTCATTTTAGAATTTTTTAAAAAGTTTAGAGTTGCCCTTGACGGCTGCCGTGCTTAGCTTTTGCTGCATATTATTCCAATCGTCAAGTATTCAAGCATTTTTAAACCTTTACGTTGTTCTCGTGACAGCACACAGAATACAAAGTTGCAGAGGCATTTTACTATTCGTTTATTGATACGGTCGCTTGGGCGCTGTAGCAGGCCAACAAAGCAAGTCATTGCCGATTGTCGACCCTGTTGTTGAACAAACTGTTACGGTTGGCGGTTGCACGCTATGCACTTCTTAATTTGAAAGCCTTTAAAGCATTGTGAACAATAACTAAAATTCGTATGAAAAAAAGCACTACTCTAGGGACAGTGTTTTACGGATGTTGTGATCTTGTCATTTTACTTTGTGAACATGAACAAACGCACATGGGAATATGGGAATGTTTCCATTTTTATTATTATTGCTATTGCTCATTTTTTATTGCACAATGTTTGTCGTCTTGGGTTCCCCTGTCTTGTGCCATTATTGTCTTAGGAGAGAAGTGAGTAGTGCCGTCATCGTTCATGGTTGTCACTTGTTTAAGCTCCTACGCAAACAGGCACTGAAAATATAATTGGAATATCACCAGAGGAGTCCAAGAGAATTGAGAATTGTAAAACATTTCAAGATGATAATAATAATGATGATGGGTGATCATTACTGCAACGCACACACAACAAGTGGAAGTAGGTACATAACTTTCAGGGAAAATGGTCATGACATAACATAATCATAAGAAGCCATATAAAAACGTCATCATAATAATATCATGTTGCCTTTTGTTTCAAATGTGTAATCTTTTATAATTATCTGTGATTAGTAAAATGTAAGCGCGTGTTTTGCCATTCGGTGGTGGCCTGAGATTTTAACTTATTTTAAATCCACTGTTTGCTGTTTTGTTTGTCGGTAAAACACATATCTATCTGTATAATGAATTGTACAGACTGTTTTACCAGCAATTAATGACAGTCTAAATCTCATAATTTTTAATGGACATCTGCCCAAATACTTACATACATTTATATTTGCTGTTGTACTTTTAAATTTCATACAGCTTTTGTTCATTTTGATATGACAACCTACTATCTCTTTTATTGTATTTAATCGCATCATCAAAATATATGGTGACTTTTGTGCTTTAATTATAGCAAACCTTATCAAGGACTTAAATTAATTAAAATTGTCAATTTTAGTTTTAAAAAGTTGGGTTTAAAAATCAAGCTAATGCTCGCCATCGACTTTCTGATCAGAAAAACGAAATTCATTCAAAGTTCAACTTTCATTTCAAGCTTAACTGTCATAGTCATTGTTTAAAGAAACAGCGACAAAATGCTTATAATTGTGTTGTTACCGTCAACGATCGAGGAAGGAACTACTGTAAGTTAGGCTTGACAGCACTTTGAGATCTATTTTTATATCGTAAAACCCTGGCACCATATCATTATACCGATTTGCAAGTTCATTGCTGCAAAATCATTAATTTTTGTTTGCATCTCAAATCTCTCAATTAACTGCAATTTCCCCAGCGGCACTACCACAACCACCACGATCGCGCTATCATCCAATCATTCAGAATTTAGACATGACTCCACTGACTGCAAACATTATCCAAAAAAAAATATGACTACGCGTTTTCTGTGAAGGATGTAGTTATTGTGAATAAAAAGGCAGAAAATTGTATCACACTTTTTCGCATTACAGCTAAACACCACAGTTTTCATCTCCATTTTCGTCAAAACGGTAAACTGTCGTGCTTGTATGAATTCATTAAACTGCAATGTTGCATTTTACAAAATATGAAAATGTTTGCAGCACAAGCGTCATAAAATTGCATGCTTTTAGAGATTTTATTTTTAAAAACATAAATTTATTGTAATGTTTTGTTGCCTATCAAATTTACATGGTAATTGTGAACAAGTAAGGCACTTTAAAAAGTGCATTGGGTAGTGCAAATTAATGACACAGTGAACAAAACTGAAAATCTTTAACTGAATACATTTTTAACTGAAATGGCTGAGCTTCTATATTATATGCACTGCGTAGACACTTTTAGGCTCACTCGGCCGCAACCTAAGTAGTCTTGCCAAAAGAAAAAAAAAATGTTAAGTTCTTTCATTTATTCATTTCGCTAAGTTGTTCTTCCTCTCTGAAATGCATTTTGGTAGTTAATTGTTGTTAAGGACGAATGACTGACAGTGATGGTTGTTATGCTGTTTCCCATTTATTGAGCGTGTGCCATTTTTTGCAGGTTCTGCGTCAAGTTTCCATTTTGCAGATTGCATCTCTGCAAAAACTTGCATATTATCACATGAGCCTAAGGCCGCGATGACGTTTTTTTGGGACTTGGTGGGAGTCTACAATGCTGACAGATTGTGTCTGAGTGGGAGGGAGTGAATATGTGCAATAATGCACTTTCTTCTCTCCTTCTTTTTTTCGCCCAGTGTATTATTGCACTTTATTCAAGAGGAATTCAGGCAATCTGTTGAAAATCCTTTAAGGATGTGGTATATTATGCAGTCAAGTAGAATGCACAAACTGAACAAAAGGGCTACAGACATAATGAAACTGATGTACCATGTACCTTTCTAAAGTCAGCCCCCTTCATTCATATTTACGTCACTTTCTTAATTACGCATATTGATTAAGATGTACTCGGTAGTAGAGCTCTCAATTGAGGTACAAATACTAAGAAATAGGAAATAAATGTTTTTCTTCGGTTTAACCATTTCGTAAGTGTCGGTAAATTAATTAAACTAGTCGTAGCAGCATGTATTGTATACTTTGTAGAAATTACATAAAGCATGACTATGATAAATGATCTTTAATGATGCTTTCAAAGCTTTCACGCTTTTTTTGTGCAGTGATGTCAATTTTGTTTTAGATTTAAGTTTGTGTTTTTGTGCACTGATAAGGAAAAAATTTGCATGCCACCCTACAATTTAATATCCGATCATAATGATCCTCAATTTCCTTAAAAATACTTAAGTAAAACCACTCTTTCTGATCGTTTATAAAAATAAATTATGAGTACAGCATACTTTTGCACGATTTTTAATTTAATTAAGTTGATCAGTTTGCGTGCGGCATGTGTCGTTTTTCGCGCACGCTGGTTATGTAAGATTTTTGTTAGTTTCTCATGCTGCTTATCGCAACGGCCATCAGTCATCACTTGTTCGTTACTAGTCGCCACTGTTACCATCTTGTTGCACGGATGATGGACCGGTTATTGCCGGTAACTAAATGACTTACTCCACTTGTTCTGTGATTATGCCATCACATTGTGATTTAATGTAATAATATCATAATTATTTAGTTGTGCAGCTATTTATTTGACTAGCTTGATTTACCCAGGATTTTTCATCAATAACGGAAATGCAAAATATTATGCATGTTTTTCTACGAATTGAAGTTTAGGGATACAATTTATATCAAAGCACATTATTTTTTATGAACGCGCATAAAAACGTGCACAAAAATATTCATGCTCCGTTTTGATATTAATCATTTTATTGCATAGAGTTAGGTGATGTTGGTGGTTGATGAGGTTGCTATATATATTATTATTACACACAAAACTGTACAAACGTGCATGCAAAATTAATGGTCCTCATCCTACAGGAAAAAAAGGAACTGCACAGAAATTGCATAAGGACCTTTTGCATGCGACAAAAAACATTTTTTTAATCTTGTGAGGAGAAACTAGAAATCTTGTTTATTTTTCAAACGTAGACCTATAAACTATTAATTTTTCAACTTCCCTTTTCTACTGGCTTCCTTCCGTCCCTTCTCCTCCCCCTTCCTATTACTACTAGTCCAAACTAGCAACTTGTTCAAATGTATCCATTTTTGAAACTTATGACTTTGTTTTTTAGAGCTTGCTGCACCCTTTCACTTAACTAGACTGACAAAAAGACGAAGGATTGAGCTGCAATCATGTTTTGCTGCATTATTGCGTTTTTATGAAACTCTCATTCGTGTCGTTAATACTTCAATTTAACATTTTAGTTTGCTTGTCAAAACCGCTAGATACGCTGCTAAATTGCCAGAGATTATAGGTATTCATGTGGTTTGGCAACTCTTATTTCGTCGCGTCATCGAAACATCCACAAATTTGTACGTTGAAAGGAACAATATAATTTGACTTTTTATGAATGTTTAAATTCATTGTAGGAATAGCAAATATTTATTTTTATGTCGTACTCCTCATTATTGATGAATACCTAGTTATACATACGTGACACTTATTACGATGCATGGCCTCTTGGCTTGGTATGAATTGGGTAAGTGCATTTTGACTTTTCAAAGAAATGAAGACAGTCGCACTTATGTACATTATTTCACACGTCTATTTTTGCAATTGTAATGAAATGCGATAGGAAGAGGTTTTTTGGTTTGTTACTACTCACTATTAATTAGGAAAACAACATCATTGGTGTGGCATTGTTGTTTATTGGTGCTTCGTTGAATATTATAGGAAGGAAGGAAATACAATACCTTAAAATTGATTCATAATTCAATATTCGCACTTGCATCACCCAGTTACTCCTTTTAGTCATTTTACCAAGTAGACACATCAAAAATAATTTGTCACACTTTTCCTACCTCGTGCATGTTGTCACATATTTTGAGGCCACTTTTCAAATGGACTATGGACCCTTTTATAATGGGTAATAAAAGAGGCATGGCATCGTGTGAAAAGAAAACTACTAAAAATACAGTTTGTGAATCCCTTTCCGATTACATTTTTATTCTTGTCACACACACAAGTAGCGTTACAAACGCCCACCACATCCGGTTAAATCGAAATTTTGCAGTACACGTGTGAGACGAAAATATACATTTTTTATTAACAGTCATTTAGGTGATGTGTAAGTAAGTTGGGAATCTGGTTTATTGCTTGGCTCAATCATGTCAATAGCTAATGCATGATCTGGAAGGTTAATTACTAGCTGTGATTGAAAAATTGACATGCAAACTGACAAGCTGTATTTCTACATGCTTCCTTATTTATGGTGACATTTTTCTTTGCAATTTCATGTTTTTTAAACCCAATAAATCGATTGTTAATGAAAACAATATAAATATGTGAGTAGACAAATAATTCATTAGTACTTTGCATAATATTTTTGTGGGATTTTGATGAACTATTTTCAATGATTACTAACCTGCTTTTTATTACTTCCTTGAAAGAAAGTAAAAATACATGGGAGATGCGCATTAACCACGAACAATATTAAATTATGGCATCACTAGCGTGTGTACTGAAACAAGTAACGATGTTATTGTTACGATCATGATGAGAAATATCATGAAAATTTTCCTTTCTGTAGTACGCATCGCATGGCACTCACACCAACACAGTACCACTACCCCCAGCAGACAGTTAGCAGATGCAGAGCAATAGTATTGTCCTGACTACTGAAATTGAATAGCTGAATGACCCTATTAGAATTGAAAATCAAGATTACTACAAAGTGTAGTGGAATTGAGACAGTGTAGTTTACAAGATGACAGATAAAATGCATTTTTCAATTTTTCATTGAAAATTTTGCAATGAGCAAGTAATCAAGTTGCATTTAAAAATCAGTCGCCACGTCGCCAGTAATACGTGGAGTTAAAAGGTTCCGAAAGTGTCGCCACGGCTCAGCCTTAGACTAGATGCGGCTAGACTTGAACATTTTTGGAATTATTCTAGGCACCATAAATCCTGATTTCAAAATCCTACTATTTTAAATACTAAAATACTATGACATAATAAAAAAAGACATTTTCTTATCGCTGTCTTCCATCTAAATATATCAGCAGCGGAAATGACTAGGTATACACATCACCAAGAAGACACATTACCGAATATTTTTACACGCTCTCAATGTCCTTCCCTTTCTGATCATTTCATAATTTCGCAATTTGCTTTTATATGCAATTATAATACATTGTTTGCAGTGATGCTCCATAATAATGTTAAATGTTGGAAATGGAATACGTTTAGCCGCCGCCGTTGCCGCCATGCTAATCAGATTAGTAATAATATGCAATTTTTTTAATAATGTTTTAGCTCTGTGTCAACATTTTTATTCAGGTTGTGCTAATTTTGCTCATGCTAAAAGATTGCCACTTCCAGATAAAGTCAGTCACGGGCTGGTCTATGATTAACTTGTTATATAACTTTACCTCATATGGCTTTATACGGTAATTACACTTTTTCATTTTTACTTTTAGCGTGTGTGCTACGCATAAGGCTTGTTGTAAACAGAGCGTATTTTTGTTTTAAAAAAAAGCACGCGCTGCATTATCACTTTAGTAAGCCGGCTCTGTAAAATATACATCATGATCAAATGAATTGATAAGTGATGAACCCACCCCGCGCTAAAACAATGCCAGCCCACGTTTTTGATTGTCGCGCATAGTACAACAGCTTTGTTAATTGTTCTAAATGCTAACTAGCCCTACATATCATCATCATGAATCATGAGCAAACGCATGCTACTTGCGTTTGCACATTCTCACATTACCACCACCACAATTTCCAACTTTTAAAAAAGGCAAGTAAATATTTATAGTCAGTTAACAAAGCTGTCAATGCATCCGCCGCGTTTGAGAGCAGATGTCATGGAGTGGAATATTGTGGCATATACTGTTATCATCACCAACATCAACACCACAAGTTGCGTAATTGTGTATAACACACGCGTTCCCTGTTTTGTCAGCGTCAATCAACATGAATCTAATTTCTGGGTATGAGGTAAACGCTAAATGTAAAAATGGTGCTGATGATGCCTGGTGATGATAAAGCCTATGACGTTTTCGTTTTTTAAAATAAAATCTCTATAAATATATCATGATACATAAATTTATTCTCTGTGAACTTTGCGGTATGTGGTGGCGGCGTTAGGTGATTTGATAAGCAGAGGGAGAATGCCACAACAATAATATCAAAAATAAATTATCGAATACAATGCTTCTATTATTTTCCACTTTTGCTCTCATCTAGACACACTCTGTGAGCAAGTAGTAAAGGATGACTCAGTGTGGGACTATTATGGCAATAGACGACAGACGTCAGTCTTCCTGTCAATTAATGTTAGTGCTATCACCCATCATCCTTTTTTTAACCAGATCACCTAATGGCTGGGATTTATAACACAAACAAAAGCCGAATGAATGACCTGTTCCTGTTGCAGATATATTATGTTGATGATGATGATGAACATGAGGATGCTGCTGGTGTTGTGATCTTGTTTTTTTGTGATTATCTAATATTATTAATTCAATTGCGAATTGCCGTAACAATAAGCATTTTGTACCTATTCAATAGTAGTACTCTGTATGCGTACCTATTAAAACATTAAAAGTAGATTAAAAATGTTCAACTGCATGGCATGCACTTTGCAATGATCATTTTTTATAATCCATTCTTCCATACATTTTTTTATAGTTTTGCTAATACAATTTTTTGATGTAAGTTTATGTCACGGATCCCATGAGAACAGGTAAGTCGACATCGCTCTAGTTTTCAACTTTTTTATTACAATTTCTTTGTCAAGTAAAAATAGGACTAGTTGAGTAGATGCATTAGTGCAGTAATCCCTACTTTTGACCACTGATACTAAAATGCACATACAAACGTATAAACGCCGACGCCTACACACTGCGTAAAACCATTAGATGAACATGCTGTTTTGCTGGTTGCAGTTGTGGTAGTTTTAAGTAGTAAGCAACAATGTCAATCTAGATCATTATTTAGGGACACTCCAGATACTCAAAATGTCTATAAATCAGGATGAACGTGAGAGAGAAAATATTACAAGGACAAAATCAATAAAATATTGTGTATTAAAAAATCACGAAAATGGTTGGGTAGAACAAGCACCTATATGACAATAATGATAAAAAAAACTACGACAATAAAAACGTCTCTGAGAACAAAAAGTAAGTGGAAGGCGTTTTTAATCAATTGTGAATTTTAGCAAGCAAAATATTGATACCTATTTCAAATCAAGTAAATGTATGTCATGTGAAGTTTCTAGAATATGTTGCAAAATGTAGTCATACCACGCAAGCCTAGTCTGAACAAAGCCATATTTTTATAGAATTTGTACAATGCAAGAAATGCACAAGACATTGGAAAAGCCAGTTGCACTCTGAAATCTTCTTCCGTTCAAGCTTGCTAAAAAGATGCAATAATTGCTATTTGCTACTAAAAAATGATACAATGTTAGCACATAGCTTAAGTTTAATAACCTAACCTGTGACCTCGAACGAAGCTTTGTAACAATAATAGGCATTTGAACATTGCTTAGAAGACTCCAAAATTGGGAAACATTTTAATCCTAGCTGCCAAAAGCTAACTTCTCCAAGCCATGACGTTTTAAACAAAATCAAAGTAAAATTTAGTGTTGTGGTCTGTGCATAGTACCTAAAAGCATTATTATTGCCAGACAGAGAGACCCAGGAGGAGGACAGATAATCGCACCCTTCAATCATGAAAACTTTGTTTGCTAATAAAAGTTGCTAGATATTGTAAGTACCTATAAGTAGGTACAATAGTAATCTGTGAAGCTGTTTATAGTCGTGAGTCATGCCATGTCATTGAGTGTTCTTGCGCCTCAGTCCTTTTTAATCATAATAACAGAATGGGATGCTTAACTTGTTTTAAATTCATTTTGCACCTTTGCCTTTAAAAATCCTAATTTTATTTTTCGCAAAAACAAAAAAGTTTCCATTGCCGCCAGCCACTACCAGCCAACGTTTTTTTTGCATGATGTGCCTTCTTAATGGTTTAAAATGAAGAATTAATTTTTTTAAAGAGATAAACCGGCTACCGCACCGTTGTAATGGCTTTCCACGCTTTATGAATGACGTTGGTAAAAAACGGTGCGTTATGGGAAATAATATGAACAAACAGCATCATCATCATCAAGCTGTCATAATACTTTGTTTACAGGTATTCATATTTGTTTCGATAATTGATTCTCAGAACTTTGGGTGTACCCAGAATTGCCATAACCCTTTTTACCAGAAAGGTTTCCAAAACAACAAAGAAATTATCCTTAGTTTGGCAGGTTGCAATTTTAAAGTTAAGATATGACACTTCCTAAAAGTTGTGTAGGTTACGACGGTGTCCCAATATTTCTATTTTCAGCTTACATCCAAGTGAGTTTAGAATTGGATGGAAGTTTGCATGATGAGCAACGAAAAGACAGATCAATGGTTTTGGGGTAAAACCATCAGAGACCTTCAAAGTCTAGCCCTGACTTTTTAATGAACATTGTAATTACCAATAGTGCAGTAGTAGCAATGAAATTAAAAGGAATCGCCGCTGTTGTCAAAGTGACCAAACTCGAGCAGAGTTTCATGTCAGTATATATAGGTGGGTGCTAATGAAACGTAAACATGAATGGGCACGATATATACTGCATTGCCCATTCTCTATAGTAATTTAACTAACGGACATGCGTGCAAAAAGCGGACAAACCTTGCCGATGAACTATACTGTGGACAAAAATAATGAGGGACAATGACAACTATTGGACACATTAATTATTCACTATTTTTAGAGAGACCAGCCATAGAATGTAGATAGACGGTATTGGCATTTTATGAGTTTTATGCTCTAGACCGTCAATCTAGAATTTCCCATAAATTATGCTTTTACCTTTCAGTCCAGTCATTGGTCCTTTTGGAATGACCCTGATTTTCGCAACAAAATCCTTTTGCTCTTTCATGTCACCATAATATTTCTATGTTTTATGCGTGAATTACTTTGTTCTGTAACAAGCTTTTTTGCTAGAAACAAAGCCAGAAAAATCCATATGCGTTATGCTACATACAAGGACAAGGAAAATTACGTGAAACGACATGCTACTACAAAGCATACAGTTTTGTCTCCCAACTCTGCGGCTTGTAAAAACACAAAAATGTTCAGTAAATAAGAAATGATTACATGCTTTGTAATCCTCCTGACTCACTCTGACTTTACTTTCCGTGTCCTTCAAAGACAACGGCAAACACTGATGAATTTTTGTAAGTTGTGACAGGCAGGATGTCAGTTTTAATAAAACGTATCGCCGCTCTTTCGGTTTGTCTTTCGTTGTCGTATAAATATTTGCTGTAGAAAATGAAAACATTTTTTGTTACAAGTTTGAATTGAATACAGTTACTAGAAATTTTTAGAAATTCTGGGTGTGTATTGATAATTCTCGTCTTGTACAAAGTGTAGCATACTATTTCATATTTGTGAATTTCCTCTTGAAAATTCAATTTGGTTATGGCTATAAAGCATGATACCTCTGCACATTCATTTACACACTACTCATAAGCGTGTTTCCACGCGTGCACGTTGCATTTTTTAGTGCACTATGAGAAATATGCCTTGTCATGGAATGATGTTATGGAGTAAGGTGGTGATAAGCACCTGAGTCATTACCTAGGACTAAAACCGACCGGACGGATGTCTTGTATTAAATTTCAGTGCGGTTTTCCACTGATTTGCACTGTCAACAAAAGCATTAAAATTGCAACAAAGGGACGATGTAGTGCAGAAAAAAAACAGAATCACTTGCCAGTAGTGGCAGTAGTATACTTTGTGTAGCCAAAAAAATGAATATTAAACAACACAATATGCCACTTTGCCCTGTCACAATATCGACCGAGTTTTTTTTGGTATTCTATATTTTCATAAAAATAAGCATGTTCACTTTTGTGGTTTTCGTGTAATTCGTTAATGTAATTTACCAGTTGTTTGCAAACTGTAAAAAAGTGTACACAACAAAAATTACATTGGTAATGCTATTTTAATGCATTATAATGCAGAAAATATTTTGTTTTTTCATGCACTTTTCATGCACTTTGTTCTGGCGGCGGTTATGTTTAGGTGTAGCATCCTCTTCACATAGTCATCGGGATATCGCTAAAGTGCATGTCATTTTTTTTTTACAAAATATTAGTCAATTGGCTATGGTTTATGTCTATTAGTCTCAAAGAGAAGAAGGGATTATTCTAACTTTGTACAAAGCAAGCAACTTTGTTTAACTTTTACTTTATATCTCCAATTTAGACAAATAATTTCCTTGGTTGTGTAAGGTTTTTTGTTTCCTTGATGAAAAACGATTTTAAATTGTTTCAGCTACAAATTTGTATGAAAAAAGTATAAGAAAAAATTGAGAGTCAAATTAAATGCTATTAATATAAACAATGTTTTATATGCCCTAATGTGCCTTCATTTATCTGGTTGCATTTTAAATGCCAAAACTAACCTCAACAATTTTTAAAAGCTTCGACATTGACATTCTAGTTAATGGTGGACACACATGAAATTACCCATTTCAATTGTTGGCTGTAGGCACAAAGCAATTTCCATCAACTACAGAAAACACGTACAAAGACTATAACAGCACATACTGCTGGGTTGGTAATAACGTTCATATCACCCCAAAATGCTTTAACAAACTCAGTTAGTTAATGAAGGCTTGCAGCTTGCAAACTTAATAATGCATGCTTGCACAACAATGCAATCAACAATCGTGCATGTTTAAATGAAAAGACTTGGCTGCTTTGAATCTAGAAGTAGGTACTTATGATCTGATTCACTCTTTTATCAGTAACGATGCATTGCTGAGTACCAACTTGCAACTAAATTGTTAATAGCCTAAAGCATAAAGTTTCGATTTCGTCCTCTGCAGTACACTTGAAGTGCAGCAATTTAATGAAATGATTGAAAATGATGCTTAACCTATTACTCTCGGGGTCAGTTTTATTATGAGGGGATCTGATGAACTTGATGGTTTTTTAAAAATCTCTGCAGGAAAATAGAGGCGGTTACAGACGGCATCGTTTCTCACCAAAGTTCTTTTCGCATGGCGATAAAAACACCACATAAATTGAAAGCACCCTTTTATTGACAGTTTTCATGCTAAACATTCATTTTATTTTCTCGATAGACTTTATAGTTTGCGAAGGTAAGTTCACAAGAAGATTATGATGAGCAACATGATTGCACTTGTAAATCAAAGTGAATATTAAATAGCCACCTATCATGGTGTGTGTGTCATGCTGTCATGTTCTTTATCTAACCATAGTTCTGGGACAGAATGTCGCTTGCGGCTATACCTCTTTGAACCTAATATTAAACACGTGCGATTCATCAAAAAATGATGAAATCGTGTCTGGAATATTAAACTGGACTGTTTTTATCAAACTGAATGAGTCACAGAAAAAAGCTTCAAAAACCAAGAAATTTTCAGTAAAATGTATTTTGGAACGATTCTTGGAATACTGCTGCTTTGCCAGCGGCAGCAATTGTACCTCACTCGGGCAACGTGAACGTGAACTTTAATTGTAGGGCAATTCATAACATTTAAACGCTCTCTGCGTTTATAAGTTTGCACAAATTACAGAGTTGCACAACAATAGTAGTATAGCAGTACACACACTGCAGTTTTTCAGTTAAACAGCCCGTTATGGACAACACGCAAGCAAAATTCAAAGTTTGAAAGTTTTTTTTAGATGTTCCATCATTTTTATATTCAGGGAATCAATTCAAGAAGAAATTGTTTCAAACTTTTTTTCTTCATGCAAGCACGACTTTCTCAAAAACATGAAGAATATTATGTTGTATGACAATGCGCAATGATACATTATAAATTATAATGATAGGTTAGTGGTGGTGTTTCCCTCAGTGAACATGAAAATCCCATAAATGTCTATTTATTTCTTTAAAAGCCGACAATTGGTAAAGCTGTCAATGTTCGTCACATAAACATTGATTGTATTTATAGGAATCAGCACCTATAAAATTGTTTCTGAAAACATGAACTCATAAAAACTTGTCAGTTCTCTCAGTGTTTCTTAAAGTCACCTCAAAAACACCTTCAGACAGAGAGGAAAGAATATTAAATCAAATTATTACCAAAAATAGGCAAATTGCTGGTTTTTACACACATTATTAGCATAAGCATAGGAATTTTGCAGTTGAATTCAACTTAAAAAAGTAATTATTGTTCAGATAAAACCAGAAGTGGGAGTCATAAGTGAAACACATTATTTTTCGTCACGCTAAAATAGCTACATATTTTAAGGCTTTTTAATAGTCTTCTGAGTTTCCTACAACAGCAATGCAAAATTTTTTGATGAATTGCATCTCTCTTTCGACAGAAACTTAAACAAAAATTATCAGATGTGGAAGGACTTTGTAACACAATAATATTGGCATGGTATCAGCAAAATCTTAATTTTCTTTCAAGTAGTTATCCCATTCAAAACAAGCCATTTAAATAGTTTGGCATTTCAAGTGCTGCTAACAACAAAGGCATTATTACATCCACTTGAATACAAAATTTTAATGGCAAAGCCACTGAACTTAAGGTTTTGCTGTTCCCGGAACAATTTAAATGAAGATAAAAATGTCTATTATCATCAATTTAATTTAACTTCATGCTTTACATGTGTGAAATGGACATTTTTTATATTTTACAGTTGCATAACAAAAGTGCACACTGTGCATATCATCATCATCACTTTTTATACACTGTTTTGGTACAATGTTGCCAAGAAAAAGGAAAAAAAGTGAGGCTGTGGTTTTTCAATGAGTAAACTGTTAGAAAATTGCTAAAAATAAGCAAACCTTCTACTTCCACCTCCACCACCTACCCTCCAGATTGGGTTAACATTTTTAACGCCTCATTGATATACAGTTGAACATTATGGGATTTTAAAATATTTTGAGATTCATATCATGAGCATTCTTTTAACAGTTAATAATATGCTTACTCAAGTGAAAAACAAGCTTTCCGTTGTCATTTGAAATATTTGATATTGATACTGCTGTATAATTTTAATCAGAAACTTTTAGCATTATATTTACATCAATTGTCAGCTTTCATGCTCACTGTTCACAAGAGTAAATTGCTTTCCTCCACACCAGGTATTGGATTGAATGAAAAAATAGCGTCAATTATTCCGATAAATATAGCTTTTTGGAGTTGTTAGTTGTTTATCACCACTTTTTGATTAATAGATTGTTTTGTTTACGGCTAAACGACTATCTATCGAAGAAAAAATGCTATAAAATTTTTAAATTATGAAGCCGGTGCGTGAACGCACAAGGTGAATTGTTTATGTGAATTAGAAAATATGAAATAGTTTTCGCCATTGATGCATGTTCAGCTAATGAACGGAATAAGGTGTGTAGGATTGCTAAGATGAATTAGAAGATATTGTTGTAAAAATTGTGTTATTATTATTCATCATTGAATGTATTACCTATCCAAGCAAATTATTGCCAATTAGGTATAAAAATGCTGCACAATCAACTCAATTGCTTTATTTACCCCAAGTTTTCAATTTCTATCTACCTATTTTTGAACAACGCGTTACAAGTTCTTTGCTTTACTGCAAAGTGCAATAGTTATCGTGTGAACTTTGCGTTTCGCTGTTTTTTCTCACTCTTGCATGTGTTCATGTATATCAAAAACAAACAAAGTTCTTTCTGTCAGATTATCAAGCTTGATTGAAATATATTCCACACCGATATATGCTCACCCTTGTACACAATCACAGATAAATATTAATTTAATGTCCTAGTTTAATTGTTGCAATTTTCGTCTTTCAAAATGATTGTCATATATAGTCGGTGAGTAACGTCACCGGTACGACCCCACACATGTCACACACACACACGTAACATCACTTTACCACCATCATCACCATTATTCATTATTGTGGCTCATCATCGTAACTAGCAAACCAAACGGTATAATGGACTATAATATGAAACCAAAAACGCTTTTATAATTTAAGTGACATGCTATGCGTATTTATTTACCAGTGCACATAGATTATATAATGGCTAGTAATTCATTTTTAGTACCACTTTACTCGGACTTTTGCATTTCTTCGAAATCATCATAAAAATGTGTGTCCATTTCATAAATGCTGTACTTAAAGCACTTCTTGTGTTAAATTGTAATGTTGGGAGGAGATGCAATGTGTATTCTAGTAATATTACAGTGTATTATGGCATTTTATGACCATTATGTTATGATAATATTAAGATGATGTTGGAAAAAAGGACAAGAGATATTTATAATGGATAGCGCAACGACAACTCGAAATCATAGTCACTGCTAAACTGTCTTGATAATCTTGTGCAGGAGCAAACAACAATGAACACAAATGCAAGATGCATCTCTACTAAATACTTATCACCACCATTCCTTTTCATCATCACACGCTGACGCTGCGCTGCTCTTATAATAATTTACCTAAAATATATCTACATGCAAAATAGTCCCACAGGCTTTCCTTTCAACGCTTATGAGCATGAGTGACCATATAGTTTTTCATGTCTGTTGACTGTTAACTTGACTGCACCAACAAAGCAGCGGCGCTGCTAGCTCCACTGAAATCGAAATGATTCAATGATGTGAGCATTTAGCCTCCCTCCACAACCGGCAGCACATTGGCACAGGTATATAAAGCACAGGTACTCAGTTGCCGAGCCATCACACTTTGCTCTCAGAAGGCATCAGTTTCACTTCCACTTTGAACATTTACGGTGCTCGTTTTCTCGAGTTACTCCAAAAGCCAACGACAGGACTCCTGTGTGCTCTGACACAGAAAAACACCACTTGATCTACAAATTATTGTTCAACCCACAGTTTAGTAAGTGAATTTATTACTAATTGTAGCACTAAATAGTGATTCGTTTTTTGAGACAGTAAAGTCCCAATTTTTTTCACCTTAGTTTTCAAGTGTTCAAGGCTTTTTGAATAAACGGTAGTTTAGGGAAGAGAATAAGACTCGTGAAGAGTTGAGATCGGTTTGGGGCAAAGCGATACACGCTACAAATAAGCCGTGATGATATATCAGTAAATCCACTAAATAGAATGTTAGGCTATCTTCCTTTCAATCAATAAAGGAATTACCGGCTACTAAAAATCAAACTGGATTCTTGTTGACAATTCATTCTTGGCCACCTATATTTCAAATTGTTATAGTACATTCGCTTTCAAAACCGGTCCCCTTCCACTTATTTCGCCACTTGAGCGAGTTGTCTAGCTTGTACATGTTGACATCAAAATAGCTTTCCGAGTGGAAGCAGGAAGTGCTATTATATAACTCGATCTACTTACATTTTATTATTTCAAATTGACAAATGTGACACAAAAAAGTTTGCCTAGTTTCGAGACAGTCTCCTTTTGATATTGGCCAATTGCTAATTTTGTTGTGTGTCTTTTATAGAAACCATGATGAAGGGAATTGCTGTTGTTTTGGCATTCATTGCCGTTGCTTGGTCCCAAGAGGCCAAGGATAAGGATGGAGAGCGCCCCACCGTTTTCCAAAGACTTATCCCCGCTGATGTTCTCAGAGGTAAAAAAATTCAATCTCACGACCAAACGGTTAAACATGAGCTTATGTCTTTGGCAAGATTTTCATGAGGCCCATTTTTACACTCTTAGATTTCCCTGGAACTTGCTTTGCCTCGACAAGGTGTGCCACCTTTGAGCCAGGCTCATCCTGGGACCTGAAGCCATTCTGTGGCAAGTCCACCTGCGTTGCTCAGCAGGTAAGTGCGTATACCTTAAACCAGATCCCATTGTCTACCTTCACATTGCGCTAACCTTGCAACTGACCTATGTGTTTTTTGCAGGGCCGCCTTTGGGAACTTGTCGAGGACTGTGGTCCACTCCCCAAGCCAAACCCCAAGTGCAAGCTCTCTGAAAAGACGAACAAGACCGCCGACTTCCCCGGATGTTGCCCAGTCTTTGAGTGTGAGGCTGGTGTGCAGTTGGAATACCCAGAGGTTCCCTCTGCACCCAATGCCGGTCCCGGAAGCTCTAGTGCCTCCGCTCCAGCTGGAACCCAAGCTGTTAGCCCAGCTAAACAATAAATTTACAAAACATTAATGCATTAGATTTTGCTGATGACTCTCCAGTGATATCAAACTAGCGTATAGAATAACCAAAAACTACATCATATAAACTAAACATTATATATTCTTTCGGTCTCTCATGCAAAAAACACCGTGGGCGTAAAATAACGTATCAAGTTGCCCCTCTTTCTAATCTTCGTTAAGAAATAACAGCAGCTGTGATTTTAGCAACTTTTAAGCTTTATGTTAATGAGATATATAGATGCATGTAACAGCTTTCGAACCCTATAGCCCAGTATGCAACATTTTTAAAAAGTGCTTTTGAAGGTTTTATATTACAAGGTACAAAAATTGTTGTCGCCAGCAAAAGTGACAATTATTTTACCATCGCTTTGAATAACTGCTATTATTCTTTATATTTTTTGCTTCTCAATTCTCATTCTGTTTTCAGAACAGCACCAAGCACAGAAATCCTTTACTGCACTTCTTGTTTTTTTTTTATTCGTAAAACACGTAATGACTTTACTTGTACTCTCTATCTCATTTAGTGGACAGGTAAACTAATAATGTTTCTACCCCACCTACTATAAAGAATACAGTCGGCAAGAGTAGTAGCCTGGAATCAAATTCTTGAACACATTTTGTTTGGAAACATTTATCCAGGAAAACAACGAGTTTTATTATGTATCATTATTATTATGAGAAATGTACCATTGTTCGCATTTATCAAAAAAATGTCTGAAAATAAATGTATTACTTGTTCAAGTCTAAATTATTGTTTACTCGTTGTACTTTCATTGATCATGCATGACAAAATTAGGTTGTTTAAAGATGACAATGGTTGAAGGATTCCATATTGTCAGTACCTGTCATAACCCACACTGTGCGGAAACTGTTTCTTTGTTTATTACAAATTGCAATTTCGGAAATCATGTAAATGACACGAGCAGACGCTCAACACTAATTTATTCAGTGAGTGACAATTTGACATCTCTAGTAGTCTATGAGAATAGCATAATAGCACCCTTAGATATTTGCTGGCAACTACCAAATTCTGCATAATTTTGGATACTGAAATCTGTAGGGACATGGATGTTGGGGTAAACTGAGACTTTCAAGATTTGCGAAGACAAAGGTTAGCTGTGCCAGATAGTGAGATTCGAACAACAACGTGAGAGTGTAGAATGAGTAAATATTCAAAACACTTGAGATGCGATATTTACGTACGAGACCAAATTTTCTTATCCATATGTCGCAGTACCCTATGTGACCTCAAACTGACAAAATATCCAGCAGCCGTTATCATTACAAATTTGGAATTGAATTACAACTGGAACACGTGGGGATTTTTAAAGTATTTCACTACGTTGTGCAATGTGGTTTTGCTACTCTTCTGCAACGGACATAAAGACAAAAGTGTTTTGATCAATTGTCAAGTTGAGATATCCTCAACAATTCTTTAGAAACTTACTCTAAAAGGTGACAACACCGTGACATCTATAGACAATGAATAGTAACAATACAGTAAGACACTGTTGAAGACATACATTATTATGGAATTTGAGGAATATTTTATTTCATGTTATTTCAATTTTCACAGTGACGTCACAATTATCACGATACAAAATGTACAAAACAATACCAACGGACGAGTTGATCTATGTAACTCTTAACTCACATTGTAAGAAACCATCCTCACGTAATTATTAACACGTTATAGATTACTTCCTTAATTTAATCACCAGATTGGTATAGTGTACACTACGACGACTAAATGGTATTGATGATAACAATTAACAACACTATTCATATAATTGATAATGATGACACAAGACTAAACTACCTCTATATCTCTCCCAACTATTCAAACTAGTGGTTTTGGTTTTATGAGTTTCCTGGAGAATCCTGTCCCATAATTTCATCTTTTTTTGGCTGCATAGTAGTAAAGGTATGAAACACGTAGTTTGCATACCCAGTGCTTCTATAAAGGCATTATCTTGGTCTGAATAGAAAGCAAAAGCCCCTGAAACAAATTGTGGTCACAGATAAGGTTCCTTAAACCTATAATGCTCTAATAATCTAACAGTTCACAAACAATTATTACAGGTAATAGAATCATTTTTTTCCCGTTTCAGCTTCATTAGGAAAGACGGCTATCAAGTATTAATGGACTAGTTCGTAGTAGCAGGATTACTAGCAAAAAGACTTGGTGCACACTTACATGGTAGACATATTATAAATTAAGTTAAACTAAACATAATTGCACTCATTGTCAGCTATGTTATTATTATATTTTGTTATCAAAACAAGCGAAAAATATTCCTAAATTCTTCTTCCCAGTCCAGTAAGTGCAGTTAACAAAGGCAAAGTTGGCTTGAAAGTTGTCGCACTTTATCAATATTATTATTGGTACAATCATTATCAACATTTTATATTGTAAGCCTTATATATTCTAAGAAATACATAGTAGAAAATATGTGAGACCAAATCAGACCATGAATATGGTAGTTACTGTTATAATCTATTTACCGGGTTTATTGACCGTTATTAATTAATATTATTATCAATATTATGCCGTTATCATTTGTATTAGTATATTGGTATGATTGCTGCTAATACTAAAAAACTCAATTCCTTCCGAGAGTATTCCGTTCCTTATATATAGTTCAACCATTTATGAAAGATGTCAGTTTTAATATTTGACCTACCACCCGAATGCACAGTTAAACTATACTATTTCTATACTACATAAATATATTATAGCGGTGCTAGTAATCGAAATCGTTAATATTGTTTCTCTGATGTTTTAAATACAGTAAAGGTAAATACAATCTATGACTGAAATTTTAGTCGGTAGCATTTTTTAACAACTCCAATCGTACAAAAAATCTTAGCGTACTTAATTCTTTGTTTGCTTGTCATGAAATACTTGTAGATAATGCCTTTCGTCTTTTTCTTGTCAAGGTGCAAAGTTTATCTTAACAGACACCGAATTTCCTCCTTCTCAGCCGCTTCCACGTAGGGGGTTCCATCGGGCGTCTTTCCTTCCCTAGCGGCACCCTACAAATTAAGTAAAAAAACATTAAGTAAACTCATCCAGTTATTTTACAAACAGACGAAAGATTTTGTGAGGGTTTTGATAAAGTACCTTCTTCAGCAGTAACTGTACACAGGCTGTATGACCTTCCCATATCGCAGCTAGAAGGGGGCTAATTCCATGTTTATCTGTTGCCTGTAATAAAATTATTGATAAAATATGACACATTAAAGTCAACTTTAAAGTCAAAATAAATTCAGAATGAAATATTATAACATGGAATTTATCGGGATCCGGCATTACCGCTCAGTTGAGTGATATACTAATCAACTAAACTCTTTAAACTGTGGGTGTTTTTTCCCATTTTACAAAAAAATACCACCCACTTCCTCACAAACTTGTAAGAAGAAATTCAGTATCTTATTGATTACTAATTTATTATTAACAATTATTAAATTATATTGTGAGGTCTAGAACCTGGCCTCACACATGGCTTGCCATAATAAAACACGCTTGTCAGATGACGTGTGCCTGATAAATACATCCCGATAACCACGTTAATTAAAAATAATGTAATTTCCAACTTACGTTTACGTTGGCCCCTTTGGAAACTAGATAGTCGATAACCTCCAATTGGCCATAGTCCGCTGCGTATAACAATGGAGGGCGCCCATCCACTGCGTCATTAATGTTAATTCCCTGAAACATTTCAAGACAAAAGCAGATGATTAGACGATAAATACATCTCAGATCATCAATCATGTAAAATATTTATACTGAATATGTTAAATATTATTACCATTACCTTCTTCTCTACAATCTCCCTCACTTGATCCAAATCCCCGTTTTTAATGCCCCAAACAAGCTCACTCATTTTGGCTAATTGCTCTAACAAAACAGTACAAAAATCACAATCCTCCTTTGGCAATCCGTCTGGAATGTCTGAAAAAAGTCAATAAAGAAAAAATTTTCTCATAACATGACTCACTTTAAATGTATACTTCTTTACAACTCAATTTTACAACCGGCTAACTGTCGAAAAATCAGGAAAAAGCTGTCAATAAAATGTAACACACGTCACGCACACCAATTCCACATTATAGTACCTTCCTTTTAAAACTAATTACCAATTCAGCAATTTACTACACAAAACTTTACCCAAATTTCTACAGAAATCCCATCTTTTTTAACCAGCTGCACATTTCCAGACAAATTCTCAGTTTCCTAAAATCCTCCCCCTTCCTCAAGCCTCATCTTATCAATATGTTAAACCAAAAATGACAGCTACCAAACTAAAAACTACCCCGTTCAAAAGACTAAAAAAACTTACTTGATACGCCTTCCTTAAATCCCTGTTCCTGCTGACAATGGCGGTTAGAAAATTTGACAGTTGTAAATATCCCGTAAAGTTGAGCTATCTTAGTAGTACATTAAGTCACTCTGTACAGTTATTTATTTCTCGTGAGAAGAACAGAAAGCTTGCAAATTTGCGCACACAGACACGGGCACACACGGGAACTAACTTTTCTCTATCCACTTGGCAATAAGTTCAAGTGCTCATCCTCCTCTTTTTTTATTATTGCCAAGCAATGTAAAGCCAGTTCTGTAGACGTTCCCCGTTTCACAGTTTTGTAGTGGTAACCACACACATAAAACAAATCTCTGTCTGTCTCTATTCCTCTCTGCTGGTCTTCCTATCTATTTTATATGCCCATATATGAAAAAGCTGTAATAATCTTTTCTGCTGTTGGGATGCACTAGTACACACAATGCCTGTTTTTAATACTACCTTACAGACTGGTCTGTCTGCGTTTTTCTCTGTGTGAAAAGCCAATATTAAGTGTTTCAATTGCCAATGTGGAAGACAAGGCGAGGAAAAAGAAAGCAGACTACTTATTAGCAATCTGATCATCATCAGACAGACCCCACACACGTTTTAAGCTTACTGCACTGCACACATTCTTCATTCTTGGTTGAGTTGCGTTTGCTATCTTTTTCATAATAAGCTTGTTGGGAAGTTGGTTCTGGGATCATAATACTTTTTCCTACTGACTCTTGACGTTTTTATATATTTTTTTTACATTGATGATGAAAGAGGTGGATGGATGTGTGATGTGAAGCGGTATTTACATGTGCGAATGAAAATCTGATTTTTTGGTATAAAAATGTGCCTCATTTATTTCTCTGCTTGCTTCTTGTTTTGCTCCGCTTAACATGCCATGATTCATGGGATATCATGATGAAAACATCTTTTTAAAGCTATTCTCCACTTTTTTTTCATGCCCGTGAACCCTGAGAGAATTGCAATGGCCAAGAATACAGAATGAAGTTTTTTCTGAAAGAAAAGCAACTATCAGAGTATCATTGTTCACCCCCGCATAAAAAAGAACATGAAAAAATGTATGATTTTGCACCGTGTTGAATAATAGCTGTATGTGTGCATAGAAACACAAAAGGTTTGTGATCCCATTTAAGTTATTTTTCCCAAAGAAGGATTAGACGGGAGAGATTCTAAATGCTTGAATAAAAGTTGAATGATAATCATATTATGCACGGTACCATGAGAAAGGGGCAGAGAGTCTGTGAAAACACACACATTTGTTTGCCATTATTATTACACACACAACCTTATTCTTAGAAAGAATATATATAACCTTTTTTGAAACAACAAGATGAAATGAGAAAGCAAAACATTATATTTTTTTTCTATAAAAAGTTGCAATGCAATGAGCCAAATGCGTTTACAACTTTGACTGCATAATAATAATATTGTCAGGTTTAAGCGTAGAGCTGACGAGGGATGGTGATGAACAAAGTGTTGCAAAAAAAACCCGTTCCCGTTTTTGTTTCCCATTTCCTTTTATTCTTCCTACATCCTTTTTTGTGGCATTGTAAATAACAAGATTTGGTTTTTATGAGGCTTTGCATGAAGCCTTGAAGCCTACACTTTAAAACAATATAATTTTTCACTACTACATAATATTTTGCTGCGACTTATTATCAAGTACTTAATAAACACAGGAAGGTACAGAGACTACAGGAAGTCAACACCCAGGCCCAATTGGACACCCCTTACAAGGCGATCGCCTTTACTAAATTTATATGGCCAACAGTAATTTATTTCTATTCTCGCTATTTGACCAAGTCTTATTGCAAGTCCTATTCCGTACGACGCTCTGAAATCCTTTAGCATGGTCTGGAAACTTTGAGCGAAATCTTCGGCTGTAAAGGGAAACACAATTACATTAATTGTTAGATTAAATTGGTTTCAAGTCGCAAGAGCAAAGCGAAAAACTTTTGTAGTAGTTTTGTTCGTACTGTTAAAAGATGAATCGTTGATATTTCCTGCGTTAAAAAATGCATGTGTTCTGAAATACTCTCCAAAGGTTCCTCGTCCAAATCCAAATGGTAAAGGCGCAAATAAATGAACTGCTGCTGCCCAGTAAGCCTATAGATTAAATCAATGTATAATTAATCACTAATAGTTACACGTAAAAAATCAGATGAAATGCGAGTAGGTTCGGATTGATTCAGATAATGGTGGCAGCCAAAAAGCGTTAACGAGCCCCCATTAATGTTTTCATAATATTTACTAACGTTTTGTCCCTTTAAGAACTAAAATTCCTAATCAACCACGGTTTCAAACACTAAACACGTAATTTGCTGCTTGGGATTTTAGAGACTACATACAAGTAAAATCTATCACAAACCACAACGGATTTTATCCCGTATTACGTGCCTATGAACACCTTTCTGGTACTTTGTGTCTAACTCACCTTTCCACCCAAGGCATCGTTTCCACTTCGGTTACCCAAGCTTTTCATTTCAAAACCTCTGACGGTTTGAGGCCCGCCCATGAAGAACAAATCACTGATATTATGGGCGTTTGTCTTTGCATCAAGAGGCCGCAGTACGCCAAAACGTATTGCACCTTGAAGAACCTGTTAAGAAAATGATAAAAAATTGTTATATAACCACTATTTGTAAAGAATTGGCATTAGTTGGTTTTTCCCTTGCTTTTACATACCAAATTTTGTGGCAGTGGTACGTTAGCTTGAAGTTCCGAATCATGCTTCACAAAGGCTACGTCGCCACCTAATCCGGCATATTCTTGAACAAGCTTCAAGAGCACACCAGACGAAGGGAAAATTGGATGATCCCGATGATCAACGGTCATTATATGCCTAAGGGCTGACTTGAAACTGTGACCGCTCTGTTCCCTAACTGCAAAGGATGTCTGTCGAGAGGAGGCTTCTAGCTGTCGCCAAGATCCCTCCCACTGCATGTTGTGTCTGACCTGAAGGCATTTTGAAATGTTTTGAACAGGAATATTAGCTATTAAAATAACATGTCATAAGTGCAAGTCTGGTTAAATTTAAGTTCTTACTTTTTGAGCTGACTCAAAGGCAAAGTCCAGCAAGCCTCCTGTGCTGAACACCTGGTAACTGGACCAGTAAGCAGGATTTTTGTAATGAAAAAGTGTCCCGGATAAGCTACAGGTACAAACAAAACAGAGTATGCTTTCAAATCTGCAAGTCAACCAGGGAGGGGGAGTTTTTAATGCTGCAAAATTACTCGGCATTCCAAGAACCCCCAAGTGGCTTAACAGCAGTCAGCATGGAACTTTTATTTGAATCCGATCCAATGGTATGTTCTAAGCTTATTCGTTCTCCGCGGCCAAACATATTTGGTAGACGACATCCTAATACAAGAGATCCTTCGTTTGCACCGATCATAGTATTGACGCCGCCAACGAAGCGTCCGCTTTCGCGAACGTTGTAAATGACCTAGAACAAGCCCAGGTTTACCAGTGAGACGAAACCGGTGATAATTAAATTATTATATAGCCAATAACTAGTGCTTACTTCATATCCATCGGGGGACACGTCGCTCACATCTATAATGATACTCACATCCCTAAAGCACCCCAGCTTTTCAAGATTGCTTTGAACCGTACTGGCTTTAAAAACCAACTGTCAAGTAAACAAAAAATGCAAAATGTTAGATAAATATCCTACAAAATCCTGAGAATGACAACTTATTGAACTTGTAGTATTTTTTTCATACCTCATTGAATGTAGTGGCTTTGAAAAGCTCCTGAACACTTTGTAATACATAATCATCTTTAGTACGGCTCAGTCCATTCAGTCGTACGTTTTCCACTCTAACTGGCACCCGATCCAAATCAATGGACACTCCATCCGAAGGCTTAGCAACTCCATGGGGTTGCTTTCGTGCCTACAACAAAGCAAAAACCAAGCTTTACAACTTAACTTTCCACCAAACCAATTTAAACCTTAACACTGCTTTAAAATCACCCACTTTTGCTTGACCGGCGCCCATGGACTCTAGCTGGATTGTTCACCGGATTCCAATGTATGATTGAATGACCTATTGAAGGTGGTATGTATTTAAAATCAGACTTGTTTCATTTTATTCATTTCTTCAGCGGAATTTGAAGAAGCATTTTATTTAACTTAAGTTTATTATTATTTTAAGTCGTGTTATAAAAAAGAATAAACATGTTGCCGAAAATAAAGTTCATCTTATTTTTACAATGCAATACAATACAATTTAACAGTCCAACTATTGCCACGAGACTTTTGGGATCGTTCGGCCAAGATGTTGGCAAGGTAATTGGAGTTTGGGAGACCCCACCCACGGCTCCTCCTCAACCATGCCGTGTTAAAAGGAAACGTGCTGCCCCCAACGGACCATTTCGTTTTGCTTGAAGGGCCTCTACTGTGCTCAGCTGAGTATAAATATACTCAGCACACAATACGATAACCAAGAAAAGAATCTACTGCTTCAATTGAAGCAACCCAGCCATGCCATGGATCGTCTGCAGATCTACTCCTTGTCCTTTTGCTCTGGCCAAGGCATACCAGCACGTTGAGCAGGCTGCTGTAGCACGCTATGCGGTTATACCGCACCATGTTGAAGTTTTTAACACAATGAAAAACGGCTATCCAGCGTGGACAATACACTTAGTAGGTGCTCCAGCACGCACTTTTAATTTACGCACCTAATTCTGGGAGATGGGATTTATGAGATAGAGGTAAATATCTTGATATCTGCTTTTGATTAAGACCAAAATTAGATCAGACGTTTTTTTATAATTTTACTGAAAATATGAGAAGCAATCAAAGTTCAAAAAGTATATTAATTTTGAAAAGAAATTCATGCCTGTCCCTAGTGAGCTGCAATATGCAAAGAATATGACCTTGAGATGTCAAAATCGAAACCCGTTGTTTAAAGTCAAATAGTCTGAATTTATAAACTTAAGCTTCAGAAATTAGAAACTAAGCCGTAGAGTGTACAATTAATCTTGAAATTCTATATTGCATGCAACATCAAAAACCAGTGCCGCATAATTTTTTACTATTCATCATGTAAAGTATTTTATTCAAACTTTAAATTTTAAAGACTTGAGGTCATACGGTTGCTACACAGAGGGCATATAATGTCGTTTATTCTGTGTTGACTGATTTATTATCAACTTAACAATTAAAATCTTCCTTATGCACTAATATGCACCTGTAGTTGTAGAATACAAATTTTTATTTAGAAACCCGGCCTCTTAAAACCATTTTTAGGCCGCCATTGTATTTAAATATTTAAGCCGGTGCATAATTTTAATTCAAAGTCTGAATTTCAGATTCGCAGTATATGGCCAATGTCAATGTTTTAACGGCTCTAGCTCCCAGTGTTTTAACGAGTACAATTTTTTATTTTATAACAAAGTTTTGCATTAAGTTATGAAATTTAATGAAACGGACGAATTTTGGCGACATAATTGTTTGATAACGACGATCATGTACTTTTTAAGAACGTTCCGGAGCCCAAAATGCAACGTTGACCTAAGTCGTATTCCATCTTCAATCTCATTGCACTGGTAGTACCAACCATGCAGCCAACGCTGAATGTGTAGGGTTCGTTGGGTAGAAGCATCGTGGTAGCTTGGTGTGCTGAAAACGAGTGCTGGAGTGGCGCTGCGTGGTGATTTCTTTCTTTGTGATGGCAGCTCACTTGCGCTGTAGTGATTTCATGTGCTGGGGTAACGGAACCCGTTTCTTGCTACCAAAAACAAACCTTGACTAGCAAGCAATCTCCCTAGCATCATGGTCATATTATGATGGAGTATTAAACATTTTGATCAAAACTAAAATATTTACGCTTAAATGGATTCTTCTGGGGGGATGAGTGATTAAAAGTAGAGTTAATATTAACTACTCAATACACATTACATCAATCGCATGGGATGTTGTTTTAGTTTGCGCGTGAATTTTTCAGTGGATTGGTATTTCTTCGTGTATTATGGACATGTGTCCCCAATACTCCTCATCTTTGATACATTTTGTATCTTCTTAGGCTTCCTCGCGTTGCAAAAAACGTGAGTTATTTCTTTACTGCCAAAAACTTTTAATGGCCACCAGAGAGATAAACTGGCGACCATTTTTAACTTTAAATTCTTCTCTGGGTAATCCCTACTTAGGAGCGGGAATAGCCTTGACTTGCAAAGCGTTGTTGGTGGTGATTGATTTGTGTGCACATCTCTCCACTGGCCCATTCTGTCCCGGAGACGAGGAGAGTGTACCATCATCATCGTCACATTCGTCAGTCGTCAGTGTGGAGGTGAACTGGGAAGGTTAATGTTGCAGGCGGGAGATAAGTGGCAAGTAGAAGCGTGGGGACTGCATTTTCTCAATTACTTGACAAGACTGAAAGCCTGTTCTGGGAGGAATTAGGAACTATTCCGTGTTTGGAGAGGATTTGGAAAGTGCCAGATATTTTTATCTGACACTTTGGGTTGGCTGCCATTTTGGAGATTAAGTGCACAGGTAAATTTGTGACGGAGGCATGTACTCTAAATATCTGCGACGAGACAGAAGAAATAGAGCTGCGAATAAAATGAGGGGACTATACTACTGGTTGTGTGGACACTGCAGATTCCAACGATTTACTTTGACAGTCAAATTAAAAGTGGTATGCTAATGCAGAGCTTTGCGCTCAAATAAATTACTAAAAGCTTTACTAAACAATTTTTTAAACCAATTTGCTTACTGCTGTTTGGTTTCTTTCTGTGGAAACCGCCACGCGCCTTTTGCGCACTTCTTTACTATCCTTAGACCTTTGACAATTAGTGGTGAGGAGTTTAGTTAGTTTTTTTCCTGTGTTTTGTAGACTTTTAGACATTTTGCTTCTGCTTCAATCATTTTTTTGGTTGCTTAATTAGCATTTTCTTTTAAGGAAATGACGGTTGTAGTATTGAAAAGCGGGAGTAGAATCAAATGTAGACATGGACGGATCCCAATTCCCTTGTATCCTCCGTTCCTTGAATTCCTAATAACCTCTGTGATGGATGGGGACAATGGTGGTTGGTGAGTATATTTAAAGTAGTGCTTTCTTTAAAGCTTTTATAAATAATACTCAA
This sequence comes from Entomobrya proxima, assembly GCA_029691765.1. NCBI lineage: Eukaryota > Metazoa > Arthropoda > Collembola > Entomobryomorpha > Entomobryidae > Entomobrya > Entomobrya proxima. The sequence goes on along the minus strand of CM056173.1, from coordinate 41,514,111 downwards.
ATAGCTAACATAAACGAATATACTAACTACACAACAAACTAACCTTCTTATTACAAGCCTAAACCTAGACAAGGACAAGATTGGAGATGAGTTTTAGGAACGTCGACTTCCGTCGATTTTATCTATGCAAATCAATCAGGAAAAAACATGGTTTTTCCAACGTGAATTTTAATGAAGATATTCAAATGAAAATGTTTATGGTACGACGAGGTGCGAAGTGCGAATGCATTTTCATCAAGAAAACGTTTGCATTTAGGTAGCAAGTCTTGACCGTCCGCTTGATAACTTTTGGAAGGTCATCATTTCCCAATTTATTCCTCAGAAAAACATGCATCTCAGAAGCCTTCACTTTAAATTCTACAGGGATTTAGGGGATATTACTAAAGTGTTCGGATAAATTAGTTAATTAATTTAGATAAAATTAATTGTGCAAAGGTATTTTATGAGAGAAAGGTATTTTGATTTTTTTCTGACGATTATTGTAGGCTTTGTTAGAATTCGAAACAAGTCTAGTCTAGGTATCTTTACTGCAGCTAAAATTGTTGATTTGTTAGCCTACCACATTTCGATTCAATAACTGATTTGCATAAAGCGAAGTTGCTGCGCTTATCAGTAATGACGAAGGTTGCGACTTTTTGTGACTCGCTACACTGCACTGGACTGTCGTCTGCTTGTTGGAACTAATTTGAATAATTTGACTAATTGGTTGGCGACCCACAACCTGCTTTCAGAAAACACAGCATTTCAATTTCTGTAGATAATCTCACTGCTAGTTGTTCAGTAATATGCATGCGTGCAGAGTATAGAGACTCAATGAGTTCTAAATTGTAGTTTTAGTTTACTCCTATAAGCTAAAGAGACATTTAGAAAGGACCGTAGGTAATTGAGGTGGCAATCTGCATACAGTTAATCTGAATATATGGCTACATGCACTATTTCTCTTTTTGCTTGAGAGTGCAAGTTTTTCATCAAAACTGCTTTATCAGTAGTTAGAAAGGAAACATATTCCCAATTTAGACGGGGAGGTTCCAAACATTTTAATTTGCCTTTGGATGATATCAATTCGATTTATTATGCAACTAACTTGTATATAGTATGCGCTTAACCTTTTTAAAAAGTACCGTTTCCGTATAATGACCGTACATTGACTGGCATTTTATTTTAAACATTTTTCAATGCGGAGAGTACAAGAGGTGTGAGTACATTGAAACTAATTGTCATAAAACGGGCATGCAGAGACATGTAAAAGGTACAAGGCCTTTTTATGATAATGTGCACTGGCTAGTGGCTACCTACCCAAAATTCCTTTCTTCTCCATTTCAGGTCCTTTGAATAGCAAGTCCTTCTTTTACATTAGAGGGTATGTTGGGTGAGTTGGGTCTTTTGGATGCACTTACCCTCCTCTGCCACGTTACATTACATGTCTCGTTGTAAATTTTGGTCAGTTCGCAATTAGAGCTGTAGACGTTAAAACCGTTTCGATAGTATTTATTTTATAAAATTATAATTGTCCTACACATTAATAGTGTCTAAAGATTCAGTGTACAAAATTTTAAATTTTGAAAGTGCCTTCTGGCTTTAAAAAGGGTTCTAAAATGAGTGTCACTATTACTACCGTTCCTGAGCTAAAGTACAAGCACTCTACTTAATATTTGAAGTTTTTCAATGGATTTCAAATTATGATAACAGGCTTATACTGGACAATTCTTCTAATCCATTTCTTTTTCATAAAGATTTTCTGCAGGCGAGCTGGAGACTGTACAGACTGACGGAAGTTTGGTGAGTCCAGAAGACGAGTTCATGGACAGGGAGGAGATAGAGATTATTGAGATAAGACAGAGCAGCCCCAAATCTTACAATGTGGGATTGCCACTTGGTGATCCATGTCCCTCCGTCCCCAGCGGAAGTTCCATTAGGTCGATTATTCCTTCAAAGACTCACCCACCGCCACGACTGGAAGAATGGCTGGAGATGTTCTCGGTATGTGGCTAGTTACTTTGTTTGCAAAATTACAAATCCAATGCAACATGTTATGGGTATTTAATTAATGGAAATTGTAACGGTTTAACAGGGATATAGTCATCCAGAAAGGCTAATGGCCATCAGTGAACTGATCGACCTTTGTGAAGCTACGCAAGTGCGATATATGATGCAGATCATTGAACCGCAGTTTCAGCGTGACTTCATATCCCTACTACCAAAAGAAGTACGTAATTATTGAAAAAATTATAATAACTACAGTTTTTTAAAAATCATAACTAAGCTACAAACGTTTATAATTATACGTGTTATTTTTTTACATTTTAGCTCGCACTCTACGTCTTATCCTTCTTGGATCCTCGTGATCTACTACGCGCAGCGCAAACATGCAAATACTGGAGAGTTTTAGCAGATGATAACCTGTTATGGCGTGAGAAATGCAAAGAGGCTGGAATAGGGTATTTCAGTGCCATGTCCAACCGAGTGCACAGACGCAATCGCAATAACACCAAAGCACACACTCCTGCAGCTTCAAATTTAGATGTTCCTAACACGAGATGGAAGGCTGCTTTTATGAAGCAACATACCGTAGAGATGAACTGGAAGAAAAAAGATACTCGCGATCATAAGGTTTTAAAAGGTCATGACGACCATGTCATTACATGTTTGCAGTATTCAGGAAGCCGGTAAGTATAAGCTACATGATCACAATAAATTTTACTACTACTTCTCAATTTCCATAATAATTTATAAATGGCTAAATGTGTATTATGATTCCACAGAATTGTCTCCGGTTCTGATGACAATACCCTCAAGGTATGGTCCGCAAACACGGGAAAATGTCTTCGCACCCTTTTGGGTCACACGGGAGGAGTGTGGTCTTCTCAGATGTCAGGAACGACCATTGTTTCCGGCAGCACCGACCGCACTTTACGTGTTTGGAACGCAGAAACTGGCCAGTGTCTTCATACTTTGTATGGGCATACTTCCACCGTTCGTTGCATGCACATTAATGGCAAAAAGTAAGTGTCTTAAACGACAAGTAAAAATCTGTAAAAGTGGTTCACACGCTAATAACATTTTGTACTAATTTCAGGGTTGTAAGTGGTTCACGCGATGCTACGCTTCGTATGTGGGACGTGGAGACTGGGGAATGCCTCCATGTGTTAGTTGGCCATATGGCTGCAGTTAGATGCGTCCAGTACAATGGTCATCTAGTTGTTTCTGGAGCCTATGACTACATGGTTCGAATATGGGATCCAGAACGTGAAGAATGCTTGCATCAATTATCAGGTCACACAAACAGGGTTTACTCGTTGCAGGTACGAACTTCAAAAATTACCTAATGTTTAGTTAATGTCAATATTAAACAAAGTAAACCAGGATTATCCTTACTAAATATTGTTTTTATATCAAACAATAGTTTGACGGGATCCATGTCGTTAGTGGCTCACTTGACACGAGCATTAGAGTTTGGGACGTGGAGACTGGTGCATGCAAGCACAACCTCATGGGGCACCAAAGTCTAACCTCAGGAATGGAACTCCGAGACAATCTACTCGTTTCAGGGAATGCAGACTCCACCGTAAAAATCTGGGATATTTCCACAGGCCAGTGTCTTCTTACATTAACCGGTAAGCTTTTATTTCTACATAATAGGTAATTATAGTGAACAGCATTGCATGAGGAAGGTATCTTCACGTGACATTTTCAATTAATTTTACAGGACCTAATAAGCATTTAAGTGCTGTCACATGTCTTCAACTTATTAACAAGTTTGTTATCACGTCTTCCGATGATGGAACGGTAAAGCTATGGGATGTCAGAACTGGTAAGTCGTTTCTTTTAATCACTGTTTGCAAATATAAGGTTTAGTGCACATTTATCATTATGAACATTCATTACTAATTAAAATTGTTATTCTTTTAGGCGAATTTGTCCGGAATCTAGTTTCCTTAAGTAGTGGTGGAAGTGGAGGTGTCGTCTGGAGAATTCGGGCATCTGAAACAAAACTTGTGTGTGCCGTGGGTAGCCGCAATGGCACCGAGGAGACAAAATTATTAGTGTTAGATTTCGATACAGATACCGTGACGACAGAGTCGAAACCCGACGTTAAAACTGAAATCCAACAAGAGGTTTGAGGCTGAATCACTTGAAAAACAAAATACGATTATCTTTTTGAGACAATTATATTTTGTACGTTTAGGTTTATGATTTAAACATATTTTAAGCGTAAACGAATTACTGGACAATTATATTTGACCTCATTAGCGAAGTCTGTGTGTACCAGTTTTAATTCACTCTCAATTTAAAGCATAAAAAAACTAGAAACAAAGCAAAAACTTGAAAAAACTGAATTAATGTAATTGTTGAACATTATGTAAAATTGAACAATCTGTGTCTCAGGATGTTCTTCTGAATCCGATTTTCTATCCACACAAACAAACTTAAATATTATATGCTATGAGTTTACAACTTCTTCAGCTCTTCTTCTATTTTACTTCTAAATGAAACAAAAAAACATGATAATGGCTTTACCTTATCAGCCCTCTCCATGTAAAAATAGTATTTTTGAAAAACCTAAATTTTTAATGTAAAAATCATCTCAGTGAAAGAATATTCCTCGATATATGAATAGATTTTTATTATAAGTAGCTACCACCTGCATTTTGAAATGGTTTCACAACAAACCTCAGTTCAAACTTGTAGTGATATAATAATCACAACAGCATCAGCAATTGCTGCGTGTTTCTAATTAAGTTGTTATTTGCGCTCCTATTAAGTAAAATAAGAAATAAAAAACGTAAACAGTCTAAGGAGTAAAAACCAGTTACTTGTCTCCACTGTTACTTTTATTTTCTCATTATGCAAAATCATTTCATAACCGCAACTTTTCTAATTACATCCTGTTTCCAATTCCAACTTACAGAAATTACTTTTGTTTCTTCATTTTGCTCATCCCCATATCAAATCAACATCATTTCCAACTTTCATCTACAGCATGTTTCCTATGCACCAAAATTTGCAATTCAAAATCATCCAAGCTAAAAAAAATTATCTACACATCTCAAGTTGCCCCACACACAGTTCCACCGAGATTATCATCGCTACCAATAATAATCCGTATTCTTACATGGTCCACATTATATTGTCATCTACATCTACTTAAGCACGTTTTTGCAAAAATGCTCACCATATGTAATCATTATATTATTTACCTACGTCTTGCCCACTTCCTTGGAAATTCATAGCATTTTCAGTTCATTCAGTGCTGCTAGCACTTTAAGAAAGGCTATATAGTAGGTAACACGGAACAAAAAACTTTGAATTCAACAGCTGTGCTAGCGAAACTTTGAAGGATACGAATGGAAAAAGTTGACAATTGCCGGCCTAGTTGCTACCGCTGCTGCTATACTTTCACTTCTTTTCTCCACACTTTTGGGAACGGTGCCATTATTATTGCCTAGCTGCATGCTTTACTTCCGATTGCACAACACAAATATTGTAATCTTGTAGATCTACTACCACTTCTGTTTCATCTCTGTAGCCGTTTTTTCTCTCCTACTTCCGTCTCACCCACATGTCTGCTTTTTTTTTCTTTCGAAAAACATTCATCCAAAAAAGGAATGCAGTCTGTTTTTCTTTTCCACTTTGTTTGCACCGCCACTACCATCACCATTTCTGGTACCTTTATCATCTTGAGAGAGAGACTGTATATAACCACCTCGCTTCACACTGTCTCCTTTTCTTTACTTTACTGCCTCCAGGAAAATACAGCCTTTTTGTTCTTATTTTTTTGTGTGCCATGTTACTTTTTACTTTCTGTTTGAATTGCAGATTTACAATGCACACGTCGCACATAAGTGGACCACGCTCTCAACTACGACAAAATAGATTCTATTTTTCCGACACTTTTTTAAAGTAGAGAAGAAAAAAATTTGCCAAACTTCGTTCATCATTTTCCTACAACAAGATTTATCTATACAAATCTGAACAACTTGAAAGCTCCAAGTTTCCTACTACACTTTTTTTTCTACCCTTCTTGGAAAAACGAAATAAAAAAAGAAATATTCCATAATATCTTGGAAAAAATAGGATTTCTTCTTTTCCTCTCTTTTTTTTCTTGTTAGGTTGTAGGTATTTTTATTTTATCCAAACTCTACTTTAGTACTACAAGAAGACACACTGCGCCAAAAGTTAGCCTACCATTTTATATCATATCATCATCATACATGTGAATGAAATAAATAATGGAATGAACGCAGGATAAGGCACTAGAACGCTGTGTATGTGTGTGTGTGCGTGATAGTTGCCACTTTTATTTTTGCTGAAAAAACGACTCTTGTCTTGTCTCATTTTTTCTCTCATCGTCCTCGTGCGCCCACTCTCCTTCTCCTCTAGTGTGAATAATTCGGGGTCTCTGATTGCAAGAAAAGTGAGCATTTTCACAATGACAGTTGGTGTAATTTTCATGGTGGGTAGCATCCCCATGAATGTTTCTCCGCATTGCGAATACCAAAAAAGAAGAAATCATTGATTATGCATCACGCAAACGACTAGAAAATGCGACTGTACAGCAGCAGAACAAGAAGAAAAAAACGCAGTATTTTTCCACTCTCAACTCTTCTCTTCTTTTACTTCTTCTTGTTGAAAAGGAAAGAGACAGCAATATTGCTTTCACCCACATTATTTGTCGTCATGTTTAGCATCTAAGGTTGTTGTAAAAAAAGACGTACTCATGCATACAGACAAACATATGTGGAAAAACGCGTATTTTTCCCATTATTAAAGGCAAAAACATGACAAGGTAGTATATATATCGTCAAACACATTTTTCACGGAAAATCAGCAACAACTTCGTGCGGAAGTTGGACAAATTGATAAAGAAAAGCGGGCGCTTGAATTACCATCTACGCAAAAACTACACGTCCGTTGTCGTCTTTCTCTCTTTGCCACTTTTATAGAACATCTCTCTGTAGCAATAGGCTTTCGTTTCTACACTTTTTTTACCTAAATTTTCCCGCACCGCGTGACTACTCACTACTTCTTTTACTGCAACTTTTACTTGGTGAAAGACGCGCGCGGTGCACAGAGGAACGGGTACAACAAAGCTAAAGTCAACTGGTAGTCTGTTAATGTCATCTTCACAAACAGTCAACAGACTTTTTTATGTGAACTATTGCTCCTTGCTTGCTCAAGCACAAACGATCAAATGCACCTTTCTTCTTGCCTCTTCTCTTCTGAAAGTGTATACAAAAAAGTACAAAGGTAGTGCAAACACCACCACCACCACCAGAGAAAAAAAACATAATATTATACAAAAGATATATGTCACAAGGAGTATAATAATTTGAAAGTCAGACTAAACGTCTCCTTCTTCTTCCTCCTACTGTGATCTTTGTACAACAACCCAAGTATTTTTTTCCTTATGTAAAGGTCCAACCAGCCATCAATAATGCATGGGCTTCCTGGATGACAGGTTTTTTCTTCAAAGAAATAAAAAAATATATATATCTCCTCCAATCATTCTACCAGCTTGAGGTAGTTATGTTATGAAGCGAAAGTAAAACGGTTGGAAAAACATACGTGTTTGTAAACAAAACAAACTCAACCGGAAATTGCATACGGAGAAAGTAAACGTTCTTTTTTACACACTCGGGCAGAGAGAAAGAATAAAGAAGCGTACTAATGTATAGCCGACAAAAAGGCTATACTGCCAAGAAGCCATATTGTATATAGTGAGTAGGAAGAGATAAATAGATAGTCACAGTAAAAAAACTACTTACAAGTACACAGACCTCTTATCAAACAACTTGCATGCACACCTATTTTCCAAAGAAACTACTTAAACTTTCTCATGAAGTCAACATTCTCTCTTTCTTGTCTACTGATATCTCTTTTTTTATATTGCTGTCGTCTTATAAAAACGCCAGATTCCTGGAAAGTCTCCCACTGAAGTGATTGCTTACGCTGGCTGGATTTAGACTGGTGTTGTCATAATAACTGTTGCAGAGTGCTCCTCTTTTTATATCCATCCCTGTCCATCAACCTAATACACAAACGAAAAAAAGAACGTACAAAAAGACAAAATGATTTTTTTTAGCTAAAACAGCTACAAAATTTTCTCGCTTGTGTTTGTCTCCATTCTCTCGTTGTTGTGTATAAAGCCTCCGCTCATTCATCATGGCGCATAAATAAGCAGAACACAGTTGGTAGTCTTGCAAAGATGTCATCGTAACTAAAAAAGGGAATAAGTTCAAGCAAACTGCTCAAAGTATTCCTTGAAGACTCCTCGCCCTCTGTAATTGAGTATTTTATGAAGGCCCAATAAACTCCAGACAGAGAGAGAGAGAGAGAGAGGCTAAAAAGCTATAAAACTTGGTCGCCGGAAACACCTCACTATTTTCCTCTGTCCTCCTTTTTGTGCAGCAGCAGTAACCGCAGTCTCTCTCTCAATTTCAGAACTTTACACAAAAATCTCAAAATAGACCTGGATAAACGGGGATAAGGATTTGCCGGTGAAGAGAGTGTGGCCTGTTTTTGTTGCTGTTGTTGCTGTAGCGGATTTTCGTGTTACAGAATTATTACCGCACTTTGTGCACAAAAATTATTACGCTTTCCTGGTGGAATGCATAGGCTTACGTATAAGTACAAAAGCAGCGTGCATTTGAAACATTTAGGCGTGCGCCAGGTAAAAAAGGGGTTGTAATGGGAGAGACATATTACCAATCTACATGCACATTAAAAAACAAATTTGATGCTGACTACTCATTCTCCTCTCTCTGTACTGCAGTGTTGTGCATTACACAGACATAAAATGCATCGGGCAGTGTGACCGATGCTATCACCTTTAAGCAATTCAACATTTTTCATATATATTTTCCATTTTACCTGGTTTAATGGATTCTCCGAAAAGTAAAACAGTACAAGCTAGAACGCAAAAAGCTATAAACAAACAACCAGAGAGCAGAGCAACAAAGGCACACATCTAGAAAAATTAAACGATCTAGTGGAAAGCTACCATTTTAGTTCACTCATCAGACCAACCTGCAACATATAACAGCAAAGCTTTTCTCTTTTGTGCTATATGCACTCTGTAAAGTCATAATCCGCACATTGCACAAAGTGCCATTTCCCAACAACAAAAACGATATTCTACTACAGCTCAATGTCTCTGGTAATGTTAATGTTGGCTGGCAACGCTAAAAAAACTGTGTACTTCTAGCCATATAATATTTTTATGAGGCCCAGTGTTAACAATCAGTCTACCATTTGCCAAGCCTTGTGTTTTATAAATACACACGCAGAGTACGTGTGTATGACAAAGGATTCTTATTATTTTAGCTTTCTCGTCAGTAAAAATAATGATAGTTTTTCTCCGGTGCAGAGAGAACAACTTCTTCCCTCTTCTCAGCTCAACTGCTCTGGTTTACTTGCTTATTGCACCCCTCTCGTTGTTGTCGTCGTCATTTTTTTCGGAGAAATGGAAAGCATTCCCCAGTCCCACTGAGCGTATTCACCACAATCAGTCGTGGTGTTGCGTGCTTGGAAACGTATACACGCAACATTTTTACCCTCCTCTCTTTCTCTTTTCGGTCTGCTCTCTTTTTTTTACAATTCCCCTTTTTCTTCCTCCAATACTCTCTCTCTTCACTCAACTGATAATCACATATACATGCTCCCGAGAAATGTGACAGTCATGCATACAAAAAACACGAGGTTCTTCTTAGTACCCAAACAGCAAGCCAACCTTGTACACAAGTTATTTCATTCAGAGAGAAATGCTGTTTTCTTCATGCTATTAAACCAACTGTCATGGCTCAGTGTGGAGTTGAATATAATCGGGGTATTAAAAATCGTTATCGTTATGAAAACAACTGAACGAATATCGGCGGCACGACAGCAAGCAAGCAAGCATAGAGGACAAGGTTTTGTGTACATTGTAGCTCAAAGCGCGTAAGAGCAAAATAATATTATTGGTATATATGATTACTCTGCTCACTACTCATTTTTAACAAGCGAAAAGAGAAACACTTTCCACGAAACTAAACCACTAGTTTCCATGTACGACTTGTGGATGTTAAGCTTTTCCAATTTTATGTATTAGCAGGAGTAGAAGTACAAGTTACATATTATGACGATATATTGTTGTTCTAGTTGAAAATTCCATTTCTACTTTTGAATGACTAACAAAAAGCACTGACATATATATATATATATATATACCCCGTGTGATGCATGGCATGTATGGTAGCAATTTCAAAGATGGATTATATGTATATATATTTTTAAAAACTAAACCATGAATGAGACCGTTCTGTTTGAACGTATATATATGTGGGATAATGCCCAAAGCAAAAAAGCTTTAGCGTTTTTCAGCGTTAACGTTACTTTGCTTTTTTCTGCTAAGCCAAATCCAAAGGCACTTCACCCAATCCCAAAGTTATTCAAGTACACACACACAACATAACAGTAAGAGGAGAAAACTGTTGTGCCTGGCACAAAAATTACTGCTAGACATTTTCTTCTTCTTCGTCTGACTTTTTTGTTACCTAGTCATCCCTTTTTGCTTACACCTAGTTCTTTTTTCTTTCTCCCTGCGTGCTATAGACATGCTGCTGATACTTTGTGACTGTGCTCCTCTGCTCCTTCCTGGGGCTGCTCCTGGTGTTATAATAGTCAACACACAAATATGTAAACCAAAATATCGGATATAGAAATCATTTTTGTTGAAGCTTAAACCCCAAAAAATACGGCACACATCCAGAGAGATGTACAGAGAGAAAAAAGTCCCCGCAGCTACACCGGCTGCTGTGCTGATACAACTACGATTACTACAACCGTTTCCTCTTTCCCGTTTACTTTTCAAGTAAGTCCAAACATAAACAAATAAATATACAGAGAGAGAGAGACATAAAGTAGGTTTCACATACAAATCCAGTTCTTTTTTTCTCTTCCGCTGTATCAAACAATGCGCGAACAAAGTGAAGATTTGTTTTTCATTTTTGGGGAAAGTGTGAGAGAGGTGATGGGTTTTAGTGAAAGTATACTTGGTAGAGACAGAGAAGAGTAGTGGCCCCGGCAGGACAACACCACCAGCAGCAGAAGAACAACGGCAAAGAGCAGTTAAAAAAGTTTGACCTCCTGTTCCTTTGCTGCTGTGCCGTTGTGACGTGCTTTTTTTACAGCTGCCGGGATGGAATTCTGGTCACATTATTAAAAAATAGATCAGGTCCTACCACCTCTAAAACTCCCTCTGCTTCAACACGTACAAAAAGTGGTGGACCAAAAGAGAGCACTAATCTGCTGCTTTTTGGCATGTACAGAAAAAAAATCTCTCTTGGTCTGTGTGTACGCACCTACCTATATAACTCAGCATCCAGTCAGGCAAGTCGTGTTCACGTTCTTTTGGGGAATGGAGTGGGAAAGTGACCACGGGAGCACGTAATATACGAAATTCGCGTAGGGTTGAAAAAAGAAGAAGCGCGACATAATAGACACATACTTTTGAACCAGTCCGTGGTGAAAATCAAACCTCGCGTTGACACTCCTGCAAAATAACGGCTTTACTTAATGGCAATTCCAATAAGCTGCAAAGAGCATTTTTATAGGTAAAAAGGCGACAACACATTAAGCCAGTAGTATAGTTGTTGTGTTTGTACAAAAGAGTTGTAACATGAAATGAAAAATGACACAGAGGGAAATCGTCGCCAAAAAAGTCCTATGCTGCTTATATCATTGCTATTGTTTTACAAAATACAATTGTATTACGTACGGCTGATGCAGCAGCAGCCCATAAAACACCTCTTTGTGCACAGCAGCAGTGCAGTTGTATTTTAGAGAAAACACAAAAAAGGATTTAAAACGAATTTCTCTATTTGGATTAAAAGCCTACAGCACTACTACTCTTACAGCATCTTTCTAGGAAAAGACGGATAGGTATATTATTATTGTATTTTGATAAGAAAGAAACCAAAAACCGATTCGTCTTTTTTGGCTATTCGGTTTTACCACTATATTGCTGCACCAGCAGTGCACGCCAAACGTCGTCTCATTCTTTATGTCGCACTCCCTTTCCGTTCCCTTATAGACATTCATTTGGACAGTTTAATTAGTCCCGTGGAATTTTAATCTTGTGCGGAAAAAGCATTTCCTACAAATGTGACAATCTTCTTGCATTTAATTTCACGAATAAAAAATACATCGGCTTAGTTTTTTCCTTTTTTTAAAAACCCACTCATGTCGCAATGTGTTATTCGTAAAGTATTAAAAGAGGGAAGAATAAGGTTCTTCCTGAAGGAAATAGAAAAAAAAATATAGAAAAAAACCAGTTGTCACACAAGAGACAGAAAAGCAATTGGTGTGCACACACGACATCCCTGTATATAGCATGCAAAGGGAAACACACACATGAATTCACAGAATAGGAAGACCCCATCGTACCCAGTGCAATGAAGTAGGAAAAAAGCATCACAAAAATATGGAAAATCCCTGTGTAAACCACGAGATGGATAAAGAAGTGGAGACACACACACAGAAGAGCAAATCTTGGGATAAAACAAAACAAGCCTCAAAATCTGCTTCCACCAAGTGTCTCGTGCGTTAGTGCTACATCAGGCGTCGAGCTGTCTGGTACAACCAGAACCGTTTTACCTCCTCTTCTCTACTAAACCGTACGTTGTTTCCTACAGTTTTCCACTCTCTCAAACCTTTTTCCCTAAAAACTTCTCCAACTTCATTCAACCCAGAGAGAAACAGATAGCAAAGCAACTAGGCAAGCAAGCTCTATACTGCCGTGCTCTGCTCTATCCTAGCTTTTCGTCCATTTCCCCGCACAACAACAACTCCACTTACTCCACCACCAGCCAAAATCAAACCAGTTTTCTGTACAGTGTGCCGGCCTCAGTGCTTTGTGCTTTCTTTTAGGCTCTCTTTCCAGCAGACTCCCTCTGCCTGTTCCTCTGAAATCCGGGCTCATTCTCTCATGGTCGCTCATTCCCTTCTGAACCTCTCTCGTTTTGTGCTCGACTTCAGCTTCACACAGATCTAATTCCCCCTCTCTTCCTTTCTCAACTGAGTAGCAGATTACCCTGCTTCCCGAGTCTCATAGTCTCATTCCTGTAGTATTGGCTCTGATACTTGAGACAGTGGGCAAACCTATTCAAGATATTTAATATTGACACTACAAACTTCCCATGAATAGCTCAGCCATCATTTTTTCCTTCTGTTCCGAGAAATAAAAACGCTCTCTCCCTCTTTCTCCTGAATAAATGTAAAACAACACAAAATACACAAAACTAAAAAAGAGAAGGTATATAGAGGAACGATAAGACAAATAAACTTTTCCCCTGTTTCCAGTTGATTCGTTGTTGGTTGCTAACATTACCAAGAATCTTATATTGTCAGTGCGATTTTCTTTTTCAAGAATAAAATGCTCCCCTTTTTAATATTTCTTTGATTTATTCTCCCCCAACAAATTTTATAATTTCATTTTTAGTGAGACTTATTAGTATTCATCGAGATGAATCATCATCATCTTGCTCTTTATAGCTGGGTGAGTTGCTAGTTTTCATCATCCTTGCCTTCATCATCATCATCATCATATTCATTCTCATCAATGATGGGAGATTCAGAATGGAGAAAATGCGTGGTAGTGATTTTTTTTGTTGAAGATTTAGATTAGGCACAGACATGTAAACACGATATATATAGAATCCGGATGCTCCACAGGCTCATTTTAGACTTTCTCGCGCTGTAAAACAGCCTCAAGTACTAACCAAAAAGTAGTTAAGTTCATAATAATATGCATTTATACATATTAGTATGTATTTCGCAATGCCTAAAATCATTTTTACATGTACTTGGCAAAGTAGAGAGTATCGGGAAGGAGCAGGTGCTTCTCATCATATTTTTAGCACTTTTAGCGAAACATGTGAAGACAGGAAAAAGGGTTCAAGTGCAAGTAGTAAAAAAAAAGTGTACCTAACTACTCTACATTCTTTTCTGACTCGCAACCCTTTGCTTGGCCCTCATATTATACATAGTTTGCTAAACGTGTTTCAGTTGTGCAAAAAAGTAGGGTCGTGAAAAAAGAAGGCAGTAAAAGAGAAAAGAATGAGAGAGAGAAAAAAGAATGTAATGTGCTTAGGGATGGGAAGTGAACATGTGCTTTTCCTTTCAATTTTTTCCAGATTCACAATGCCACATTAGTGGCCTCGTTACGTTGCAATAATCTAGGAATGTCAGTGACATGAGAGTCATCAAAAGCAGGGAATAGGCTGCCTGGTGCCACTCTGAAGCATAAAACTTTCTCCAACTTTATTTAGAAACAGTTATATCGTCATCATCTCCACACGGTCTAATGGCTTGTTTTTGCCACATTTCCGCTCATCATAAAAGAAAAGTTTTTTTTTTCGGGCTGAAGATCTTACGACAGGAGAGTATTTTTAGGAACTGTCGTGTTCAATGGTAGATTTTTCTTTTGCACGTTTTGTGCTTTGCAACTCGCAATTAACTCATACAACGAACCATATTATGTACCCCAAGCATATAAGATAAGAATGATATAGTTGTACGTATTATATTACCATTGTCATTGCATTTGTATGACAAGCTCATAAAATAATATTTCAATTCAAGCATATGAATACTTAATCATGTAGAATCTCATAAAAAGGGATAAGCCTGACTCGCTTTTTTGACTTCCCATTGTGCACATTACTTACTCGGCTAACTGACAGTTTGATCACATTAAAGGATCCAATTTTTTTCTCTTTGTGGTTTTATTCAAACGTGTAGATAGGCGTCCCTGTCAAAGGAATACACTCTATCATGATAATAAATCCATTGACATCTCAAGGATATCAGGGGAAATGGTTAAGTCAAGATGAAGAAGAGATCGTTCCTCCGTTCTACCTTTGAGTATTCAAAAGGCTCCCAGCAACAAGAACTTGAGGCGTAGGCAAGCACTTGAAATAAAAACTTTCCAAGTGAAAATTTGTTCGTCTTAAGAGAGCTGCTGGTAAACCTTACAGACTCTTCAATAGTTTTGTACTCTCTACGTTTTTCTTCCCGTGTAACTAAATTATCACCTTCCAACACAACCGACAGCAATGTCTTCTGCCAATATACTAAATGAATGACTAGCAGAAAACAGCAGACTAACAGAAAACTGTGCTTATAAACTATTGTATTTATAAAGTTGTAGAAAGTGTGTGAGTGCTATGCCAATATGGCATAGTTTTTTTTGTCCGAACAAAAAACTATAAAGAACTAAAGAAAACCAGTCCAAATGGTGCTTCTGATCATAACAAGCTGCTGAAGTGTGCAACTGCCGAAATCATTAATGAATGAAGAGTAAAATGTTCCACAAACTGAACAGCAGCAGCAGCATCACCACCAGGAAGAAAGCAGGAGAATCTACAAAACGCTAGGATTTCATGGTAAGTAGAAACTTGCCCTTTTTTCTTTGACGCTTTTTGCCACTACTTTCATAAGTATAACAATGAGATGCTTTTGCTCTGCTATATATATACATATTACACAATAGAATTGGGTGAAGGAATCTTCTCCACTTGAAAACAATAGAGAAATTATAAGGAGAAAAGGAGGAAGCGTAGAACATCGTTAAGATTTTCGTAAAGCAAGATAAGTTTTTTTTGTCGAGACACTTGAGTGTTTTCCTTGTTTTACCACACCACAAGAGAAGGGAAGAGCAGAACTTTGAATACAGATAAAAGCTCGTGTGTGTAGGTAGTAGTATATATGAGATGGTGACAAGTGGAATGAACTAAATACCATCAAAACCCATATACCATCCTATGATGATACTAATAGAAAATGCAGACACATATTATTATAGCACAACCACCTTAGCAGAGTTTTATAGACAGAAAAGTTTGTGTGTTTACTTATACACGCACACAGAGACACCCATTTCCGTATATGCCTTAGTAATGGAAATTGGACAAAAGGGGTAATAGTCAATGTAACTTGTGAAAAGATAGAGTCATCTTAAGAACTCATTTGACAGGTTGGATGGAAGAATTGCTTTTCAGCGTCAGCCTTCTTTTTTCTGCTTGCAAAACACCACTCACACACTCGCTCTCACACAAGAGCTATGTGTGCCTTATTTCCTTCCTCTTCATCTTCTTCTTGAACGAAAGTAATATTGAAACAAACGTAATAATAACCCACATAAAATACCTTATGTTTTCCCTCCGTTGTATAATACATTCGGGAATATATGCACACGAGGAGAAGAATGTATTGTAGTAAGTGTATGTACCTCTAGTGGATTCTCTCTTTCCCCTAAATGGATCCCACAGAGGTCACCTAGAAAAACCTCAAAAGTAAGGAGAACACATCATAGGACTAAAATCAAAGAGGAGCAAGCAAGAGAGTAAGAGAGAGAGAAAGAAAGACAGGCAAAAACATTTCACCTTCACCACCAAAGTTTTTTTTGTTTCCTTTCTGGAAAAGTTGCCTTTCTGTTGTCTAACACACAAGAACTCATTCACATTTGTACAAGTGGTGGTGGTGATGATGGTGGCGGTGGTAAAAGCACAAGAACCTCTACCACACAACAATAGTCTTTGAAGCATGAAAGGGAAAAGAGGTAAGCTAAGGTTATCTCAGGAAGAAAAAAGTCTTAAAACGCATAACTCTTTTGGAGACGCACACGTAATACAATGCTGCTGATACTGGCTTTTGGCTATGCTTCTTGTTTGCATTATTGGTAATTAGGTGACTGAGCCACGCACACGTTTTCATTACACAGCTACTTAAGTTGTCCTTTTTTCTCAGAGACTTGCCATTTTTTCTTCTCTCTCTATCTCTGGAGCAGAGAGAGAGAAGAGGAAAAAAAGTAAAACTTTTAGTTTGACAGGTAAATACTCCAAAAGAATCATACAAGAGCAGAGGGTACGCCAAAGTAATATACCTACGTAGCAATGTATCGTAAATAAAAGTAATCGTGTAATGTGTGGCATGTGGTTCAGGATGATAAGGGTCTAGAGAGCTACATCATATCGAAAAATTATGTTCCCATTTCCCACAGCTGACCACACACAAAATTCTTGCTTCTTGTGAAGAAACCCAGAGAAAGTTGAGTAGAGAAAGTTCTTGGAGAAAACAAATGCTTCCTCTAATAACATTTATTCAGGAAGGGAAGAAGAAAAAAAGAAGCCAAAGAGAGAAAGAAAGGTTATATATATGGGAATTTGCTTTGTGTACACTTTTAGCAGTACGTGTTAGTTGCCTAGTCACAGCAACTACCATTACTTCTGGTCATGTTCTACTTCGACTTTGCTGTCTGCCAGCTTTGTTTTTAATTCTCTTCGGTCTTTGGGCTTTGGCTTCTTCTTGTCTTGTCCGCAACCCTGTTACACACAGTACCACTCTTTTTTGCATACATAAAGATATTTCGGCAGAGTTTTGTGGTGGTGAGTCGGTCAAATTGAAAGTAAAGCAGTATAGAAATGTAATGGATTACGGGAGCTGTGCCGCGGTCGCACACTAGTATCATTTCCTCAATACTCTACACAACTTTTTTTGTGTATACAAAAAATGTAATATCATATGAGTATGTAAAAAGATGCCTGCATATATAGAGAGCCGGTGTTATTATAGCTAGGGGAAAATCAAACGTGTAGCAAAAGAAAGAAAAAGTACCAGTATAGCTTTTACTAGAGCTCCTTTTCGACAGAAAGCAAAGTCAGAGAAGAAAAAAGATTTAAAACACTTGTCCACAGAGAATGATCACGACTGTGTCCACTCGCCGTAGTCTGTTCTTTTGAGGTAGTTGAGCGTAATTCAACTAACAATGGTGACTTTGGAATTTTGTCTCCCATTGTGGTGGTAATAGGGAAGCAACACACATACATACATATAGAGTAGTAGCAACAGGATTTTACCCGTGACCACGCACCGGACAATGTTCAAGGATTATACATTTTATGATACTACTTGTTCGTCGTCTTAAATATATTCTTCGTGAGCACCTCTTCCTTTGTGCTCTTGGTCTGTATGTGTGTGTTTCTTTGCCAGAGGAGTACATGGAGTACATTCCAGATTCCTCAGAGAAATACATTCGACCAGCGTAAACATCACCAAGGTTTTTCGTAAAGGTATGTAATCCTCTTGCTTTCTGACGATGATTCCACTTTTCCTCTGCCTTCTAGACAGCATGCACGTATGATGTCAGAGAAAGCGACCAAAACCTGGTGGTTCCTTCGTCTACATTTTCAAAATTCTTTTGGTTCTCCACTTCCTTTCTTGTTCCACAGAGAGGGAGAGAAAGAAGAAAAAAGACGTATCAGCATACTTGTAATAATAATAATAGCACAGTAGAAAAGGAAGTTGTTTCCTAGTACGTCTTCTTTTCCTTTCTCCTTGAAACGGGCTAAGCCGGGCCAAAAATATAAAATAAGCGCACAAGGGTACCACATATTGCAAAACGCTAATAAGTTCAGAAAAGAAATGACGACAATCTCTCCGCGTTTCCCAGTCTCTCCGTCTCTTTCTTTCTCTCTAGCCGATCAACTTTTTTTTTCTTCTGGTTGAGCTTATTTAGAGATTTAAGCATCACAGCAGCAGAAAAGACGGGCCAACTAAAACCAAGCCGCATAAAATTGTCCATGTGGTAGGTATAAAGGTATAAGATATTCATTTTACTAGTTCTTGTTTACGACTTATAGCTGTAGAGGAAGAAGAGAAGAAAAAAAAGAAACTTGAAGGAAATCACCAAGGGTGCTGCCAAAGGGAAATCTAGCCTAGGCGAGATCTTTCTCTCCGTCTCAGTTTCTCTGCTTTTTTTCTCGCTAACTAACCACCGACTAAAAAGCCTCTATAATATGTAGAACGTAGATTATACATGCAACCAAGTAAATAAACCAAAGAAATACTTTTTATTATACAACTTTTTTTCGTTTCATTTTCTTCCAACCATTTTCGTATGCATGTCCACGTGTAAGATTCTGCAGAGCAGTATTTTATGTCCACGTACTAGTTGTGTAAGTGTATGTGTTGTACCTTTGAACAATCTGTCTATTCTATTTATACAATTACTAGTTCTTTTTTTCTCTTCTGTTCTCTCATTCTTTTTGCCGGAGAGAGAGAGAGAGTCAGAGTACGTGGCCACCACACTATTGCTATAATAACCGTTTGCTTTTCTTCGTTTTTCTTGTCCAGACAAAAAAAAATATCTCGTTCTATTTGATACTAGTAATACACTGCTGCCACGAACTACTTGGTAATGTACACACCACATATGTATGTAAATACTAACACAATGTTGTTTTTTCCTTTTCTCGCTTTTTATTCTGTCGTCGTTCTTCTCGGGATACAATAAGTAGACTTCCTGTTTCACGTAGACAGAGAGTTTATAAGAATGTTTTTGTGTGCTAGCTACGGGGACAAGTATAACCTTATACAACGGCATGACTTTCTTTTTTTCTTCTTCCTCTGCTTCTTTTTTTAAGACTAATTTGTACTTCTGGGTAGTTAGTTTAGTTATGTGTGTGGCCGTTGTGCGGTAGCGCTAGTAGCCCTTATTAGTTTTTAGCAGTGGTGGTAGCTTGCTGTTGCATTAGTGTCAGCCAAAGCTATTATTTTATTTTTACGGCCACTATCACCTTCCATTACACACATATATTTATACTTTGTTAGTGGCAACGCCAACTCTCCCTCTCATTCTCTCTCTTCATTTGTAACCCCTTCTTCGTCTTCGGTTTTCATCTCTTTGTTGCAATTGCCACTAGCGTTCTTGTAGTTGCTTTCTTCAGCACTCGCATTATTACCGTTACAGCTTTTGTGCTGCTATCAGCTCTAAAGGAGACCCCCTTCTGTCAACTCTACTATTCCATTGCCTAATCTTGTTTTATGCACACACAACTACAACTAACAACAACAACAACAACAACACCAACAGCAGCACATCTTTGTGTTAAGTACACTTTTTGTACATTCACTCTCAGTCGCACTTCCATTTTCTTCCAAAGCCATTCACTCGCCAATGGGAAAGTGTATCGGAAGTAGAGAGAAAGGAAATGCACACGCAGTTTCTCCCATTATGCACGAAAAGTAGGAAAACTGCCATTTTCCCATTGTAAATTGACGCGCGCCATGCCATTAGAATTTCATGCGTTTCTCTTAACTACGGATTCTAGTACAATTCAACAAATAACAAGAAGGAGGAAGGAGGTCTACTGTGCACAAGTTTTCGCATAGGAGTATTATGACCACTACTGCTGCTAATACAACCTACTAGTTGAGCTATTATACTACATCTTGCCTACAATCCTATCATTTTGTTGCTGAAACGAAGAAAAAAATGCGTTTTTTTCTTCATTGATACTTCAGCAGAAAAAAATTGTTCAGAAAGCATTTCACTTCTTCTTCCACCTTCAAGCAATGCCATTAGACACTTTCTCTCTTAGCCAGAGTGGCTTTTTTCCTCCTTCTGTGAAAATGTGTACACACAAGTAAACATTTTAGTGAGCTACTTTATGCTCCATACTTACAATACACACACCACCAACAGAATCTCGCCTGATGATGATGATGATAGTCATGTCGTGTAGATATAATACGTACAAATATTGTAGAATATCCAGAGAACCCTGACTGAAGCACGCTGGAGACCGGGAGAAAGGATTCATTCTCTTCTTGTAAAGTACCTCGACCATTTTATTTTTGGTTTCACTTTTATAGACTTTTGGCTTGGTGGTGGTGGTGGTTGGGTGGTAGTAGTGGTGAGGTGCTGCTATATAGCAGACAACAGAGCGGTAATATGATTTGTTAGTAGACCAACTCACTCTGCTAATATTAATTTCAACTCTTTCGCAGGGCAAGCGAAAAAACCTGTGCTTGCAATATTGCTGATGCCTCTTGAATAGTAATCCAAGTGTATCAGCTCAGCACACATACACATCATCCCCAGTCCCCATCCTCCCACCACCAGAAAAAAAATCTTAACTTGTGCCCACGGACTTGTGTAACTGAAAGGTTTTTTCGACAAGTATCATCCACGTTTCTCTTTTTTTCTGCAAAGAGAGCACACCAAAATTGTCGATCATTCAAACAGGATACGATCAAATAACCCATCCTCTTATACTCTTTCTCGGGTAGTAAGGCAAAATCCTGTTTGTTGGGCACACATTTTGTAACACTACTTCCGAGAAAGTTGATGTAATAAAGGGTTCAATGAAATTAGTGTGCGCTTTCATGAGCTCTCAGCGTACTCCTACACCACTGGGTTATCTTGCTGCTGGACTTAATAAAAGAAACGAAAAAGGTGATTGGGTGTACACGTTGTGCTTTCCTTTAGATCTCTGTAGGGCTTCCACCCAGGTTCCGATACCGGAGATCATTTAGTGAAACTGGCTTCCTCCACTTTTCCCCGCATTTTATTTCTGCCCCAGTAAAAGTCATATTAGTAGAGAGTGTGGTAGGCTGTGCGTGCCTGTAACTCTGGTTTGAGTATCGGAAGTACCTAGTACCTACCTACATTAACAATAATATTGTTTCTAGCTCTATTACCCTGCGAAAACCTAGTTTCTTACGTTTTGCAATTTATAGCGCAAGAGTAGCTGGCTCATTTGAAAAGTTTAAACTGATTTTGCCTCTTCTTCATCAAGCCAAACTTGCACATGGTTATTTAGATAATGTTTTCACAATTTTGTGTTGTTGCTTGTTATGAAAGTTGAGCGGAAAGATTGAGAGAGAGAGAGAGAACGAAGTGGCCCATCATAATGCAAGATATACAAAAGATTCCGTGCAGCCGGTGCCTTTACGGAGCTATGCATACCTAACAATCCTCCTCACACACCGGAGGAGCTCAAGTAGCAGTAAAAATTGTGTGGACTTGCTTTTAAAACTGACGAAACATTCGCAAAAGACATTTGTACGCTCAGCATTTTATCCATATAGGTATACACACACGGAGAAAATCATTTGAATCTCATCCAAACTCCTGAAATAAGAACTGTAAAAAAATAGAGGGAAACAAGCAACTGATGCCCAATATGTTTTGGTAGTCTCATAAAATGTAGCATGTACCCTTTTAGCAGTGGAATATCTGGCTACTCTAGAGTAACCAGCTATATAGTTCTAATGTAGAGAGCTTATGTACCCCTGGCAATGGTGGTGCTGCTGATGATGATGGGGACAACAGTAATGTTGACTGCTCTAAAAAGTAATTCGATATAGCAGGAAGCAAGAAGAGAGAGAGAGTTGGAATGGAAAATGTGAGAGAGAGAGAGATGAGAAGCCACTCATG
The DNA here is from genome assembly GCA_029691765.1 of Entomobrya proxima. Lineage (NCBI taxonomy): Eukaryota > Metazoa > Arthropoda > Collembola > Entomobryomorpha > Entomobryidae > Entomobrya > Entomobrya proxima. The sequence continues at coordinate 41,491,853 of CM056173.1, read as the reverse complement.
ACCAATCTGACTTCCGCTTAAGCACCAATGAAGAAGACTGGAATGGAAATCAGAGTATCTCCATCCTGTTCACTATCGTTTGACTCTCTTCAGAATATTTTAGCTCTTTTAATGCACTGGCTCATCCTGAAATAGACCATAATAATGTTGTTGACTTTATATATACTTTATGGGAAGTAATGGCTTTGGAGAAAACAAAGGAAATAGAGAGAGTGATGCATGTACAGTGTGTAAAATGGAGAAAGGGAAAGAGTTGTTGCAATGTTCACAATCTCTAAACTGTTGTCTGGTGTGCCATTTCCAGACGATTTTACCCTGATACGAATTGCTAACTTGGTTACTTATCTTGCATTCAATGTGCCACAATGTTTTTAAGCTCGAGTTACTACACATAATGTATCCTTTGAGTTATCTCTTGCCAAGGAATCTGATAGCAGCCTAGATAGGTATTTAGACATGCATGTGTACATCATGTCTTTGGTCCTGGGCACGTTCTTCCTTCTCTCTCTGTGCGAGTTTTGGTTTTCTAGTTTAAGTTTTGACTACCCTTCCACGCACATTTGCTACAATAGCATGAATCTAAAATAAAATAAACAAGTTTGCTTTTCTGCGAGAAAGAGAACACGAGTTGGAGGAATCTTCATTTTATGGGAATGAAATATACTCGCCGCCTACGTAAACTGAGAAGTTCATATTTCCACAGCAGCAGCAGCAGTGTTTTCAGTTTTGGATTTTTAAGTGCAGCGGAACCACAAGAATAATGGATTTTAAGGAAGCTCTAATATGTTGCGGAAGTTGCCACACACACAACAAAAAGGAAACTGTGGTATGAGACCGCAACTGATTGAAGATGGTGGGATGCTAGAGTTGACTTGACCAAAATGTGGAATAAAGCTAAATGGAAGTACTTGCTTTTCCAGTTGTGTCAAGATATGAAAACTGTTTTCCATGACAGCATATTATTATATTGTAGGCTTGTACTCCAAAGTTTGCTAATGAAAAAGGGTGACTGTCAAGTTAATTAGATTCGGAAAGCGCTTTCCAAGTGCTGCCGCCATAGAAATGATGTGCTGATATAATGGCCTAGTATATTGCATTACTTTTGGGTATAACAAAATGCATTACGAAATGGATCGTATTTATCATGATGATGATGCGTCCTCTGTGTGTCGAGTCTGACTCTGACTTTTAGCAGCGTTGTCATAAACATAATACCGTTTTATACAAAGGTATTTATTTACGAGCTCTCACTCTCATCTCTCGCAACCTGAGAGCTTTAATACGCACACAAACAAACATGTGCACATAAACAGACAGAGAGCCGGGCAAATGTGAGTCATTTTCTGGCAAGATAAATAAGTGATATGATTCATAATGGCTGATGAACATTAGCTGAGGTGAGGGTGATCCTCAGGACGACGATGATGATGACGTTGATTTAATTAAGCTCTGATAGATGAATAAACAGATACAGGGAACATAAGAGTGGAGCAAAATTTATTTAGATTAGTTTCAAAGGAACAACAACAACAGCAGAAAAGCAATAGCAGATAGCAGAGTTCTCCCCCATCATCCACCACCCACCGCCACTCTCATTTTTAATGTCGTGTGTACTCTTGCTCAGCTTTTCAGTTTGCGTGAGTATGCCACGCAGGAGATGAATCCCTACAAGAGAGCGAGCAAGAGAAGATTAAGACACCAAACCGGTGTTTTCACTATCATCATACGCAAAAGAGGTTCCGATCCTTTTGCTTTTACCTCCTGAGATAAAAAAAACATCCACCCTGCGCCTCTGAATAAAGAGAGAAGAGAAAGGTTGTAAACATCATGGACTATTTCTCGGGCACTTGGATCTCTGTGTATACATCATCATCCCACGACGACACTACCGCTCTGCCTTCTCCAACGATGACCTTAATAATATATGAGGCAGTTTAGCAAACACTTTCCTGCTAGCAAACCCACCTCCACCACTTCCACCACCATTCATAGAGATACATTACGCCAAAAGTTTGCTTCGACTAAAAACAGGATTTTCACTTTGAAATGAAATGTGAAAGGGAAGGTGTGTGCATTCTTAACCCCTGAGCTTTAACAAAGAGTGCTTTTTCACAGACACACAAACACGTACATCAGTACACACATACACAACAGCAGTCGACACAAAGAAAAAGGGGATTGTACAAAATGAAACGTACAATAAAGCGAGTAAATAACCAAGACGAAAATATAGAAAGAGAGAGGTGGAATTATTGTATCCAAAAAGCAGAGAGAAAAACAGGACGACAAAGAGAAAGGGAAGACGATAGAGATTGTCGTAGAGCATTTTCTCCTATCTTCCATTTTCCCCTTTTAAAAAGCTGTTATCTGACTTTTAGCCCAGGCCTGTCAAAGGGGAAAGGCCGTACAATAGGTGGGTATATAATACGATGATGAATTACTTTCAAATACAGTCACGCATCCAATTCATAATGTAATGGCAGACCAAAGAAAACTAATAATTAGGGAATGCCATAAAAATGCAACCCTGCTGCTACTGCTTGCTACTCTTGCAGGTTATTTGAGTGCATCAGAAGCTTAATCGTGTGGTAGTGGCAAAACTAAACTTTTAATGCTGCTGTACTAGACCAAACATGATTTTAAGTAGCGTAAATACACCGCAACATACACTATAATTTTAAAAGTGCAGGGTGCACTTATAGAACAACAACGAGAACGGGAAGCAGTAAAAGCGTTATCACCAATACCAAAACATTATAAACTTGGTAATAATATATCACCCCGTGCTGCCTACGTGATAAGTAATAGATGTTTAAAAATGTACTTTTTACACAGTATAATGATGACCAGAGAAAAAAGGAAAAAATATGAAATGAATAAAATAGGGAAAATAATCATAATTCCAAGGTACGGGCTACATACCTTTTCCTTCCCATTCCGGATGTGTGGTCAGGGAACATTATACAGCAGCAGCTGGTATTTTAATACTGACGAAAACTGCAGCTTTTGAGAGAGAGTCGGAGAGTTGAGTTGAAGCACTGAATTAGTGGTTACTTTTGCTGGTGCTTTTCACTTTGAAAATGCGTGTGTGATAATGCGATATTATTGTACTTGGTCGCTTTCTGCTCTCGTGTGTGTGTCGCAAGTCGACTCGTCTCCCCGTCATTGCATTGTTGTTGTGTGCTCTGTTGTGTATTATTCGTTCGTATCATTACTCCAGCCACTTTCCTCCTCACTGAATGTATTTATTACTGGCTTGCAGTTGATACTCGAGGTATTATTACCTTTTTATGGTGCTATTTCTTCCTGTGTGTATTATGGAGAGAGAAAGAGAAGCGTGTGGGTGCACAATATTTCCACTTGACTGCCCCAACCAGAAAACTGTTTCCACCTACTTCAACAGAACATTGAGAGAAATTCATACATATTATTTTTTCAAGTTGGAGGAATTACGAGTAGATGATAGCAAAAGACCATCGAGCAGTATCAGTAGCAGCAACTCAAGTGGACAATAAGTTACAGTGACAACGATGTTTTTTGTTATTATTATTATTACAAATGAAGCCTGTGTAAAAGCTGTATAGCCACAAGTAAAAAAGCTCAAGCCCATTTTATTCCTGGTAGCCGCACGGCAAGGCCATGCATCCCCTTTTATTATTATCAGCAGCAACATCACCATCATCAGTTGAAGGTGTTCCTGTCAGTTCCATATTATTACCCTTGGACACGATACAATGATACCTTATACCTATCTCCCTCTCTCCTTTTCCCATCGGCCATGAAATCCCTTTTCCCGTGCCAATAAATTGGAAAAGTGAGCAAACCGAAAATGGAGGGACAGATAACGCTACAGTATCACATTAGTCATCATCGACTCTGTCAGCACAACGAACGAATCGTTACCACCACCACCACCATTACCACACAAGCAAACCTTTTTTCCTGCTTTGAGGAAATGATACTATTCAAGCGTTCATCCGCTAATTCATGCCGTATGTTTGGCAGCAGGCTACCATCACCGAAATAAAGGTCACCACCCATCACACCTGTGACTCAAATCGTTTTTGTTGTTTTGTACTCCTTTCTGCTTACCTACTATTGGAACCACAGATGGACTAGGCACGCCATTTCTTTCCAAGTTTACTGGAATTAATTACGGTATTCGGCTTAACTGCTGATGAGCTGCAAAAAAAGCAGCACAGACGTGTAGTAGTCAGCCGACATATATGTATCTAGGCTGCTGCCACTTTTGACGGTAGAGTAAATGCCGCGTGTTGTCCAGAAAAAAAGTTTCGTAGGATTGGCAGAAAAGCAATACTTTAATTTTAGATGAAGTTTGCACCATTACACCAAGTTTGATGACTCAGTGTGTTGGTAGAACTATTAGGGAAATGGTTTTTAAAGAAGCTCTTTTCTTTCCGCACATCGTTTCCCAGGTTGTTGTTCCATTTCACCCTAATCTGAAAATGGGGCTTAAAATATCACACACAAGAAATTATAACGAATGACTCCGTGCACAAAAAACGAAAGCATAAGGTAGCAAGCCAAAAGCTTATACCAGGCATAAGGAAAGAGAGAGAGTGGTCAGAAAAGATTTGAAATACACACACAAGCATGTATTATTATGAGAGGGTAGGATTTGGATTCCACATTTCTGTTTACTGTCTTGATATATTTATGGCACCGTCCGGCAACTAGCGTTGTAGTAGTTAGTGCATTCGTTACTTCATGGCTGCTTATGATGATGATGCTGATGCAGCCAAGAAAAAGAAGAAGCTGTGGAAAATCGCGGGGACATGCTTGGATAGATAGTACACACACCTTATATTTACACAACACCACAACCATCACCAACAACAGCATCATCATCACCACCACAACCAAGATTACCCTTCATCCTGGAAGCCATTTCCCATTTCGCTTATTTTTTTCATTCTGCTCCTATATCTTTTTTTCTTCTTTCTTCCTTTTTTTCTCTCTCCCTCGAAAACAGATTAGCTTTCACTTGAATGCTTGGTAGTTTAGTGAGTCGAAAAGAAAACGGGTGCCGTGTGTGTGTAGTGGCTGGTAAGACATTATTTCTGTCTAAGATTTCGGCCGATCCTTGGAGCACTGACACGGCTCCTTTTTCCCTTCTTCTTTTTCCGCTTTTCGTTTTTAGCTTCTTCATCATCAGCACAGCACAGAGAAAAAAAGGAAGATGCATCATGCATTGTACAACCGTGCATTATACACATGTGTATATATATTCGTCTGTTGTTGGACTATCGTACTAGCCGTAGCCATTCTTTCAGATTGAAATTGGTTGGAATTCCTTCTTCCCTGCTGACTACTAGAGAAAAAATTGGATTACTCTTCACAAAAGTAACTGCATTAGATGGCCCAGATTCCAGATTTGAGGCGCTTACCTTTTCATCATTTGCGCCGTCCGTTTAGAAGACATATAGCCCCAATATGCACCTATTATTTTGGACATGCTGTAGCTCTTTGTCATGTTTCTCTGTGTATATTATGCTAGTTTGGCTGGTCCGTGCAGAAGAAGCAGCTGCAACAGCAATGCTTGACAAAACCCAAAAAGCATCAACATTTTTTTTTTTGAAACTTTTTTCAAGCTCACTCATATTCAGGCCACAATGCAAGGAGGCTAGTACTTTTGGTTGTCAGTTAGGTAGTCATAGTGTTCCAAAAGAATAATGGCTTTCGGCCTCAGTAGCAGCAGCAGCAGCTTCTTCCTAAGGGTTGCACCTCCATTTCCTCCTGGCCCAGAAAATTACACATATAGGTATATAAACATATTAGGCAGGCAGGATATTATAAGCTGATAATAGGAGAAGCATAAGTGCACAATATGCACACACACACGTCAAGATTGTGTGGTACTCAGAAAAGGAAAGACTCTTGGATCTTTCAACTCGTCATTAAGTGTTTCGTTAACTCAAAGTTTTTTTCTCTCTTCTTCCAACAGTAAATCCCTGCCTTTCTCGTTTGGAGAAAAGAGCCAGCAACTTTTTTTTCTTGGACAATTTTGTGAAACACTTTACATGGCTTAGATAATGTAACTAGCATGTAGATGAAAATGGGTTCCATTTTCTCTCTTCTATTTTCCCTCCCCCTCCCCACTCCAACTTTTGCATTTTTCATTTGTATTTAATAATAAGAGAGGAGGAAATGCACGGCTGGAAAAGTTAGCAGAAGAAAATAAAGAAGCAAAAGAGGAATAATGGTAGAGGGACGATTCTTTGGATTTTTTTCCCTTCTCTTTTCACTCCTTTTGCATTTTACATACAAAGTACATGCATAAATTTCTCTTAATAACTATGTATAGCCGGTATTTATAAACATTCTAGAACATATCACATACAACACACAGATTTACTTCTTTATGTTGTATATAAAACACTTTCCCTTTCTTTCTCATACTTTGTAAACTTGAAACTTATTATACTTAGTCGCCATCAATGTATATAAGTGGCTTTGCTTTTTATTTTGAAAAAAAAATCTCAAAATGAAACTGTTGCCACTTGGCATTTTGTTTATCAAGCATCAAGCTACAGGAAAAGGGAACTAACTTACATTCCTACTTCCCTTTTACGACTTTATCCATTCTCTCTGTTTGCTCCAGAAAAAAATAAAGGGTTTAAGCCACACTTTAAAACAGAGCAGAGAAATGCCCGCACACTCACGCTTAGGCACATTCATGCAAAGAACATTAAATGTTTTGTACAATCCAATGAAAAGAGAACTGGAGAAAGAAAAAACAGAAGAACAAAGCCGTGGCACTATGCCTTTTCCCTCTCTATATGCATCTTTCGCTTTCCTTTTTCTGTACAGAAGAAGAAGAAGTAAAAATATCACAAAGCAAAAAAATCTTTTTTTGAACAAGTTCTTTTACTTAACCTAGTCAGCAGCAGAGAAAGAAGAAGAGACAGTTGTATACACTGTCTTGCACAGTCTGATCTATTACGGTGATAATATGGAGGAGTCTTTATCATTTGCATGGAATATCAACTGGTAGAACCAAAAGATAGCATAATAGTTGGTATGTAAGCATATTATTCTAAAGATGATGTTCCTCTAACTGGCTCCACTCTGTTTTCATGAATACGGAAAAAAAGTAGAGCTTCGCTAAAAATAATTCCATTTTCTGGAGAAAGAAAAAGATTGCAGCAGCATCAAGATATTATTCCATGAAGGGATTTTTTTGTACAAACTTTTACATTTTGTGTGCAAAGCTTATTATTAGGTTTGTCGTAACTTTGGAAATATTTTCTTTTATCAGTAATCTCCCTCTCGCACTGTAAACTTGGTCCTACTGAATGCGTCATTCTGAAAAAATACACATTTTTTCTCTCTTTCTGGTTGTAATCTTGATGTATATTGTGTGGGTGGATGGATGGGTTTTTTTGTGGAATTCCACTTCCCCCCACCCTTATCGAATTTTTTAATGGACAGGTTTCTAATGAAGTGAAAATGCCACTTTTATCAGCTACCTCTATGCGAATTGGTAGTAATTGAAAAGTAGACTAGTGCGAGATGTGTTTGTGTTGCTTCCATTCAATCAACACCGCTTCCTGTGCAAAAATCAAATTTATGCACACAACAACACTCACAACAGCAACACACTTTCATCAATACCATCATCAAGTCAGCTTATTAAAATTGATTACAACTGTTGGCCAAAAAAATGTTGCCAAGCTATTGTGCACATGGTCTTTGATCTTGTTACATAACTCACCTAGCAGCCATCACCCTATGCACTACATTGACATTATTACTGCAAAACATCACATTACTACCATGTCCGTTTTCTATGCTGTGGGATGAGATAACTAATGAATGCTAAGAGGTGTTGTCGCCGCATTGCTGTTGCTATACAATTGCTTTCAGACTACCAATTGAAAAAAACTATTCATTTTTGGCTTTCTCTCTAGCACATACAATCATCAATTTTGCCTGAATAACTGTGCTTAGTGAATGAAGTGTAAAATGGAGAGGTGGCTTGTACAGAATTCCATTCTAATACATCAAGTCTGTGTTGATCCAATTCTTTTTTAAAGCTAAAAAAAGAAGGGTAGAGAAAGAGAGAGCTGGTGTCATGAGAGTTATAGCCATTCCTGCCACTACCACTACCAGTCACTCGACTTTTTACTCAAGCACAAGACGATAGAAATCGTAATTACACTTACTACTTGATTTGAGCTGAGTGGATCCCCTAATAATGTTCCTACTTTTTTTCTGGGAATTCGATTTCGACGCTATATGCTTTCTCTCCATCTGTTCCCTGTGCTCCCTAGAAAAATTCTTAAGTTCTCAAGCTCACGGCATAATACACTCACACACACACACATACTAACAATCTTCTACACTTTCATTAAAATTGTGTGTGTGTCTGTGTGTGCATATCTATTTTGCTGTTTATGTAGACTCCATAGTTGATACGCTTTCGGATTATACACGGCGTTTATTGTCATGGGTAAAGAAGCATAATATCTTTTTACTTACCTTCTTCTTCCCTACCTGATTGCATGATGAGATTTTATGTACAGTTTGATGATAAATGAGGAAAGCCTGGGAATAAGTACCCTTCAGCTAGATGAGTTCTTCGTTATTATTATTATTTACTTCTCTTGCCACCGAAACGATATTAAGGATTACATCATCATCATTTTTCCCTCTGAACGAGAACGACTCTCACCTTATTACACGATAGGATATTAGAAATTGTGCTTCTCAATCAAAAATTCGAGAAAATATTCAATAAGCATGCTAAAACGGGATATTTTTCATTTTTTCTAAAAAAAAACTCGTTCTCTAGTTCTCTTTCCAGCTTGTCTGTTACTGGTTATTATTACCAGCAGTTTTTATCAAATTATGTTACCTTCTGGAAAACGTTTTTCTGCGAACTATTAGTTATAGATACATTATGCAAGGAGATTCCTGGATGTGATAATAAGCCAGCGTGTGTCTAGAGGGAACGAGTGAAAAGGCAGCATTTCGTTCTCTGCTCATAATTTCATTCCGGGTGAAATGGAAAATTCTTCTGGATCATATATATTCTACTCGACAGTGGTAAAAAATAGGTGAAAATTCTGCGCACCATTTCCAGCTGGATATATATTACGTCTATCCCATATTATTTCCAAATTGTCCAGCTTTTCTCACGAATCCTGTTCCCAAAGCGCTGGAAATGGGCATTAAGAGTCTCTCAATTTTAAATTAATAATACAGACTCAACATTCATTATTCATAATTAATTACGAAACTTTGTAGAAAAAGCAGTGAGGCCGAACTACGCATAACGTTTCATATTTCATCTCGTCTTGAATTTAACCTATTAGTCTTCTTGTAAGATACTCATGTTCTGTAAAATGTGACTCTTTCGCTTAAGTCTTCTGTGTACACACACAAGGATGGACGAGGACAAGGCTACACGAGTCCCACTTTGCTTTCCACTGTCGACTTTCCTCTTCTTGCTCTTTGCATTCTTTTGTTTCAAGAGGGAAAAGGCACGTAAATGCGAATTGTTCTGGGAGAGTGTCTGCTTGTCTTTCTCTCTTTGTGCTTTTGTATAAAAACTCGCTTAGAAAAGCAGAAGAGTGGTAGCATATTATGAGGCATACTATTGGGCGAACTATAAAGAGGGTCAAACACTTCCAATGTATATATTATACATGTCAGTTATACTGATTACTTGTAAGAGTGCCTGGAATTTAGAAAAGTGAAACTTCTTGTGTGTAATAATTACTCAGAATTTATATGCATGCATGGATCACTGGCGATGGAAGCAAAGAAGAAAAAAACTTTTTTGTACTTTATGCTTGTGTGAGAAATATTTTTCTTCCTTTTGAACGTGTAATTTTAAATAAACGCACAAAAATTATCCATTTCATATACCTAATAATATCACTAATATATGAACCTAATATCTCTTGGTCCATCCAATATATAATTATATGCTTCCTCACAGAGGGGAATCAGTTATGCAGTAAATTTGAAATTGAAACGGAATACAAAAGGCCATGGATCCCATACAAGATTGTTGCTGTTCAGCCTTTCTTTTCCACTTGAGTACGCTACTCAGCCAAGTTGAAAAAGTGTGGGAGTATAGCAGCCGGGACTGAGCGTGTAGCCCATTATTTTTTTACCTGCCTTTTATGATGAGTGCAATAGTGCACGCAAAAGCAGTGCCATAATAATACCAGCAGCATAGTACTAGCAATAAATAAATATTGCATTAAGAAACCCATCCTCGTTGTAGGATATCGTCCCAGTTGCTCAATTATTATTATTCCTTCTAAGATTGCCTGTTCATCATGCTATTACTGCATTTGCATACACATTTTGTGCAATATATGCAAAGAGGGGAGCTTTCTTCAATGATATTTTTAGGGAATAAAACAGAAGCTCCAGAAATACAACCGGCTGCTGTTGGTTTCCTCCTCCATGAAAATGCATACTGCGTAGCTTGTCCATACCGCAAATGTAAAAACAGAGAGAGGGTGAGTAGATTGCTGGTTGCAATAAGTTTGTTGCACCACACACCAAAACCACCTTGTGCCATATACACTCACACACACGCACAGAAATATTACCACTGAAATATCATGGTCACGAAAAAAATGTATGGTACTCTGTGCGTTATATTCTTACCTCCATCAAATAGTACAATTCCAATTCACCCGAAATAAATTATTGCTAACGTGTAATTCAGGTAAAGGTTACAAGAAAAGAGGATCCTAATCTCGGGGGACCAATTTGCAGCCCGTGTATTTTCAAACTTACATAGACAAACATATATAAGTTGGTTTAGACTTGGACTTGGTCCATACTATATCTGTGTGGTGTTATGCATGCCAAAGAAGAAAGGGAAACATGTAGTTACATTATTGCATTACTTTGGTAATGGCAGTAAATGGAATGTGTTGTATGTAGATCTTCATCGTGCGTAAGTATGTGCGTGCCCACTTTTTTCCATTCATGAGCCCACTCCCTTTCTCAATTTCCTCTCGGTACATCTTTCTTACATTTACATCCCATTTTTTGATGTTGATGATACTACAAAGTACCAACTGGTGTGCGTTGGTATTCATCTTTGTGTACTTTTACTATAACCTTCCCCGACAAAGGAATCTCCAAGGAATGCAGAGAGCAGAGGAATGTAAAAAAATAAGTTCCAGCCTATTCAAGTGCATCCTCCTGTGCTGTTAATAATGAAAATGGAAAAACGTCCTTACATTCTCTCTACCTGCATGCAAATGCATATAATGGCCTTCTCCTTTCTTTACTTTCTTCCTCATGCACTCACTTGCGTATTCAACGACATATTATATTTACTTCATCAGTCTCCCCGGCTAGCCATTATACTATGCAGGGAGCAAACTCGCGTAGTTCATGACCATTTCTTTTTATCACCAATTTTACCTTCAATTGGCAGTGCAGCAGCACACGTTGTTAGTTGGGCATGAATGTGCCAACTAAGTTTTTTTCATAATTAAGTACTAACTATACTGCTATCCTTTTATTTCCATCTTGTTTCCAAAGCATCTTTACTTGTCGTACAAGAAAATACCAAAAAGCATACAAAAAATGACTTTTCTTGTGAATATGGAAAAAAACTGGTCTTAGCCTTCTTATTGTACCAACCCCCTCTGGCTTTTTATTACAACTTTTCTTTTTTCGTTTTGTATATTCAATCTTACAACTATTATTATTATTTCTTCCAGGGATTTCTTGGAAACGCACACGGTTTTTAGATTTCTCAGAGCAGCTTAGCTTACGGTTTTGCTGTGTTTTTTTCACTCCACCAGAGAAAAAAAATTCTTTTACATAAATACTTTCACCTGTACCGTGTCACATACAAGTTTTACTGCTGCTGCTGTTTCAACTACCAGTAGTGTATATACCTAGTCTTCTTGTTTCTTCTTACATCTTACTTTTTCACTTTGGTTTATTTATTGTATTATATTTACGTGGAAAATCCTTTTCTGTTTACTCTATTACAAAGCGGAGCAACTTTTCTTTTTTGGGTTAAGCCTCGTACACGCTTTTTTATTCTATTCAAAAAATATAAAACAGTGAGGAACACCAGTTTGTAGTAATAGCAATATAGCAAAAGGAGGAAGAAAAAGGATCGTCGTGAAGAAGAGAAGCACACGATACAAGCCCATTGTTAGCCAAAAGAGAGTGCATTCTTCTTCTCTCTTCCTCCCTTTTTTCTCTCTCTTTCTCTTTCTGTTATAAAAACATGTAAAGTATGGTGATTCACTGACTTAAAATAAAGTAAAAAGTATTACATGAATTTTTACTCTCCACTTATTGCCCTTTGCTTTCCCCCTCTCTTGGTTTTGCTGTCTCGTGCGGTAGCAGTGGTGGCTCTTCCAGTGTCGGTCTTTATGTTCTTCCTTCTGATGCATCACATTAGGATTGATGATTCTCGTCATGGCACAAGGGGACTCATGTATGACGTTGCTATATTAAGTGAAGAAAGAGAACAAGGGTATTGCATTCACGGGAAAAAACCATAATACACCCGCCGCCCTCTCTTCTTTCCGTTGCCACTGTTTTCTTTTCTTACTAGTTCTTCATTGCATTTTTACATCCATTTGACGACAACATACAAATAAGCATGTAAAAAGGAACATGGACAAACGACGCGACAGACTCTTTTTCGGCCGGGATGCATTACCACTACTATAGGTACTATATATTTACTACTGCGTAATAATAACCGAATACAGAATGAACGTTGGCAAACTGGAATCATAAGCACACAAACAAATAATATTACTATAAAAGCGGTACGGTCGGGCCAGTGAAAGCGTAATATTTCTAAAAGTAATCAAACTAGACGTGCGTACATATCTATACAACGGGGACTTTGAAAAAAAGGCGCAGAGGGAAAAGACGAGTGAATGAGTAGCGCTGGCCGTTTATTAAGTATCGCTTAAGATACTTGATAATATTGTGCTCCGGCCGTCTGGCCGTACGCCCGTATGCAATTTACTCAGTAACGGCTGAACCGATTACAACCAAACTTGGCACACAGATACTTTAGCACCTCGGGCACAACCCTATTGAATTTCAGGTCAATAGGTCAACTCTAAAGGTCAGAGGTCACCAACGGCACAATATTTTTACATAGAACCTATACCATGCGACACATGATTTTAGGTCAGTTTTTTACCAGGACTCCGATGGTGCAGTTTGTTTTTCAAAATTCAGGCTCTAAGACCCTGATTCAGGCTCTTTTTGTTGCCAGACATAGCATTTTTGCGTTTTCTCTGTAACGGCTGAACCGATTACAACCAAACTTGGTATGCAGATACTATAGCACCTCAACCATAACCCTATTGAACTTCAGGTCAATAGGTCAACTCTAGGTCAGAGGTCACAGCAATGTCACAACTTTTTACAATAGTACCTATAGCATGCGACACATGATTTTAGGTCAGTTTTTAACAAGCATTACAGATTTACAACCACTTTGTTACAATTCGTGCTTTAAGGCCCTGAATCAGGACCTTAACTGCCAGATACAGCAGTTTTACAGCGTACATGCAGTGCGACACGTAAATTTACAGCCAAACTTGGTGTACAGACACAATAGCACCTCAGTAACAACCCTATGGAACTTGAGGTCAATAGGTCAACTCTAGGTCAGAGGTCACAGCGATGTCACAACTTTTTATAATAGACCCTATAGCATGCGACACATGATTTTAGGTCAGTTTTTGACCAGCATTACAAATTTACAGTCGGTTTGTAAAAATTTGTGCTTTAAGGCCCTGATTAAGACTTTTTTAGCGATACTTAACTATGTGCTTTGCAATTTATTCAATATTACATTGGCATTTGGCATTGGCCACTAGTTAGAAGCGTGACCCATGCTGGATGGCTTGACAAGCATGAAATAAAAAGTGTTTTCTTTTCCTCCGTAAGGCACACACACAAAAACTACGCCACACCACTATACTGCCAATACGAATAAAAACACAAGAAGAGGACGAAGAAAGTTCTTTCATTTTTATTTTTGGTGGCCAAGTAGAAAAAAAGCTTTTTTATCATATCGGCTTCAAAAGCAGTTGAAACCTTAATATCATTTCCTTCCTTGAGGAATCCATCCAGTAGTACGATGACTGTACACACACAGTGTATATTTTTAGAAAGAAACAGTTGCTGGTGGCCACCAAGCACAAAATATGACGTATAAGTGCATATCCTACACAAACACACTAAAACTAAAGAGAATTGGAAAAAATGCAGACGTCTGCGTGTGTAAAGTCATAATCTTTTCATTTCACGTGGTAAAAGAAATGCAGCACAAGAGAGTGAAAGGACGCGGCGCGTTGTTGATCTACACACAAACATTTTTGTATGTAGGCATACGCGTATGTGCACGGCTCTTAAGTAATGTTGTGGCTCAAACTTACGTATGACTGATTTTATTATTTTATTTTATTTTTTTCATGTAAGTATAAACAAGTTAAAAAATGTACATGTTTCATAATATACAACGAAGCCATAATCATAACAACAACAACAATGCAATAAGATCCTTCTACCCGACCGGAAAAAGAGGAAGAAAAAAGGGCAATGTCAGATTCGATATAATCTAGCATTTTTGGAAACTGTCCGATTGCAGCACAACACTATTATGAGCTTTGCCTTTCTTCCCTCTTTTGCTCCGGCTTCACTCTCTCTCTCTCTCTCTCCTTTATTAAGGTTCACGTTAGTGTACCTTTACTCCTATCATCGTGATGTGTCTGCACGTCCCTCCGTCCCTCCCTCCGTCCGTAAGCACGATAACTCGTCAACCGTTTGACCTATTCCAATTCTGCTTTCAGGTATCGATAGCTACATCTCTTGCGACGATCCCTATTGATTTTCAAGTCAATCCGATAACCGGAAGGTACCTAAAAAGTACCTTTTCTAAAGTAGTCTGTTTTGCTGCATTTAAACGCCATAGAGCTACAGCATTTTCACTACCGACATGGTAATAATACCAAATAGCAGATAATGGTCATCATCATCCCACATTGATGTGACAATGGTTCTCATCATGCCACATTGGTTCTCATAATGCCACATTGGTTCTAATCATGCCACATTGGTTCTCATCATGCCACATTGGTTCTAATCATGCCACATTGGTTCTAATCATGTCACATTGGTTCTCATCATGCCACATTGGTTCTAATCATGCCAAGTTGGTTCTCATCATGCCACAATGGATCTAATCATGCCACATTGGTTCTAATCATGCCACATTGGTTCTCATCATGCCACATTGGTTCTCATCATGCCACATTAGTTCTAATCATGCCACGTTGGTTCTCATCATGCCACAATGGATCTAATCATGCCACATTGGTTCTAATCATGCCACATTGGTTCTAATCATGCCACATTGGTTCTAATCCTGCCACATTGGTTCTAATCATGCCACATTGGTTCTAATCATGCACCATTGATTCTAATCATGCCACATTGGTTCTAATCATGCAACATTGGTTCTAATCATGCCACATTGGTTCTAATCATGCCACATTGGTTCTAATCATGCCACATTGGTTCTCATCATGCCACATTGGTTTTAATCATGCCACATTGGTTCTCATCATGCCACATTGGTGTGACAATGGTTCTCATCATGTCACATTGGTGTGACAATGGTTCTCATCATGCCACATTGGTTCTCATCATGCCACATTGGTTCTCATCATGCCACATTGGTTCTAATCATGCCACATTGGTTCTAATCATGCCACATTGGTTCTAATCATGCCACATTGGTTCTAATCATGCCACATTGGTTCTAATCATGCCACATTGGTTCTAATCATGCCACGTTGGTTCTCATCATGCCACAATGGATCTAATCATGCCACATTGGTTCTAATCATGCCACATTGGTTCTCATCATTCCACATTGGTTCTCATCATTCCACATTGGTTCTAATCATGCCACATTGATGTGACAATGGTTCAAATCATGCCACATTGGTTCTAATCATGCCACAATGGTTCTCATCATGCCACATTGGTTCTCATCATGCCACATTGGTTCTAATCATGCCACATTGGTTCTAATCATGCCACATTGATGTGACAATGGTTCTCATCATGCCACATTGATGTGACAATGGTTCTCATCATGCCACATTGATGTGACAATGGTTCTCATCATGCCACATTGATGTGACAATGGTTCTCATCATGCCACATTGATGTGACAATGGTTCTCATCATGCCACATTGGTTCTCATCATGCCACATTGGTGTGACAATGGTTCTCATCATGCCACATTGGTGTGACAATGGTTCTCATCATGCCACATTGGTGTGACAATGGTTCTCATCATGCCACATTGGTGTGACAATGGTTCTCATCATGCCACATTGGTGTGACAATGGTTCTCATCATGCCACATTGGTTCTCATCCTGCCACATTGGTTCTAATCATGCCACATTGGTTCTCATCATGCCACATTGGTTCTCATCATGCCACATTGGTTCTAATCATGCCACATTGGTTCTCATCATGCCACATTGGTTCTAATCATGCCACGTTGGTTCTCATCATGCCACAATGGATCTAATCATGCCACATTGGTTCTAATCATGCCACATTGGTTCTAATCATGCCACATTGGTTCTAATCATGCCACATTGGTTCTCATCATGCCACATTGATGTGACAATGGTTCTCATCATGCCACATTGATGTGACAATGGTTCTCATCATGCCACATTGATGCGACAATGGTTCTCATCATGCCATATTGATCTGACAATGGTTCTCATCAAGTAATCATGTATAGTCTTTGGTTATCAAGTATAATCAATGATAATATTTGGTCAGTCAGTCATCAAGGGCAGTCAAAATTACCGAGTAAAGTACACGTGAACCTTCCTTCAAGCTTACATAGGGTTTATTTTCTCTCTTGTTGGTGTTTCTCTTTGATAACGCATTTTCTGTTGTGTTTTGCCAACTAAAGCTCTTTCTCCTTGTACAATGTACTAGCTAGCAGTGCTACAGAGTACAATATTTCAGTATAAAAAAGTACCCTTTTTCCCAAGCACAGGAGTCAGTGATCGAGCTGTGAAGCATAATAGGTAGCAATTTTCGGCCCTTTATTGCTCTAAATAAATATATCAGCGATAATATTTTCTATGACTTTACTCTCTCTCTCTTTTCTTCCTGAATGTTTTATATTTATTTTGCTGGGTATAAAATGAAATTTAGTTTTGTTTCCAGGCACAATTTATGCTTTCTTGTGAGAATCGCTTGTAGGAGTAGTAAGTACAGAAGAAAGAAGCAAAAGCATGCTGCACCCGCCTCCTACTCACACAACCACAATTCCGTGGCAGCTTATTTTTCTTCGATGCTGATGCTACTATGTATGAATTTTACCTGTCAATATTTCTTTTCTTGGGAGGATGATGATGCAACCCCAAAGTATCTTGTCATAATGTATCTAGTGCCTACTACAACAACAACTATAATAATATTCGTGTTTTTGTACTATGCTTTTGTTTGCACACTTTAATTCAGGCAAATGTCCTTGCTTTTTACTAGCCGTGATAAAGGAAGACAGAGAGAATGGTACGGAAATGTTATCAACACCCAAAACCATTTTCCTTGTCAGTGCGGAGATAGTCAGCTGGTGAAAGTATTTAAGCAAATGATAAAAAATGGCAACTTATGATGATGATGCCTTTGAAATGTGATATACTTTTTATACGTCCGAACCCAGTTACTCAATCACTTTGTATTGTGTATTGTGTGGGTAGCTAAAAGAGAAAAAGAGCCGGGGAGTAAAATATGTATGTAAGATGGGAAAGTGGAAAACGGCTTTTTTCTTCCAAGTTGTAAGTCTCTTCGAGATGGGTAAACACACCCGGGCCATTTTTTTAAACTCCTTGTAATACTACCCCCCTCTGCTCAATAAAAGCGCGGTAGCAATGGAATGGAAAAAAGTCTCCATCTCTCTTCCTTTTCTCTATGTACATATTTTTATGAAATAGAGCATGTCTATTGAATCTAAATGGGATGGAATGAAATATATTTACTTATTTCAAACAAATTAGCTGTTGCGGGTATCTCTCTATACAAAGATTGTGTAGTATATGGTAGGCCATGCATGGCAACATTTGCTTTTCGCTCTGTTCCAGAGCCTGCCTGTCCCCGCGTCCTTTTTCATACACTTTTTCTTTCTCTTTCTGCGTGTGTGCTTGTACCTCTATTTTTATTATTTGAGTACTTGCATCAGGATATCTGCCGAAATGACAGATAGTATAAAAAATGTAGTTCCATGTTACTATATATGGCACGTGTGTTTTTCTCTTGTTTGCAATACGTACAATTGTAAGCGGGGCTACATGGAACAGCTTATTTTTCACTACTCCCATCAGCTTCATCGTCCTCATCCTTGTCGTTCTCCTTGTGCTCAGCAGTTTCTTCCACTTTTGCCCATATTATTTACCATAAGCCTGGTGGCAAAAAAACACAAGTTTCAGTAAACTGAAAATGATACATGTGTTTATATTTTATTTGAGTATATCTACACCACATGGTTTTATCAGGGCATATATTGTTTCTCTGCTAAAAACATGTACGCTTTTTCTCCTTTCATTCCTTGTGTGTGCAGTTTGCTCTAGGACACGCATATAAACAGAATTCGAAAGTTTATGCAAGGGAAATAAAGGCTTGAAGGGAACTTTATTTTTATATATATCATTATATAAAACTAATGCAATAGCAGCACACACACAAAGGCACATAGAGGCAGAGAGAAAATGAAAGAGGAAAAGGCAAGGCACTTGAAATGAAAGATGTATCATCATCCCCTAGAAAGCCTACAATTTTTGTTGCTACTTCAAACAACAATATATCTATATATTTTTTGTGCTATTTTGATGAAATGGTAAATAATAATGTAATGCCGTATCATTTCACTTCCTTCAGTTGCAGGCACATAAAGAGCGGACATACACACACGTTGTTTGGTTGTAGAAAGAAAGAAAAAAGTTATTATGTATGTACCTCCATGTGAAGCAATATCAATGATGCTGGCAGGATATTATGTGAAGCCTAATTTGAGAGATGGCTTGTTGTTTGTTGCTACCGTAGCGACAATCTACTTTTCTCTCAACTTTCATTACTCTACTTTGCTTCTACTGCTGCTGAGCTGTATATAGCTCTCGGACTTTTTCTTTTTATAGGTACATAGATTCCACTGGTAGCACTACCGCCGCCGCCGTCACCGCTACTTGTACTTACACTGGAGTGATGTAACGTGAGAGTAAAAAGTTGACTGTTTTCTTTCACCATTGTAATAAAGGAATATGCGAGGGAATATAGTACTTTATTATACATGCTTTTCTCTCTCTGCGATTTCGTTACTCAAGTTGAATATGACCGTGGTAAGGTTGATGTCGATGACAACGACAGCAGAGCGTCGAAGCTACTTGACAGATTGAAGATTTCGTATGAAATTGTGTTTGTTTGGGCCACTTGTTTAACAAGTACTACATTTTCTGTCATTACTAAAAAGCAGGCTATTATGTGCGTATGCTCTTTGTCATCACAGACAAAGTAACTACCTTCAATAACTCTGCAAGATGTGTGTATACACAAGCCCACATGCCTTTGCAATTTCATTTCATCCCTTTCCCCTATATTGTAGCTACCTTGTTATAGCTTCAATTTTAGTAATGGTAAACAGGGTAAACAGTCCTACTCAACCTGTGTAAACGCTTTCAATGTATAGTCATTCTCCTCCTCCTCCTCTTTCGTTTGCTGATGAAACTGCATACTTAATTTAACCTGAAGAGGAAAAGTCTCTCTGATGATGATAAAAGCGCGAGAGGAGACCATTGTGTTTTGTTATGCTATTACACAATGAGGAGTACACATTTACATTGTCCTTCTCGGGAAAACTTGGGATGAAGAAGAAGCACCAGCACCACATGAATCTCATTGTATTCCTTCTTCCCGGAACTGTCGATATGTGTATGTGTGCTGTGTACTTATATGTGCTTAACAAGCAGCAGCAGTTACATTCAAAGGAAAAGAAGAAGAAAAACAAGCCAGCTAGAAACTTTCTCTGCCTTTCACTCCAGCCACTAGCTATATACACACACACACATTCATTTACTCTCAGTGAACAGTAAAATTCCAATTTGCCAAAATAGTTCTATCTATGAATGAAATCATTTAGGCATGGACTGTTACAACTGGAAACTGGCTTTTGTTGTAATGCCAGAGACCTTTGTTAGCAAGCGTTTAATAGACATGAAAAAATAAGAAGCCGGAAAAGCTTTGCTGCTGCTTCTACATTACGAGAATGTTTTATGTTTTGGGGGCAAAAAGTAAAGAGGAAAAATATGCTCGAGATCTGTAAAGTAACGAACGGGACAGTTGCTTGGATGTAAAAGAAAGGATGCTTGTGTATCTGAAGGTTTTGCTGCTTTCAAAGAAACCAAGTTACATCATGCTTTGGCAGAGTACAAAGGAACAGAATTTTTTCCCCGTTGGAGTGCAAGAAAATTTTAAAAGTATTTTAGGTGAAAGCAAAAAAAGAGATTCCTCACTGTGTACTATAGAGTACAGAGAGGGAAGAAAGACGTTTGCCCCTAAAGTTCTATTGAAGCCAAAAACATTTTCTTTCTCCTCTCTTTATCCGATTTTTCATTTAATTATATCAACTTGAACGGATGAAAAATCATGAAAATGTATGCGTCACGTTCCACATTGTTTGGTAGAAAATACGGGTTTTTTTCAATGGTTTCGCCTCAACGAAATTCAAATCCTTGGGATATAAGCCAATTAAAGGGGAATCAAAGTCTAACAAAAAATAAATTAATGGAAATGAGTTTAAGCTAGGGTTTCTTTGCCCTGAGGACTCAGTCATGTGAACACAAACATGAATCATACGTACCGTGAAAAATGCTTCATTTTTTGTAAAACGAAAGGTATATTATAAATGCTCATAAACCTGTAAACAGGTTTCATTGAATTCTCTGGTGTATTCGTATAATGTCAGGCTTGTTGATTGGCTTGATTATAAATAGCTTGTTTTGTACGTGCACATTGATGCATGGGATTCGAATCATTTCCAAGAAGATACACACATTTTTCTGTTTACATCATTCAAAAAATGTGTCATAACGCACTATGAGAGAATCAGGTCATAACAAATCACATAACACATAACTCTTTTATGTCGAAAGTGTAGAAAAAATTGTAAAGGTTGACGGTAGAACCGCGACACTCCTTTTTTCCTTTTGCTTTCAACGTGCTTTGCTTTCGTTGGCCACATCGATCCACGCAAAGTGACAAAAATAATTAAATAATTCATTTAATTGACACCCTGTCAATTTAATTACACGCTCTACAAGGCAGAAATCATGGCATCATACAAGAGCGTGTTATTATATTAGCGTGCAATTTTCTTCTTTTGTTTTTCAACTTTTTATGTCCTCAATTTTAAACGCCCATAAGTTTCTGCACACAAAAAGACACTTTTTTATGATAGGTTATACGCAGACACATTATTTCCGTAAAGGAAACACAAACAGTTTTAAACAGTTGCTTCACTACACTTTGGAGCCCGTCACGAAAGCCCGTGTGGGTGTGTGTTGGTATCTTCCAAGAAGCAGAGAAAGTGGAGAGCAAGGAGCTTTCTGTACAAGACTTAAAATTTGTAGTAGGGCTTTTGTGGGAACAGGAGCAACGTGGAAGTCGTTCTTCTGACACATATTTTATCTTTTGCCCCTTTCTCCCACCCAAGCAGAACCACTGCACGACAAATGAGTTTTAGCTTCCTGACACGACAGTAATGCTGGAATGTTTATGTTTTCTTTTAGATTGTCGCCGTGCTACAGGGGAGAGAATACATTCTCTAGCTGGAGAAAAGAGTTGACGACACTTGACAAAGAATGTGAACTAGCATGTCATAGAAAAGGTACTCGGCTACTACACGAAGCAACCCTAGAAGAACTCAACAGGATTTTACTACATCTCCATTTCACTACGCAGCAGTTTGGCAGGCACAAAGTGTGCACACACCTATAGCCAAGTTTACATTTGTGCACACGTCATCCTACCAGTAGCAGCAGCAACAGTGAGGAAAGGTGCTTTAGTGGGTATTCATTCGTGGACATATGAACGTTTCCTCTAGCTCTTTAGTAGGACGACTAAAAACTGAACAGGAAATGAAAAGTGGAAGAGCAATGATTCTAACAAAGCTTTTGTACAACTTGACTAAATAAATTGCTACTGAAAACGGGCATTATAACTATTATAGACACTTTTTATACGTATTTAAGCACAGACAGAAATTTATGCGTGCACCATCATCATCAGGAGCAGTAGCGGCAGCAATAACTTATAGTCCAGAAAACAAAAAGCAACCCTTTTGCATAAGTATCTTTTTTTTGCAACCAACTACTTATTTCCGGTGTATGCTTCTCTAACAAGCAAAACGCTGTTCTTGTACAGGATGTTCTGCTGGTCTTTAGTATAAAAAGTGAAAGCACCGCCAGCGTCAGCCCCACAATTAATATATATCCCTCCAGGACAACAGATGAAAATAGTGTGACACTTTTATATATGCGTTTCGCAGGCAAACTATTTCTATACGTCCGCAAACGACACATTCCTCGCGTCGCACGCTTTTTATGAGCGCATAGTGTGGGCATACTAAGACTAGGATTTTGTTTGTACACCTATTGGTCACGCTGCTGGTTTTTAGCCTGAATGTTGCGTTTCCCTGCAACACTTTTACTTTCCCACACTCTTCTCGACTCGGCTTTTACTCCTACAAACGCAATTACTCTGGAAGAAGTGGGTTTATCTGCTGGTTAAATAATGGGAATGTGCGTAGAGAAGGGAAAAAAGGCTTGAAGGAGCAACTAACAGCATCAGGTACACCGCCACATCAGGTCTAACGACTCTACAGCAATTCGACATTACTATATTATTCCTAAAGTTCAACTCTTCTTCTTCTTCCTCTTCGTCCTCCTCTTCTAAAAAGCAAGTCAAGTGAAAGGTGACATTCGTTGTGTGAACCAGACTTCCATCTTGCTCTAATCCTCTACCCAGCAGGAAAAGGAGAAGGTAGCAAAGCGGAACAGAAGAGAGGAAGAATAAAAAACAAGGCAATAAGGAAATAATGGGGGTGAATCTAAAGTGTCAAGAAGGCTTGCAGGATCTTCCAGAGCAGCGGCAAAAGGACGATTAATAGAGAAAATTGCACGCTTTCTCTTTCCTTCTCTTTTGTAGAATGCTTCCTGGAGTAATTCCATACAAGATGTTGCCCATCCTCATTATCATCCTCTTAACTCTGGGTAAGTCTGTAAAACCGATTCATTTCTTTTGTTCCTTTTTTCTTCTGTTCCTCTTTCTCTTCTTTTCTAATAGCTAAAGCCAAAGAAAAATTTCTCCTCTGACTAGGGGCAGTTTCATTAATGCAATTTGTTTTTTCTCTTTTCTCTTTATGTTCTTTGGAGATTTTTCTTTCTGCCAAATGATAATAATATCATTCAGACGGGCAGTTTTTCTCATTGAGCAGTATATAAACTGCCACCATTATTCTGTGACTTTCTTTGTTCACGTTTTTTTTGCAGATGTGTGTGTGTGTAGTTGTATAATTATAGAAAAAAAGCTCTTATAATTACTGCAAACTCAAAAAGAATCCCTCTATTTTACTAAAGGTTGAAGGTTCAAAATGTATACGCAAAAAGCCTTCTTTCAAAGTAGTTTCATCTCGCGGAAAGCACATACTTATTCTCATAATCATCATCATGCTGCTGCCCATTACCCGGGGATAAAAAGAAAACACATACGCACACACACACGTCCGTTTACATTTATGGAAAAACGGTTTTGTTTTTGTTTAGAGTTTGTGACATTTTTTTCCTTTACTTTGTTTAGAGTTTGCTATATATAGCGCTAATGATGATGGTGTGCGTAGTAGTAGCCTCTATTCTATTTTTTTGTGAAATAAAAAAGCGGAGGAATCCTTTAGTAATGGTTTCATTCTGACACTTAATTTACAGCCCAGAACGGACTAATGGTGTCCAAGCAACAATCCCTTTCCCATTACGGTCCCAATCTCATTTCTTCGTCACCACAACTAAGTCCATTTGAGATGGATGTTCCCCAGCAACTGGAAGCACTTGCCAGTAGGTTGACAGTTCGGGTTCGCCTTTCTCCTCACTCACTGCTTCTTAATACGAGTGGGATCCCAAAGGACGGGATTAATGCAGGGGAAATGTACCTACAACTGGGAATATATGAAAGGAATGGAGCCATGGTAATGCTAACTCAAGAAAAGATTAAGCGGACAATTTCAACAAATTGGCAAGAAGTAAGTTTTTGAACCATAATAATAATTAAAGCATCATCCACATTATTATAGACTCTCTCTCAAGCCCAACACTTATTTTCGTTCATTTTGCCCCACCCATAGTTAACTTGACAAAATGTACAGAGCTTGCACAATATCATCAATATTGGAAGTAGTGCTGCTGCTTATATAATCCCGTGCCAGCACCAGCACTCTTATTTTCCAGCTAGCCCTTTGATTATATTTACATTAATTAGTAGACCACGAAACATGACATGATTTTTTACAAAGTAAACTGGTGGGAGCCTGTACCACTCGCTGTTCTTTCCAATCAGGTCATGCTGTTCATAGAGTTGCTACGACGTAGTATTCATTCCTTTTATCTTTTTTCTGCTTTCTCTCAAGGTAAACTTTGACTGTGGCTGGATTGTGAAAGGTGGCAAGTACTTTGTTTTTCTATCATATTACCCCGACAACTCAGAGGAAGAGGATTTTTCTTCCTCTTCTTCCGAGGAAAGTACTTCTGCAGCTTACAGAGGAGACTCTGAAACTAATCCCTTGGCCACCAGTACCTTTGTCCTGCCCACGTTGCGGAGAAACCGAACAAACACTGTAGCTTCTTCAACTCAATCCCCGGAAAATCAATATAATATTAATAAGAATACTAGGAAGAGTAATAAGGTCGACAACAATCAAACGTATAGTTTTTATATGCGACGGAGTGGTGGAGCACCCGATGAGCTTCCATCCTATCGCCCCATCAGCGGCAGCCAGTTGAGAGTGTTAGCTAAGAAAACAATTAACGTTAAGTACCCGACGATATTGTTTGAAGTGCCAACTCGTTTAGAAACTTACACTACGGCTGCACCCGTCACATTCGGCTTGACAAGGACAATCTGTAAACCCAAACTCAAGTTACCTTCGACTGTGTTAACGCTAACGATGTGCTCCATCGCATCTTCTGGAAGCGAAAACAGTGGACCAAGTACCAGCAACCATTTTTCATCTAATAATCTGGACGACAATGACTATGATGGGGATGAGGACGACCACGATGAGGTGGAGCGGGCGAATCCATTAAACAAACCGATATCGCAAATTCATCAGATATTTGGTGGTGGTGCTAGTGCGGGATCCTCTGTGTCAACACACAAATACGATGCTAGTCA
This sequence comes from Entomobrya proxima, assembly GCA_029691765.1. Classification (NCBI taxonomy): domain Eukaryota; kingdom Metazoa; phylum Arthropoda; class Collembola; order Entomobryomorpha; family Entomobryidae; genus Entomobrya; species Entomobrya proxima. The sequence goes on along the minus strand of CM056173.1, from coordinate 41,466,330 downwards.
TAATCGGGATCGTCATAACAGGCGCTATAATCCAGACCATCATTCATCACAGTCGTCGTGGCCAGCACAAAACCAGCCACCAAAGTCAACTAAACGTCAAAATATTTCCGACTCTGAAGTCAGTTATGAGAGCGAGGAACGCTTTTCATGTCATCGGGATGTGAGTAGTGTGTTTGAGGAGCCACTTACGGCACTCGAGGTAAAGCTTTTTCCAAAAAAAAAAGTTAAAAAATGCTTGCCAACTACCTGGTGACAGGCATTACATTACATTTTCCAGAATTATGAGTTAAAACCATTAAAAAGCCTGCTTGTTCTTTTTTTCTCTTTGCCTCGTCTCACTTTTCAAAGACTGAAGGACGTGTTACGATTAACGTGGAATGTCAACTCTGGGGTCGTAATGCGACTTATGCCATTCAAATACGTGAGCGAGATACTGGAAATGTTATAGCACAAAGCTCGTTAATCAAGTAAGTACCTTGTTATGTTTCCCACACAAAAACTCTTTTTTGCTGGTCAGTTTGTAGTTTGTTCCTTTGTCGCCCTTTGTTCCGTGCTTGATTAAAGGAAATGCTAATTCTTTTGTAGAGTGGAATGGAGTTCCCAGTTTTCACTGGAAATCAGCAAAAACAGCGTTTTACGCTGTCAAGGATCAATTCGCGTGCTTGTCAAACATCCTCAGTGTATTTTACCAGGTCGAGATAAAATTCGTGTGTATGGACATCAAACACTACCCGTGCCCTCGCTTCTCGCACCTAGTCGAGTGAGCTATATTGGAGAGCAGCAAATTCGCAAGAGTAACAGGCTGCTTAGCTTTCGCTGCAATATGTTTCCACCGAGGTATGTAATAATGTACATATTATTATTATATTACGCCATTTTGGACATTGGCCTCACACACGCTTTCCCTTTTTTGTGCAAAAATTATGTTCGTGCTCTGATCTACTTAGGTTTCTCCGTTTCTGCTTCCAATACATAAACACGGCAGTTGATGAAAGTGTGGCTGTTGTAATTGAAAAATGTATTCCTACTGGGCCTGCTAACGCAATCTCAGGTATGTGGTTAATCTAATGCGCCCCGCTACAAATCTCATTTACAACCATAATCCTTTAAATCTCTAGGCATTAATCCTCATTAGCATGTAACAACAACATTCTCTGTTAATTTATCCTTTCAAGATGGCGGCTGGAGTCCATGGAGCAAGTGGAGCCCGTGCAGCATCACTTGTGGATCAGGTGGCAAAAGATTTAGGTACCGGTTTTGCGACTCTCCTCCGCCAACCTCAGGTGCAGACTACTGTCAGGTAAGAGAAAAAGCTAAAGCCACACACACACTTGGCTTGTTTACTGTTTGAGTTTATCTTTCGTGTCTGTTATGTACCTGCCTACTTGAATAGTAACAGGTGCCAGGAGAAAAGAGAAAAAAACAGCAAACACATTCACAAAAGCGCAATCATGCGTAAGCATTGCTAAAATCAGGGAACAAACTGGAATGAGCACACACATAATAATACACACGCGGCATGCTCCAACTCCTTCGATATCCTTTGCAAATCCTTTTGTTATGCGCTATATATACGGTTGTGCTAATGGCACCAAAAACAGTAAGGCATTATTACTTGAACCAGTTCTGGGCTTGGATACATTAAGCGTAGTCATGCTCATTGAAGTGCGTCCACATGAAAAATTAGCGTTATTACAATTCTGAGCGGAAGTTTAAATATTTTGGAGAATGAAAAATTTGCTTTCACAAAGAGCCGAGATGGTGGTGGTGGCAAACCTACCTTTGGACTGTCACTGAGAAGGAGTTTTGGTGTTTTTCACATTATTTAGCATTTCGTCAAATTTGGCACATATGTACCCTTTGGAATTGTGAATTCAAAAATAGTATGTTTTGGTTTCAGTGTGACGATTTCAGTAAAAAATTGATGACCTAATGTGACCATTTTCATAGTATTTGAAGAATACTAGGATTTTTGTAGTTTTTTGAAAATAACTTTTGTATGCATTCAAATCTGGAAAATCGCCGGGATGCCCATCCTAGAATATTTATTGCTTGTTTTAACAAAACAAACCCCAAGACTAAATTCTGTTCCATGGTAAAGATATTTGGAAAAATGTATGGACAAGTATACCAAACTTGACCGCATCCATCGTGCCAAAAGTGAGAGAATGCTGGTTCGGTCTGCGTCATCCAAACTGTCTAACTAATATACCAAATTAAAGCCAATGAAAAACAACAGGATTGTGTTTCTCAGTTTTTTGAAATACACACTAACAAGAAAGTTATGAACATATTTTTGGATGACGCAGACCGAACCAGCATTCTCTCACTTTTGGCACGATGGATTCTGTCAAGTTTGGTATACTTGTCCATACATTTTTCCAAATATCTTTACCATGGAACAGAATTTAGTCTTGGGGTTTGTTTTGTTAAAACAAGCAATAAATATTCTAGGATGGGCATCCCGGCGATTTTCCAGATTTGAATGCATACAAAAGTTATTTTCAAAAAACTACAAAAATCCTAGTATTCTTCGAATACATGAAAATGGTCACATTTGGTCATCAATTTTTTGTTGACATCGTCACCCTGAAACCAATATTCGTCAGGGTCTTTCCCCGATATCGTAAATGCAAAACTGGCCTGTTCTAGGACCTCGTACATAAAATTTTGGCCTGTTCAAGGATGTCGTAAATGAAATTTTGGCCTAAACTAGGACCTCGTACATGCATTTTTGGGGTAAAATGAGATATGGCTACCGTCTTGTTGCCCATTTTATTCTGCGCATTTTGATGTGTCGTTCATCTAATTCTTTTGTTTACAACCGCAAGTATCTATGAGATGGTGACCATACAATATGCATGTATGTTATGATAAACAGCTGCATTTTCATCAGGATTTTTTAAATTATAGTCCACCATACGTCATTTTTTGGGTAGAACAACGAATTTTTGTTAAAATGAGTGCACGTTTGCAAGTTTGCATAATTTTTAGTGACTAATTTAGTAAATGTACTGAGGAGCACTTAAAATTGGATGGATTTAGTTTTTTGGAAATTACTCGAAACCAGCAATAACGTACTTACGAGGTCCTAGATCAGGCCAAAATTTCATGTACGATATTTTGATTCCGGCCGGATTTTCATTTACGAGGTCCTAGTTCAGGCCACTTTTGCATTTCGTCAGGGTCTTTCTCCGATATCGTAAATGCAAAAGTGGCCTGAACTAGGACCTCGTAAATGAAAATCTGGCCGGAATCAAAATATCGTACATGAAATTTTGGCCTGAACTAGGACCTCGCAAGTACGTTTTTGCTGGTTTCGAGTAATTTCCAAAAAACTAAATCCATCCAATTTTAAGTGCTCCTCAGTACATTTAGTAAATTAGTCACTAACAATTATACAAACTTGCAAACATACACTAATTTTAACAAAAATTCGTTGTTCTACCCGAAAATTGACGTATGGTGGACTACTGCTTGTGTATGTATCTATGTATGTTTACCAAAATGCATACTGTCACAATCATCATCCTGATCATCATCAACATCATCATCATTATTCTGATGATTGCCCTGCTACAAAACTTGTCGTGTAATAATGCAGGCAGATCCACCAGATGCATATTATACAGACAAATGCTTTTAAAATAAAATGGAACTCCTCATTTGAATACTGGTTCGTTGTTGTTGGTACTTGAGCATACAATATTTGTTTAACTAGGAAAATAATGTGAATCCCTGATGAAAACAGGACTGGGTGTTTGTGCAGAAAAAAACAGCGTTTTGTTATGTCTACTCACACAGTACTCTTCTATTACTACACTTTGTGGTTCATGCCACTGGAAAACGTCTAGTGATAGATGAAGCTATCTACAGTATAGTAGCAAAACGCATGTTGATGGTGATGATCATCATCATATATCCCGGTTTGGTCTAAATTGAAAAGCATGGGCCAGACTAAGCACCGATAAAAGTTTCAGATAAAATGGAAAGTGTGCACAGAGAAAGGGAGATTGTAAGAGAGTGTGTGTAAGAGAGAAAGAGAGACAGAGAAAACGGCAAAACCAAAAATACTACTGACATCACAATCACTTGAAATAAAGTCGCAGTTGTGAAAAAGTTGGTAGCGTTTGTACAAGGTAGATGTTTATATTACTACGCACACGTCTACTTTACTCTATAAATCTGCTTCATCATCCTGTTGTCGTCGTCGGTAAAAGGGCTCCGTGTATATAAATCGGAGTGGAAACTGGGGAAAATACAACAGTGAAAAGCTTTCACCAGATCTTTACCAATTGCCTACACACAATCCATTTATCAAGCATATATATAGAGTAGCTCTATAGCCCTAGACCTGGTGGTGGTTAGATAGCTTTCAGTGAATTATATATATTGCCAGTTTTTGGTGGCAAAAAGCATAGCAGAAAAAGCATATCAAGTTACACATTACACACATGGAAGAGATTGTTAAAGATAAAAAAATAAAGTGATTTTCCTTCTTGGGGACTAAATTGTTGTGAACTGGGTTGTTATGTAAACCCATGGTTGGTTTCATTGGACATGAGTGAGTAGTGAAATAAAACTTTGTTCCACTTGATAAACATCACGACATCATTACTCTCGTCATTACAATCATCTCCAATGTTCCCAGAGAGAGAGAAAGAGAAGAGAAAAAAATGCTGTCAACATTATCATGCTCACCGGGCATGCCATCAACATATTTTCATTAATATTTTACGTAGACAGGAATAAAATGCATTTTCAGTGAAAAGGGGATGACAATTTGCTAGTACATTCATTTGTCGTGTTTCTGTGTCACAAAACTTATACTTTTCTACAAATTTAACAAGCATGTTACAAACAAAATTAATCGGCTTGTTGATGTTTTCATTTTCATTTTATTGCTCAGTATATATAAACTGCTTATAAAATAATACACAGAAATGCAAATGCTTTTGTGTATACATTTGCTCTACATTAGTAGTATTGTCACAGTTGATATTTATGTATTATGCTACTTTGTCAGAGTGAAGACAGAGTTGATATGTGCAGCTGGAGAAAGTTTTCCAGCCCTTTGTGTATAATGGCAAATTGATTGAGTTACAAATTCGTTGATGATGGAAAAGTAGCGAGATGCAGACTGTTGAGTTCGCAGCTTTTTCCTTTCTCCCCGGTCGCTGATCATTACTACACTGCTACCATCATCATCGTCATCAAAACATTTTATACACTTTTGGAAAAATGAAATAATATTCCATTTTTATAGGCTAGAGAGACACGCGTTGTTAGTGTGTACATGTCTAATGGTATATTATGTTACTGGCTTGAAAGGCAAATTGAGATGAGATGGTTGAGTCATTGAATGAATACCACAGAAAAAGTTTTTTTTTTCTTTTCACTCTTTCCACTCTCCGGCTGGAGTAACAATAATGGTAATAATCATCATGATATTAAAGGCAAAAGAGAGAAAAGTGATAAAACCTTGCACAGTCCTCCTTTTTCTAGTTTCATAACAGTTAATAGCCCTGCAACTGGGAGAGTGTCGTTACTCTATTTTCTTGGCATTTGTCACTTGATGAAGATGCTGATGATGATAGTGGCGTGTGTTGACGTTGATGAGATGATGGTTTAATTTGGACTTGAAATTTTCTCAACTTGAAACATCTCTTTCATGTCACTCGGACTTTTTTCATTTCACTTTTAGTTTTCTCTCTTCTTCTTGCTATCGCCTCCTCCCTCAAACTCTCTCCTCTTTTTTCCTTCTAGTTATTTTGAAGCCCAAAATTTTATTTCCCCTACTTGTTATCATTTTGGAAGTTGGCTGAGGTTTTCTCTACTCCTCTCTGCTCATTACTGTTATTTTCCTGTTCTAACTCACTCTCATTCAAACCACATGATAGTAACGACAATGAGTGAGTCTTGTGTGTATGAGTATGCGTTCTTATGTCTTCATTGCAGACGCCACTGAAATTAGATAATGACGGTGCTGTTGGGTTATTAAATGTTTCTTTCGTAATATGTGCAAATAAATAGTCTGTTCTTGTGCCACCAATGTTTGGTCTGTGTTCATGTTCAACCTCCCATTTTTTCATGCAATTCTCTGTGAATTAAGTGGAAAGAGACAAAAACACACACACACACGCAGTGAGTGAATGAGACAAAATGAAAAAAAGAAGAAGAAAAAAGAGCGAGATGGGAAAAGAGTGGAAGGACGTAAAAAGTGGGAAAATGAAGAAAGCAGATGATGTCTGTTGCTGCTGCGGGCTATTCGTGCTGAATTTGCTATTCCCCAGACAAACCATATAATAAATATCCGTCTTTCCCCCTTATATATCGCCACGCAATTTTCTGTATAAATAAAAGCACTAAAACTGTGTGTGTGTGAAAGAGAGAAAGTTCATTCTCCGACTCGTGTACTATTGTTGCGGTGGCAAAAAAATGTAACTTGAGCCAAAGCATTTCCCAGTAACAGGAAACGGTATTTATTAGCCATATCAATTCAAATTGCAGTACAACTAACTCTTTACTACAACTACAACCACCACTGCCGCCACAACCACCACCTTCAAGTTTTTGCCGTTTTTGCATTTACACTAGACAGCAACGCAGCATTGCATTGCACGTTGCGTGTATTGTATATGCAGTGGTGGTTTACTGTGTGGTGGTTGCCAGTTGAAGGAATGAGACAACTAAATATAATGTCGGTATGGTATTCCTCTTGACATTTTATGTGTTGCGGTTGTGCAAGTGAACGGGAAAAGACACTTGTCTCGCCCAGTCTCATGATTACCAAAATCCTGTGGCTTTTCTGGTATTTCACCCTTCCTTCTTTTTTTGTTCGAAAGGAGAAAGGAAAAGTTGTCTTCTTACAGTCGTTGTCATTGTGAGCCTCCTTCTTCGCCTCCTGCTCCTTTTCTCCTCATCTTCTTCCCTTGCTTCTTGTCTGCTGGCTTTCACAGTCTTGTTATTATTATTTTGGTGAGTAAAGATGCCGACTGCAGCAGGGAGCACAAGCCACACTGCTGCTGTCATATAAAATACAGCAAACTCAAGTAATAGTAACAGCTAACTACTTAAGGTGGTTGCTGAGTAAGTACGAATTGTGTCCTTGATGTGCTTATGGGAAGGGAATCAAGAGCTGTGCCTGAGTTTTAGAAGAACAACTTGATAATGACAGTTTGGTGAAGTGGTAGGAAGCAAGAAAGCTCTAATGATTGTAGGGATCGTTATCATCTGCCTCGGCGCTCCTTCCCTCCCTCTCTCTCTTGATGATGATTCTTGACGATGAATGCGAAAGACAATGTAGCAAATAAATTTCAACTTGGTCGTTTTGTTTCCGTTTTCTTGGCTCGCCTTGGCGTGGCATGGAAGAATCAACGTTTTCACTATGTTTATTATTATGAAGCCAGGCGTACAGTTTTCAAGAGCGAAGTACAATAGCGTGTACTAATAACTGTAAACATCCATGGTAAATCATTAAAAACGCTCGCTGCTAAACACGATAATATGAATAAAACCCTTGAACTATTAGTAAACAATAGCCCATTTTAGGCGTTTTTAACCAACTTAGCCTGGTCTAGAGCCAATTTAGCCTGGTCTAGAGCCGATTTAGCCTGGTCTAGAGCCGATTTAGCCTGGTCTAGAGCCGATTTAGCCTGGTCTAGAGCCGATTTAGCCTGGTCTAGAGCCGATTTAGCCTGGTCTAGAGCCGATTTAGCCTGGTCTAGAGCCGATTTAGCCTGGTCTAGAGCCGATTTAGCCTGGTCTAGAGCCGAATTAGCCTGGTCTAGTGCCGATTTAGCCTGGTCTAGAGCCGATTTAGCCTGGTCTAGAGCCGATTTAGCCTGGTCTAGAGCCGATTTAGCCTGGTTTAAAAATAAAGTCTACAGACAGACGGACAGACAGACACACGGACATCGACATCTGCAATAGCTCCTCTGCTGAACTGAAGCAGCGAGCTAATAATAAGTAGGTGTCATTCAGAAGCTGTTCTCTCTCTCGCTTTGCTTGAGACATGTTTTCTTTCTAGTTGTGAGACAAAATAATGTGCTTAGCAGCGACAAAATGATTAATCTTCTTGTTAAGCGAACTAGTCGAATGTATAATAGTCTTTGTTGTTGTAACGGAGACGCACATTTTTTTAAAGGAAGGAATAGCATAAATAAATAAACATTGTAAAACATACAGGAAAGATCCGGAAATTTGACTAGGCACACAAGTTGTCTATAATACTTAGCATCATCATGTACATTAAAGTCTATCTGCATAATTCAGACTCTGACTGTTGTGTTTATTTTGCCATTTTTGATAATTGTGAAACCGTTAATGGAAAACTACTGCTGGCTGTCAAGGTCGTTAATTACGCCTAAAAAACTGACTCGCTCTTACTTTGATGTTTCACAGGGGAAATCCATTCAGGACGAGTCTTGCGACACGGGGATACCATGCCCACCTCCACTTGGACGACGTCAGTCGGTCCCACCAACGGGGCAAACTGGAATGGGTAAACGGAAAGGTAATGAAGAGTCCGCCTATGTTGAAACAACAGGCTCATCAGGTGAAGTCGGCAGTCACGACCATGATGGAAGGTATGGGGGAAACCGAAAATATCAAAGTGGAGGTGGGCGGCCTTCCTTTATGGATCTGTCGGTGCTTAATGTGAGCACCACACCAGGATGCGAATGTGGTTGCATACTTTATGATCTGGTCCCAACGAAAAACTACTCGCTTGTCATTATCATCTCTGCCAACCAGTCATCATGTGCAGATGAGGACGAGGAAGATCATCATAATTTCAGATGGATATTGCATGTAAGTGAAAGTCTCTCACAATTTGTTTATTTTGCGTGTAACCAAATACTATATAGACAATAGACATGCTAATGCTATGTAGTAGGGGTAGGCATTTTGAAAATAATAATTGCTGACTGTACGGGCACTTCCAGCAGCAGCAAGCTTACTAATTAATTTTATCATACAAATTGCATTGTTAAAATGAAAATGGAAACGCATCCATCCGCACAATACTTTTTAGCCCTTTTTCCCAAATAGTAAAATAATAAGGAAATCTGTGTTTGCAGTTCACTCACATGAGCTTGTTTCCATAGTTAGAGACTTTCTTTCTCATGCCGCCTTTTGCATTTTGGTTTGTAATTATTATCACGCATACTTTTACCGCAAATATAGTTAGTGGGAATCGTTTATATAATCATCAGCTCCCCCGTTTTGTACCATCACACAAAACAAAGAGCAAACATAATAATTTTAAAGTTAATACATTCCCAGCGGACTGCTTACATAATCATCTTGCCTCTCTGCATAGCCTTGCAGTTTAGACGCTAGTTTGCATTTTTCATCAAATTGTGGCTGGGAAAGTTGGCATACTAAAGTACACAGAATTTGTGGGAATGTGGTGGTGGCAGTAGTTTTGCAGAGAAAGATAGTCAAGGATTCACAGACACATGGAAAGTAATGCCACGAGATAATAACAAACCCGTTGCGGCCTTTTAAAGACTAAAATATGAAATGAAACAAAGGATGAGAGGATTGCCAATGTGGTTCTTTCTTGGCTTCCCGCACACGGATACCCGGGAAAGGAAATGGGAAAGCGCTTATACGTTTCGCTTTGCCTGCAGAAATTAACTTGATTTAGGAATCCCACTTAATTTTCCTTTTGGAAATGCCAATACTACTATGCCCACCATTTTCGCTAATGCTAATTATTATATGCCGTTGCAAATTCAAATTAATAAATTCTTTGTACCAGAAAATATCTTTGAAGCTTTGTCTTTCTTTTCCCTGCTTCCGCAGCAGCTCATCTTGCAAAAAAGCATGAGGGAATGTTTTCTGTAATTTCGGTTTTTCCGGAGGAAAAGCCCTCATCTGCACTCTGCACGCAAACTTGCCTGTCGATTTTTTTGAAGTTGTGAATTTAAATACAAAAATATTTCCTCATTTTAATTTTCCGGTCAAAGCTGTACAACAAGAGTGTACACAAGATTGTCTCCATCAAATTAGAAATGCAATATGTCCCTCGCTTTCTCTAATTCATTTTCAGCCAAGTGAATACCAACAACTGCTGGTTTCCTTTTCAGCTCTCCGTGTTTAGCATTGGTTAAGCCTTTGGAAATATTCCGTTTTGACAGGGTAAACCTTGGGAATACTAATGAGGAATATGACTACAATTCCAAGAGAACATATTTATCCGGAAAAACGATAAATATCGTGCTTTCATAATGTTCACAAGGAAAAAAGCTTAACACTCGTTTGAAAAATGAGCAACAATAAATATTTCATCGTAATCCTTTGTCGATGCCAGAATCTGTAGCAGTTTAGCTGTACTGGTATATTTTTTTGTTTCTCTGCTTTAGTGACAGCACAGCGACAACAACGACGGAATGCAATGAATCCATAAAATAATGGCGTGATTGTGTGGTATGGAATGGTAGTGGTTATTAAAAACAGGGACTAGGAGCCAGCCTTAGCAAACATAATGATGAGGAGGTCAAAAGCAAACTTTATGGGGGTATAATACAATCGTTTATAGCATTTTGCCCTTTTTATAGTTTCCCATGACTTTAAACTTTATAACCTTTCTTTCTTGCCGAGCTATATTTGACGCGACGGAAGAAAAAAAGCTTTTTTTTCTATTCTTCTGTTGCTGTTTTTATACTACTTCATTTTTCTGTTGTTATCGTCAAAGAAAGCCTGTGAGAAAGAGAGAGAAACAAAAAACCCAAACTCGACATGTTGGTCCATAAAAGGCAAATAGAAAATGTAGTAAAAAGTAATGGAATTAGCGTTGGTTTCTTTTATAATATTATGCGCATACTTAACAACAAACTACATTATATTATGTAATGTACAGCAGTCTATTAAACTCTTTTCATGTCGTCGTCCTGGTTCGTGTCTGAGAAAGCTAAGTAGTTTGTGTTTATATGGCAGTAGCTGATGTGGAAGTGTAGTAGCACACAGCAAGTCTTTTGATCTGAATCTGTTTAAACGAAACCACGTGAAAAGTTAGACAAGAGGAAAGAGGAAAAGAAACAAGGAAAAAATATATACACAATCCTAAAGAGAAGAGAACGGAGGAGGAGGACGGATTATTTGCGTGATGTTAGGTTGATGCTGTGCTGACAAACACGTTTCCTTTCCCCAGACTACTAGCCTCTTTAAATAGTGGGCTCCATATCGCAATACCTATATTCTAAGGTAACTGGGTATTTTATGCGTGCGTTTTTGAAATATTTATTTTTTCGTCTTCTCCAAAAGCCACTTGTACACTCGTGAACATAAATACATCAAAAAGTTGACTAGAATAATAAAAATATGACAGAAAAGAATGAGGGTGACACAACAGGAGATTAGTTTACTGCTTCCACTACCACCACCACACACTCTACTGCATCAGGCCATTAAACAATGTGACCTGCCAGTTAACTACCGTAACTACTATTTGTTTCAGATGAACAGAGCGTTTTACTGGCTATAAAAAAGTTAGTGTATACTCTCGCTTTATGTTATTGTCTTATTGATTTCACATTCAAGGTTCACAGTCACCTCTATTTACATAAGATTCTGTTGAAAAAAAATAAGTTTATGGGGATAAGGGAGATGGAGATGCATTGGTGTTTCCTGTGTAGCACTTCATTTGCCGTTGCTATTTGCTATTGTACCGTTATTTTTGTTCATGTTAACGATGATCGTAATGATGGCGATGAAATGCAGAGAATTTCAACTACAATCGAACTCATATGCATATGCATTAGTTTGGCCATAATTCGGCTCTCGACATTGCTATTATTAGTTATTATCCACATGTGCGATTCATATGGATACTATTGCGTTAGCGTTCGTTCTTCTTTCTTTTTTATGCACGGAAGCATATCTCTAGAAATGGTAGCCGTTTTGTACCAAGTTTCCCCAGACCATTTATTTCCCTTTACATGTTCTTATTTCCTACGTGCTATGATTTCTGTTGTTCCATTGACTGTTGTTGTAGAAAGCTGTGTAGCACGCTTTTGCTACGCTAAAAATCACTGGGGTTCATTCAAATTCAGAAACGTTTGAAGAGAAAATATGTAGGAAACAAGCGCTGCTGCTGCTGCTGCTGTTAAGTTTACTCTCTTCCAGCTCTCTTTCTTCCTATCGTAAAAATTGTAATAACAGTATGTGCCGACACGGGCGATAATGATAATGATGATGATCTTTTTCCGTGCTGGCTTTCTCCGGCAGGGAAGCCTTGTGGGTACATGCCTAAAGTAAATAGACAGGGATATGTAGGTACATGTGCGTATAATAATATGTTTGTGTTATTATGTTCGGTGTTATTGGGGGTGTTTTACTTGCGAGTGTGGATAGCAACTGGGTTCACTTCCTTTTTCCGTTTGCTCATAGAAAATACTTTTTTTTCTTGCTTTCGTTCCCTTTTCCATTTCATCTAGTCATCTAACATCATCATCAGTTCTGTTTAAGGAATTGCTCCCGAAAAAAGGGAAACTGTACAGAGGCAGATGTTGTGAGAAAGCACACCAAGTTGAGCAAATAATGCTAATGAAATCATTTGCTTATCCAACCTGAACCAGGTTTTTATATGCTTCTTTTGCAAAATGCTTTGTAATCATTCCAAAATGTAAACATCTCTTCTGCTACTGAACTGATTTTAGCATTCAGTGTACTCTCGCCCTAAACCAATAATAATGAAATGGCGTCCTTCCTTCTTCTGATTTGATTTTCCAACGGCCCTTCCTACAGCAAACAGAAGCGTGCTCTACTACTTTAAGCTAGTGTTTACATTTTATTATTCCTGACTGGACTGATTATTGTTATAAAGTAGTAAAGTGCAAAATGTAGAGTACGTGTGTGCGGATGATGATGATGATTGTATGGCTAAAAGTATTGATCAAAATTTTAATTACTTTTCTTTGCAGGCAAAGAATGAGAAGGACCGCGTGAGATTGGATATTGTTGGAATGGATGTTCAATGTGTTACCATGACGTTTCGGGATGGCAACACAACCGACTCCAATCTGTTGGAGGTGATAACAGCCTCACAGCCTTCTGACCCAATTCAGTTTGAAGGACTTTATGAAAAGGAGTTGGGTCAGAGAAACGGTCCTCCGTCATATCATCATCATCAACAGCAGCAGCAACAACAACAACAACAGCAGCAGTCGCAATACCCGAACTATTATCAGTACGACGACGAAGAATTTGATGAGGAGGAAGAGAGCGAGGAGGACAATGAAGAGGAAGACGGCTCCTCCGACAGGAGTGAAAACGAGGAAGAGCTTGTGAACGATCACGATATGGATACAAAGGGTTCGGTGCGCATTTTAAGGATTGAATCTACTGGTCCATCTCTATCCATAGGAACTACATCCGACTCTTCCAAAAATTGCTCTGGGCAATTTATCTATTTTATTGCCTATTACACCACCATACCAACTCCCGTTGCAGGTGATGAAATGCGCCAATTATTAATTTCCCTTGGAACATTGTAGGCTATCATGTTGCTAGAAGTAGTGTCATATCAGCACTCGTTCATCATCACAAAAGAATGAAATGAAATAGAGCCAGTAGCAAACGCAAGAATCAGCGATTCTCTTGAGCAGCGTAGCTACTGCTTCTGCTACTTGCTCAAGTATAGCATATAGTAGACGTGCTTTATCATCTGCATTGCTGGCTAGGTGAAGGTACGAGTGTCGGATGAAAATTTATGCGGGTAATATGAGACTTTCTCTTTCAGCCAGAACTGTGCGACTAGGCTGCGGTAGGAATAGCAGCCAGCAGCCACAAGCTGCAATATACAAGATAGCTTTTATGTTCACCCATAATAATAGTAGTTACAAGTTAGCATGTAATACACAGAAATTGGTGAAAAACCTATCATCGTAAATAATATAATGAACTGTAATGAGACAGTCAAGTGGAGGGAGAACAACATAAAAAGAGATAATTTTGAAGAAACAGTTAGTAATCTCACTCTACTTATTACAAGCGTAAAAATAAGCTGTCAAAAAGACAGCAGCACAAAATGAAGATTTGTTGCAAGTTGAAACTTTACTGCAACTAAATGCACTCTTTTACTTCATCGCTAAATTGCATCTGTCATTTCTAATTAGACTTGATACATTTCAGCACTTTTAGAGAGAGAAGAATGCAATTTATGCTTAAATTTTTTTGTTACTGCGCGTCTTGGAAAAACGGCCATATGGCAGCACGCGAAGGAGGGTCTGTCACTTGAAAAACTTACTGCATCATATATTTTTTTTTATTCTTTCGTTTCCACTGCATTTTCCCCATACAAATCAAGAATGCCAGTTTTCTTAATTTCTTTTTTTAAAGTGAGGCGTATCACGTTTTAGTTTGAGTTGACGGGTCGTCGTCTCGTCGTCGGGTGACAAGCAACTTAATATTTCTTCTGCTCTACCGTGCATGTAATCATGCAAAGACACCAAAAGTTGTGGAATGTTTCTGTCAGAAAGAAAGTGTACGTACGTCAAGAGTTTCTAAAATTTTTGCTCCACGTTCTTCATGAAACAAAGTAGTAGACTAGGTAGTTACTCATGCATGAAGATGGTGATCAGTTGTACGACAAAAGCTTTGTAATAACGGATGCGGGTTCTTGTACTACACTTTTATTATTCTGTGCATATAAAACAGAGATTTTCAAACTGTTGCACTTATGCTCACCAAGTCGCAATGGGCATTGAAAGTGTCTAAAAAAGTAAAGCTGCGATATGATGATAACTTTTCATATCACTCCGTGTCATGATGATGAATGCTGGAACGAAAAGTCTAAATTGGCTGTCCGGTTTAAAAATAGCAATATTACGTAGACATGCTTCCCTGAAATTGCGTCCCAGATCGATAATAACATTTTTGATATTGTGTAAAATGATATATCTGGAAGAAAAATGCAATAATGGAAATTGAGAGCATGCCCAAGTTGGGATGTTCAAAGAGAAGATATTATCATCATGCCACTAACGTAGTGCTTGAAATTTTCAAAATACCAAACTGAATGAGGTTTTTGGCAAAAAAATGCAAAATAAAGGATTCACTTGTAAAGCTTTATGACATACATATATACGCCTCTCTCGCCTTTGTCTTTTTTTAATCAAAGGGATGCATTATTTTTGGCTTTTCTTTTGTCTACTGTAGGAGTTGCCGAGCGAAAGGAGGAGATAATTGGATACAACTTTTGGACGTTTTTAGTCTTAAAAATAATGGTGCTCGTGTTTGTCGTCATTGTCGTCTGCTCCACTTTTGGTGGGTTTGTGACAAAAGTGTACCGAAAGTACAGGTACAAGGAGCTCAAGTGCTTTGAGAATGATGACGAGGAGGGTTCATTAAATGATGAGCCAAATCCCGGGCGAAAAAATGCACGCGATACACAAGACGATGTTTCCGCATGTACATCAATTACCTTAATGTCATTTGACTACAGCTATTGGCGGCGACTCCGACTTCTCCGACTAAAGTACTTTCTTCTGAGACCCAGACCATTGGATCCTATCACAACCAAAATCAAGTCCTTTCCCAACACGCCAACTTTGCCAGCAAAAATGAAAGAATATGCGTCCACTTCCGCAGGTCGCAACAACCCGTCAAAAAATGTAAAGGCGAGAAACAGCCTGGCAAAAGGAAATGAACCAATTTTGAAAAGCCAGCACACCTGTGATGATCTTAATCCACTGCTTCTCAACAAACCCATAAGTCTCTCTGAGAATAACTTGCGAGAAAAGAAAGCGGTATTAGCTGTCACAGAGCATGGCTATGAGCTGCGAAGGACATGGAAAGGGAAAGGGAGGATAACAAGCGGAGAAAATGAGGAAGGAAAGGATGAGTCTGCCGTTGATGTGGACACAACAACTACCCACTACCACCCCAAACTAGGAACTAATTCGCAAGAGCACGGCAGTGTGAGTGACATGTATGGTGGTGATGGTAATGTAAGCTTGACAAGCACATCAGTATCCATATCCATGTCGCAGTCTTTGAACGGCTCCGCATCCAGCAACTCATTTTCAACTCCAACACCAACACCCACACCAGTGCCGCCGGGAGGACGCAAAAAGGAAACTAGCAAGCTTGTTAAAAGCGACATTCGAAGCAGTGGCATAAAACTTCTCAAGGAGCAGGAAAACTTGAAACGAAGGGCTGGTGAAAAGCGGGTCAAAATGGGAGGCACCGAGGTTCATCAGGAAGAGACATCGTTAACGCCACGAAGTCTCAGTAGCAGCGAAAATAGTCACCGGAGTGTGCTGAAAAAACGAGCCATAATTGGAGGGAAGGAAAGGAAACAGCGAATTCTGCGACATGGAGACTCAACAGCTTCCGTTTCCACTGTTCAAAGCGCCCATCTGTCCACGACAGGGGATGATGACTCTTCCAGAGTGGCCAGTAGAGCTGACTTGGAGGACACTGATCAGGATTTCGAGATGGATTACTACGACTATGATGTGATGAACGCGGGCAATATTCCGGGGTCGTATTTGGGACTTGAGCCTGCTTTTGTGCTGTGGAACTCTGAAGTGTATCCCCACTCGGACGACGAGGAGGCTGAGGATGATAAAGGGGATGGGAAAAGTGGGAAGGATGATGAAGATGGTCAGATTTCTGTGGAGATGGGCAAGTGTCTTGGAGATGATACTCATAATTGTATGGAGGATAGTGCATACGGGATTGAGATGAGTAGTAGTAGCAGCATAGGCATGTTTTCAGGAGATACGAGCCCACGAAAAGAGTTTGGGTTCAAGGAGACATCTCTCGACACACTCAAGTTTGCGGATGATGATGACGATGAGCTAGAATCCTTTGCGGAGAGTGCTGAATCCATTCCGGTAAAAATGATCAAAGACGAGGGTCGGTCTGGTCGACTTGATAAGTACAAGGCATAAAAAGCGTTATAACATTTTTATGGTGACTTTAAAAGAATAATAATAACACTGACAGAGAGATAGCTTTAATATTTTCAAACTACAAAATAACATGTCGTGACTACGTCTTTATTAGATAAGCGATAAGGTACAACTACTACTCTACTAAAACTACACCTTTTATTCTTTAAACAAAGCACACACGCATATATGACCTATTTATTTCTGTTACAATAGCCTCTTAAAACACACAAGTATCTGTCTTCTATTAAATTAGCTCGTCATTTCGCTTCCAAGAGCTTTTCCCATATAACCGCTTTGATTGCTTTATTTATGATGGTGGCTAGAATATAAAGTTGTTACTATGAATGCTTTTGTGTAGAGAAACCAGAGAGAAGAGAGTCAGTTTGAATTACCCTTTTGTGGGCTAGTGGGATTGTTGGAGAAAATAGTTAAACTTTACGATAAGTAATCCGAATGACAATGTGGTTTGACTGAATCTATTCATGTTGTTATGCGTAAATGTCGGTTGACATGAGCATATAAAATGTAAAATTTTAGACAAGTACACTTTTAGTAGACTAATAAAAATCCTGTGGGTAGACTTTAAACATTTTTGAAGGACTATGAAAGATGCTATCATCGTAAAAAGTACTTTGGAAAACAGAGTCGTAACTCGTAACATAAGTGTGATAACTATATCTTTTAATATTGCATGTATCATTGGAAAAAATTTGGTGGTTGAAAAGCCAAAGAAGAAAAAAACTGTGTGTAAGCTATATATTATCTCTAGTCCACACACCCACACACAAAATCAGCAGAATATAAAATTAGTTTTAGAAATGTGCAGACCATAGGGTCAGCTTTTCAATCCAAGATTATAGACTGTAGTATAGACGGCAAGTAATTAATTCGCAATTCTTATGCGTACATAACTACACAGTAGTAAGCTACTAATTACTATAGTATCATTGTGTGCATGTTTTCTGATTGCGTCTATTTTTGAGCCAGTTCAAATGATGCAAATATATAAGTAGATACTATATATATAACTATTTTTTAGCAACAGGGAAAAACACTGGAAATTTGTGTGGTGGAAATTGATGGGCATGGATTAGAATGCCAAGTCTTGGCCAAGAGTGGATGACGATATGGTACGGGTACTCTGACTTAACTTTATAAACTACTAAAAGCAGTGTAAAAATAGGTATAAGAAGAGATGAATGGAACCTTAATTAATTATTCAAGCATGTTCGTTAATAACAAATTAATTGAAGCTATTAAACTGGAAATTGTTTTGCAATGTGGAAGCTTGTGTTTTTATTTTCATAGAAGTACATACAAATTGAAAAGCATTTAGAACCAAGCCACGGCTATATAGTTCTCCTGCCAACGCCATCTTTTGTAACCCGGTGCTGATGACAGTTATGGAAAACAACAAAGCACAGGTATTTTCGGGTTTTGTAATTCCACTTTCATGGAGTTTACACTTTAAACGAGCTGATAATGGGTGCAGGTGCTTTCAAGTACTAAACTCGGCATTTTCCTCCTATTCACGTCCACCACACCAGCTTTTTCCCAAGGATGAATGAAAAGTTTTTTTTTCACGCGCGTGATAGAGCTCAGCTCCAACATAGCGTGACCTCCAGCTATGAATGCAAAACTGGACAAAATATATCTTCCATTACATCATGCCAATTTTAAGACCTCCTTAAGGTCACATGGAATTTGCAAAAATGCCATTTGTATGCAAGCAAGGTACATGCTACATTATATTGTGCTCCACACAACACCAACTAATTCCCATGCACGTCACATTGCTCGATTGTAAATTGTAAAAGTAATAAATTTGTCATATTCATTCGTTTGTAAACTCGATATCATGCTTGAATTCAGTTATATCTACGTTTTTCGCTTATAAATATATATTGGTTCCGAAAGAATGGTATTAAGTATGTTATACAACGTATTGTACTTAAAGACGTCCCATAACTTTTTCTTGGATCGTCCTTATTAAGAATTCCTAGAGTAACAATCAATCATTCCCAAAATACGCTGTTTAAACGAAATCATATCGATTTTTAATTTGTTTTTCTTGTCAAAGGCAGGAAATACAGCCAATTTTCCCATAATCCAGTTGTCTGTTGCTATTACTGTTTCCAACAAGCGATGCACAGTAATAAGTAATACGACATGCTATGCCTTTTACCCATTATTCGTTAAGAATTTGTAAGTGGCCCTAGTAACGATTTCAGATAGGAACAGTAACTCAAACATCTAGTAGTACAAATCTACAAATTACGTTCTTTGTCTATTTCATACCCATGTTTGTAGGCTAATCGATCAAAATATTATTACATATTCTTGACCATCACCACCAGCAGCCTTTCACCTTTCCATTCCCACTGTTTACACAGTTTTTCAACTATTATGCGAATGTGGACACAAGAGTGACATATCGTCATCCAAAAAATTGTTTACGCACATATTACATAGTATTGTTCCCCCTTTGCAAATCCAACAGACACTTGTCGTCCACCTGTCCTCTAACCTAGAAGGGTAATTTTCTTTACACACTACACCAGTATTGGAAATATGGAAAGTGACTGAATTTTTTGAACGGTTGTGGTATGGACGTAATATGCAAAGGAAGCCAAGTTTGAGCACACAGGAGCGGAAAAGAACAGGGGAGTACGTATGAGTCAGCACAAACAAAAGTTTTGAAACCCAAATGAGTAGATAGCTTTGGCTGTTAACGTAAAACAAGGCACTGCTCATATCAGACTTTCATCGGACCACAGACGAACCCGTTCTTGCCTTTATTACAACCGTGTCCAAAGTTACTGCTTATGGCATTTCATAGAAGTGTATATTGATTTTCAGTAAAGGCAAGAGTGGTAAATACATGACGTGATGGATGGATCGATGGCCTCCACTTTTTTTTACCTGTGCACCTTTATATTCCACTGCTCATTTACCGTCCGTTTCTCAGTTTCACCACACTAGCACCGCTGCCACCATTCAGTGAGCGACAAGTTAAGAAAACTGGATTATTTTCCTCGTTTTCAGCTAAAACGGTCGTCCCAATAGTATTAGTACACCTTGGCTGCTATATGGCCACGATGTAGTAAAGCCAGTGAGGGTGACAACGCATTAGAGCAACCAAGTACTTTTTTTATTTGGTCAGTTGTCAGTAGATTCGCCTGAAGCAGGAGTGGTTGTCGAGTAAAAGGAGACACGTCCAACGTCTACAAGAACACTACTAGAGACACGAACGAGAGAAAGACCACAAAAATGGCCTAGAGGAGAAAGTCCAAGACGCTTACACTGTATTAAGTAGTAGCACGCGAAACTAATAGTTAGTGTGTTTGCTTCATTTTTTCTCTAATGAAAACGGGTTGAGGAGAAAGCATGCATATAAAACACATAACGAGGACATCGTTAGTCCGCTTGGTTGTAGAGTAACAATCAGTGCATGGCTCCTTGGAGTTTAGTGAGTTTGTGAGGAATTTCTCCCTCTAATATTATTATTAAATCTAGGAGAGAAGAGATATAGTTCCACTAATATTTATATATTCTGCGAGAAAAAACCGGATGAGACTTGGTGTTGAGGAAGACAGCCACGCCAGGTCTGGCGCATCGGAACCCAAAGCAATCAAGGAAAGACAGCAGCAGCAGCTTTTGCCAAGTATGGAGGATAGTAGCAGTAGAGTACAGGATCACGAAGAGGTGGAGGAAGAAATTGAGGAAGAAAATCCAAGCCCGGAAACCGATCCAAAGAATAATGAGACTGCTAGCACCACCGCCATCACAACTACTCCTATTTCGGAAGGAGATAACAGAGGAAATAATCTGAACGAAAAGCACGTGGATTCTCCTAATTCTTCCTCGACGACGACAAGTATGCCCGGCTCCGCATCAATACGCGGAATGCTCAACTATGATGTGAATACCAGTAAAGGGGAACTTACTGTCAAGATAATTTGTTTGGGTGATAGTGCTGTCGGGAAATCAAAGTAAGAAGTTTGGCCTCCTTACCATTATTTTTGCACACATGCATCCCATCCATAATTACCTTCGTTTATTTTGTTGTAGCACATTCCCAATTCCCATTCATATTCTAGTATTAAGTTTGGTATGAGCGTGTGTGACTTTCTCTTTGGTTGCGTGTTGATGACTATATGCTTTTTTCTACTCAACCTGTTCACTCTATTATTATCCTAACAAAGTGTTGTAAAAATGCACAAGATATAATATGGGGATCCGAAGCTATAAAAAAATGGTTAATTGATTGCTATATACAGATTGCTGGAGAGATTTCTGATAAATTCGTACAAGGGACATCAGGTATCCACATTTGCACTGACCCTCTACCGTTACAATACTGTTATAAATGATGAATCGATCGTTGTTGGTAAGTCTATGGCCTCATTTTATCAATTAGATCCACTATCAAATGTTTTGATCTGTCATTTTTACGCACATCTTCATGGATAATTTCAATCATTATTTGTCTGCTTTGCAGATTTTTGGGACACGGCGGGTCAAGAAAGATTTCACTCTTTGCATCCATCCTACTACCACCAAGCACATGCGTGCATAATGGTATTTGACGCTACGCGAAAAGTTACCTACAAGAATCTGAGTCGTTGGTATGATGAACTTCGTCAGTATCGACCAATGATACCTTGTTTCTGTGCAGCAAATAAAATAGATGGTAATAAAAATGCCAGGGATCTAAATTTTTATGACAATAGTATGCAAAGCATGTTTACTGATTTCTTTTTGAAATATTTACTACAGCTAATATGGACATAACGAAACGACAATTTGCGTTTGCAACCAAGAATGATATCCCCTTTTACTTTGTGTCTGCTTCCGATGGCACAAATGTGGTAAAAGTAAGTTGACTATGAATATGACTGCTAACATTTAAACCAATCATAAAACTAATGGTAATTATTCTTGAAGCTATTTCGTGAAGCAATCGCAGCAGCAGTAGAATATAAAAAGCAACCTACGGACTGGCAGGACCAAGTGTTGTCTGAACTGGAACATGTCAGTATTGAAGACTCCGGTCCTAACTCTCAGGAACTCATCGATAAAGCAAAAACGAGTGACACCGAGCGCTCACCAGAGAAAGCCGCTGCCGTGTAACAAGACCAATTGACTTCACCCATTCCACAAACCAAAAGAATAAATCCAGCTTACTACAATAACCCGGCGTCTCATGTTGGAGTACTTTGACAATTTTATTCATAATGCTAATATTAATATTGTACGATTATATAAGTATACTTGTAAGAGTACTAAATAGGACCGCATGTTTTTGTGCGAAAAAAGTGATACAATTCGAATTTCAATACTTAAGTGCGACCTCCTGTAAAAATACAGTGGCTGCGTGCTTGAAGAAACCGGATTAAATACTAATTTACTGAAAAACTAATTCAACATTATCGGATTTGAAAATTTTTTCAATAAAAATTATTTTTTCTTCGGAATTTCCTCAAGAAATCAAACACGTCCTAATAGTACACTTTGCAATTTTCAATTTGGATTGATATTAAAAAGTATATAGGAATTTCGACTAGAGCCTTTTTTGTTTTTTACTAAATATTAGCCTAAATTTTTTTGTTTCGATATAAATTAGCTCCCCTTTCAAAACAAATATTTCTATTTACACTTACTTTTCCCGATTGTGGTTTCTACTACCTAACTGACAAGATAAATTTACCACCTTTCCTTAAATGCAGTGTTGGCTTGTTCTAAGTTGACACATTCCACTTAAAACAGAATACGACCTAGCCTGCCACGTTTTTTAGGTGTTTGTTTTATCTTGATTTTACGGGGCATTGGTGGAATCGGTGTTGGTATTTCCTTTTCTTTAGCCTTTTTGTACAAGCCAGCAATGTTTTCATGTTGCTTCAGCAATTGGATTTGAAGATCACGCTTTTGGTTAATCTGACTGTTAGCCTCCTTGATTTTTTTGAGGGTCTTGTTTATCTTCAAGAGATACTCCCTTGAATATCAAAAAATAAATTAGTAATTCACAAAGTTACTTGATAACATAACCAGCTTATAAAATGTGAACGTACAAGGATTCGGAGCTCGGAAAGCATTTCAAGTACATGGGCCGAGGATGGAAGCGTATCTTCTTTGTGCGAAAGCAAGGAAATGGATGAACACAGAACCCGTCCAGTGTGTAAGCCATTCGGCAATGCCAGGGAGTGCTACGGAATTAAGAAAATGAATCAGTTTTTGCAGCATACATTTCCAATCACCATGCAAAATATCGATTCTGATTACCTTCTAATGTGCGACATGACTAGAAACGCTGCGTTCTCATTCTCCATGAAAATTATCTTTTCAATGCTAATCGTTGAAGATAGAAACTTTTTCCAGTCTTCGTCCATAGAATGAATGCTTTCAACCATATTTTCTAGCTCCAGACCTGACATTGCAGTAATACGTGAGTTGATGATTATCTGAAGAAATTTAAAAATGTTCATCACCTCTTTGTTTTGTTTGCATTTTGCTTCAAAAAATATATATAACTGTAATCTACCGGGTTGTTATACGCAAAATAGTGATACTTTGGACAGACCACGCCGTGCTTATCAACAGAACCTCCTCGTGATCCAGGAAAATGTTGTTCGATCAGTTCTTGAATAACTAATCCATCCACAATGTTGTCTACCAGGAATGAAAATAGGTATGGACGAAGCACGTACTCGGCCAGTGGGGCCCATTTCTTGTTCTTTAAGGTTTGCATAGGCACAAATGAAAAATTGGAATTGGTCAGCACACAAAAACTTTTAAAATTGGAATTATCATCATGCGCTCAGTTATTATTGCAGACTAACCCTAATTTTCACCTCCTTGTAAAGAGGCCCCTTTGGCATGTGCTTGAACCGATGAACATTATTTTGGAGCACCTTCACAAAATCTTCCATGGCCTCCTTGCATTTTTTGGGGTTCTCTATGTTACTGATGTTTTCCGGGTTGCATTCCTCCGCGTTAGGGAAGAAGTTGTAGTCGCTTTCAATATAACGAAGGGGGTCACTCTCGTCGATATCATCAATACCGGTTTCCCCTTCCTCCACTTGAATTAAATGTAGCTTCGCCTTCAGAGCATCTGAAAGCCATTTTAAATGGTTTTGTATGTCAACTACCCATGTCGATTTAGCAAAATGGTTTAAGAGTAAGTATTAGTTACAAAATGATCATAGCACACCTAAATCTTTGAAAAGTTCGGCCCTGTTGTCAACAGCCTCTTTTATTTCTTCGCCAGTGAGAGCATATTCAAAGCTTATTTTCTCCAACTCTCGCTTTAAAGCACCAGCACTGGCTTCTTCCGGTGGGATATCGTTTCCATTCTCATCCTGCAGTGGAGTCTCTTTGATATCCTTTGAACTACTGGATCCCGGCTCAGTGCTCATCATTTTGAAATGAAAGGAGTAAAAACACGTTGATTAAATAAAATATAGAAGCTTGTGCCAAGTCCCGTTGTGGCACAGAGGCTAGAATTTAGAATTTTTAAAATATTGAAAATGGAACGCCCTGCAGCAGCACAATTAAATTAACTGGTTGATTGAATTAAAAAATGTACAAAAATATGTTCATGAAGCGGCTGCTGCTTGGACAATCGACCCGACCCAATCAAGTAAACGTACTGACTGATATGACTAGCAGGACTGGAGTGTCGGCGTCGCCAACCAAACCTTGTACATGACCATCATAAAATCATATTTATCATCATATCATCACGCATTATTATGCAGATTAACTGCACCTGAAATAGCATCGTTGTCTCAAAGTCTCCACCAGTAGTAAAGAAATGCATAAAGCACAAAGGTTTTTTAAAATCATTTTTGGTATACCTTAACCTCAAGGACGAAATAGGAACACTTTAGTAAAGAGCAAACAGAAAGCTTTTTATGAATAAACACGAGAAAATGGAATGTTAGTCAGCTTTAGGTTAGATTAGTCATCATATAATGCTTACCGTTCTAAACTGAGCTCTAGAACATGTCAGTACGTGTAACAGCATTCCAAAGTTTTCGGTGCCCTAATTAATTTGCATCTTATTACCATAATACGTTGTTTGAGTTGTTTGGTTGGAAATGCATGAAATATATTTAGATGCTCTTAATAACCCAAATGAAGGACTTCTCTTAACTTTCCAAGAAACTGAAATCCGCCGGTCATAATTTTAAGTTGCATGAAAAGGTAGATCCTATGCTATTACATGTATTGCACGATGATGAGTATCATCATGATTAGTGTTTAAACGAAATGAATAGCAATTAATTGAATTGTTCATAATTCAGTGTGACCTTCTCGGCACTATCAATGCAACATTGTTCTATTCATGAGTCATTCTTCAATCTAAGCATGTTTACAGATTGCTGTACTGAATGTACACTTGCATTTTTACTAAATATGAGGTTTAGAGTATTCATCATCGGTTTTATTCTGAGCTTTGCATTTATACAAAGCTTTGGTGCGTTAAACAAGTCAAGATACAAGAAAATTTGTACTTCCAAGGCACGACATTGCACAGGTACTTTAATACTTAGCAGTTTATATTTATCACGTAGCATAATATTAAATGCATTTATGCTGAAAAATATTTTGTGTGTCAAGAACGTCGTATCAAGAGGCATGTTGGAAAGAAAGAAGTACTCCCAGTTTTCCAGGATGCCTTATTCCATTACTGCTTGAATCTCTTTGGCTGTCAAGAAGGGAAAGAATTTGTATGTCACAATGTTGGTAGACAAGAGCGAGATTATCCGGAACCATCTTTAAGACGTCAACTTATCAAACAATGCAAAATTTGGAAAATTCCAACCAGATTGGCTCGACAAGGGGATTTCACCGCGCATTATGTTTACTATAAAGTCAGACAAGGCATTAGATGATCTTTGTGAATAGTGAAATAATATCAATGAACAAGTTGTTTTTTTATAAAATCAATCTTTTTTATTCAATGAAGTAAATTTTGACAGAAACTGGTAACTTCTAGTGATTTTTGAGTATCTATGCTCAAATTCAAAAACAATAATCAACTTATTGTTTCCAATTATTGCACAAAACTCGTATCCTACCATGAATTCATACTTCGAAACTACACTCATTTTTACGGAAAGTAACCTGAAATCAATCACAGTTCATCTATTTTAAATCCATTTATAATACATCAATATAATATATTATTATTGTAAACCACAAGAGTTAAGAGTTTTCCTCTGAAACATGTACACTCACAAAGGTGCAAGTAGCTATTCATTTACAGCATATTCCACAAAAAGCATAAACTCTTCAGAACATACATTAATAGAACTTGCGTAGTAACATAATAAGCAATTATTGAAAACAATACATCATAAATTTACAACATCGAAACACATTACCTTGTCTACCAACCAAGGTTCTTGTGTACCTAAATCTCCCTCTGTTGATTTTACGTTGTACTAGAAGCTACTTTGTGGAACCAAACAAAACGAAACAAAGACAAAGGAAAATTCCCTGAGATCACATATACCTACTCAAGCTACACATCCATATAATCTACTTTAGATTGATTTTATTTTTGTTTTTGCATAAGAAACCAAAATGTAATATAGCAAGCAACAAAGTAATACAAGTCTTATTTTATAATGTTGAAACTTTCATACAGACAAACATTTTTTTATGTTACTACCGTAGTTTTTTTTATTATATGCTTTTACCAACCCTCTACATTTTTTTGCTACGCAATTGTTCATCTATTCTACAAGTTTTATTATCAATTTGGAACTACAAAGAATTACCATTCTTCGCTACTGTCTACAAGTCTACTTAATCGTCAATCACTTACCACTAATTGATCAAGTATCGGGTAAAATGCATTTTTTACACTTACAATACAAGTCTACAAGTTCCGGTAAAATGACCCGTTCTCCCTACAAATAACCACTTTGACAAGGGAACAAAGAGGAAAAATGGAGACTTTTTACCTTGGAACGATAAAACGTTACAGTATTGAAGGTATGAACAATGTACGTATTGCAATTGGAAAAAAAACTTTCCAATTTACATAAATTAAAATCAATAACACACAATATTTAATATTTTGTGCAGATAAGTATGAAGTAAAAGTTTTTATCACATGACATCTATATAGACTGTGGTAAAGTTTCGCTGTAACACTTTTTTTTGGAATGGACTAGTTTTTTTGTTTATTTTTTTGGGGATACTTTGCTACATTTTCTGGTAGTTTTTTTTTCATACGGATTGCTTCTAACAAGCAATTATTTTTGGTCTACCTGTCTATTTTTTCCTCTAGAGTGCAACTACATTAACGTGTGCATATTTATGGCAAAAAGTAAACCATAAACGCAAAAAGGCTACTTGTGTGTCTAGTCTATTAGCTATCTCACTTTACATTCACCCCCAAAGGCTCAGAGTTTCCTTTGTGCAAAAGTAAAAGGGAACTTTGCGCCTTACGGAGGCACAAAAAACCCTTCCTCATAAAAAGGTTTCTTGTTATTGGCAGAGATTGAGAGAGATCAAAGAGATTTTAGAAGAACTTTCTTAGCAAAGTGTCATTGTTAATGGTCCCTTTGCGGAGATATATATTGAGTTTGATTTTTTTTGCATGTGTGTGTAAGCCACAAAATGTCTTGCAGCAAAATATTATGCCATCATCATCATTTCATTATTGTTTTGCTTTTGTAGGTACTTATTTTTCTGAGAACTGTGTGGACCTGAAGATAAATGCAGTAAAATGGTAAAAGCTTTGTGCATTCATTTTTCATTTTGTAAACTCAAGCACCTTATTAGCAGTGCAAGGTACGTTTTTAGCATAAATTGGTAAAATTTTATTGAATGCCGGGTAAGTAGCTTCCAACATTTTTTTTCGGTTGAGTCAATACAGTTGATTGTTTTTTTTTCAATGGTTTATTTAAAGTATTGTCCTTGGATTTGTGTATCGACATGATTTATTGTTTTTTGAGTGCAGAGGTGTGCATTTTGGTTTTTTTATGTGCAGAACATTTTTTTTACTTATTAAGGTTTATATTGTGCTTTAATATGTATAGAGTTTATTATTGATAGCTTTATATGATGTTTTTTTATTCTCGCAACTAAAATCCTTTGTCTCTCTCAACTCAAGTATTGTCGTCGGCAATTATTATGTTTGATGGGCACTGTTTAAGGCACTTGTGTTTGATTATAGAAGATTTTCATAAATTTTCCTACCTATATAATAGTTATTATACCAGTAATTAATTATTGTGCCTGTTGCTCTAGCCATTCACACGCAATTTCTTTCAAATGATTTTACTTGTTTCGACACGCGTAAAACGCTTTAACAAAACGGGGCCTGTGTACCAGTCAACTAATTTGCTCTTGTTTGAAATTAGTAGCATGATGAAAAACCGGAGAATAAATGAAAAACAACTCATTAAAAAAGGTTGAAAAATAAATTTGAAGGTGTATCCTGCGCATCAAGCTTGTAGAATTTTGAATTAGTTTTATTAAAAAACTGTGATTATCAGCTTAAAATTTTACCCCGTGCATAAAATTCCCATAATAGTATGACTACTGACTACACAATTTTTTTGAAGGCTCGTTGAGTTCAATTACCACAAGTCATGGCCTGGTTGTAATAATCGAACCGCATTTGTTTCTAGCTAATTTCTTATCAAATCCAACCCCTAAAGTTAAACTACTAATCATCATTACTGTAATTAGGTTTTAAATCAAGTTGTCACAAAGAAGCAAGCTTAAAATAATGACGTTCAATCCTGCTCTACCCGGTGGAGCATATCCGGTTAGTGTAGGAAACGCCACTACAAATTTGCATTTTACATTAAAAGCCAGCATAAATTACAAAGCCATGCATTTAAACTCCCGAAAAATTCCGCAAACAACTTTGTAAAGCAATTAGCAAAGATAAGTAATGCTAAGGGCAGAACGCATCAGCTTCCATTTTCACCCTCAAGTTCTCTTCCCTACATAATAATAAGTTTGTATGCTATTATCATCATGTGCTGTTGTTGATGCGTGTCATGGAAGCAAATTACTCTGCCAGTTAATCACCGACAATCAACTGGTTCCTCTCCGGTGCCACCAACACCACCAGCAACAGCACTTTTGGGCAAGCCTGCAAGTAATACTTGTACACACCTGTTACACCTTCCGTCAATAAGAATGTAATAAGAAAGCACATTTTTGCGGCACACAGGAGCAGGTAAAGCGAAAAATTAGAACGTGAAAATATACACACTATCAAGTATAAGATATTGAAACATAATCACCCTTTTTCTTCTTTAGCATCAATTTCTCAGCGTATCCGCCCACACCATAACCGTCAAAACCAGTTGCGCTGAATTTGTGGCTAGAGCTTTTAACAGACTTGCTGCACACATACTCACTCATTTACATCATTCATGCTTTCTAAAAGTCCTAACAAATTACGCACGCATATTTTATTGCGTTTTTATATATTTTGCTCTGATGTAATCTGCATGCAAACTAGTGATCATTTTGCGGTGAGCAAAAATGAAGACCGACAGAGCAAGCAGCAGCGTAACCTAAAATTGTTAACGCCTGCACTAACAACTAATAAAATCCATTCAAAATTGAACATTCCTGTCAAGCACACCAATTTGATTAAGTCTAGAATTTCTACCTTGTCTACAATCTAGATAGCTGCTATGCTAACCAGATCAATGTACATTTTACCCGATATTCCGTATGTGTGCTTTGTTTGCAGAATCCCGCTGTCATTTATATTGATAGAGAATTAAACTAGTTATTATTAATTATTACTAATAAATGTAATAGTTTAGTAAGTAGAAGTAGTAGTGGTATATAATATAATGCATGATTTTGCTTCTGGAAAGGGAAAATGTTTCCTACTTGATACTGTGGTGATTATTATCATGTTCATTTTTTAGAGCCTTTAGCAATTAAAGCAAATTATTGTCCATTTCGGCGGAAACATGTCATTTTCAAAGCAATACTGTTCACAACCAGTAGGTCAGCTTAGCGTCCCAAACCTGGGGACTGGTAAGAATATTTTTGTAGCTTGATAAGTATCATTAATTATTATTTTTTTGAATGTATTTACACCTTACTCTTATTTTTTACCTATTGTATTGCTGCTGAAATATAGCAGACAATACATTATGATAACTGATCCTAGTTTAGACATACTTCTGCTTTTAGTAGATGGGTTTGTTGGATGTGGGAAATTGCTAATACTGATTGGAATTGACGTATCGTTCTCAAAACTTGACTGAACGGCATAATGCAGTATTTTACAGGCATTTTAGATAAATTACTTTTTTCTGCACTAAAAAATGCAACATTCTTATTCATACAGAGATATTTTTATAGTAAACTCTATAATATTTTTCAGCTATTGCATAGTTATTTTTTCCTTCATAGGAGCTTTTATACTTAGGACGAGCTGCTATTTTTTATGTTGTATTGATAAAACATTATGCTTTTTTATACAGAACAATGCGGTACATTAGTACCAAGATGCTACTTATTAACATTTGCTTTGAGACAAACAAAATGATGCCTGTCACCTTTCCCGGAATCCGTTCTTCTCATTTTTCTGCAATGCATTAGTAGCGTAGCAGCTCTGTCCGTGTCAGACTTGCTCTCTTTATTTCAAGTCCTGCACGGTCTTCTTGTTTTTTAAAGATACGCAGAGTTTATACCTTATCAATGTAATGTAGTAGGTAGTAAATTTTTAGTAAATCGCTTCTAGCGCGTAAAACTTACACTGTAAGATAATATGATAAAACCCTTAATGTAGAGCCTTATTTTTTTATGTCTCGTCAAGTTACCTTAAAATTGGCATTTAAATATTGTCAGCATGTAATTATTATCATGAAGTTACCTGATTACGTATTATAGAGAGAATTTATCGCAACAAATGGGTTGAAATGATAGAGGTTATTCCAATGACTTTCCAGCAGCACGGAGGTTGAAATAGCTTGCAAAAACATGTCAATGTAAAAATGTTTTCCGGAGGATTTCTTTTTCGTTGAACTCGGTCTCGGTCAGCCTGCCAGGCTAAAATTTATTTCAGTGGAAGATTCTTTGGCTTTTTTTCTTTTTCTTTCGATGTTTATTCAAGTGGAAGATCCCTTCTTGGTTTTTATGTAATTTTCAGTAGAGTGGAAGATTCCTTGGTTTTATCTTACTTTCTTTTTGATTTAACTCAAGTGGAAGATTCAGCTAAGTATGTTGTGTAATGTTCTCCAGTTTTTTTTAAGTACTGGATTTCTAAGTAGGACAGGTAGGTTGAATGAAATGTCTTGAAGAAATGTTGAAGTTTTGTGGCGTGTTACTGACGTGCCTTACTTTGTGTCAATGCTGTCTACATATGTGTGTATTTCTACGCTTGCTTTTTAGCGACTACGGTGTGGAGGATATATTTTTTGGATTTTTCCATGCTTAAATTTCTTTAGAAGCTTGTGTGGTTGGAAAAATGCTTCATGTGTCATTCGACTCCATTTTAGTGTCCGGCTGTCATTGAGCCGTAAGAGTAGGCTGCTGGTGGCTGATCACCCCAAGCATTCAAATCAGAAGATCCAGTAGCACGATAATCCTGAACAGGTCCCTGTTGGGAAACATGAAAGAAAGCATGCATGATAGTAAATGTATTTGATAGCTCTGAAATCTCTCCACGCTTTGATTTAATATTTAGTAAGGTCATTTCAAGTTTATTATTGTACTTCGTTCAATGCAGTGGTTTCCATTCTCATTTCCGGTTGTTTCTGAGCAGATTCCTCGTAATAGTCTGGTGGCGGCTCAGCCCAAGGTTGCAATTCACCGGATGCAAAGCAAGCATAGAAAGCAACGCCAGAGAAATGGATTAATGCTGCCATAATGAACACCGTTTCCCATTCTTCTTTTGTCTGTAATTTGGGAAAACAGAGAGAAAGAGAGATAGAGTGCATTGTAATTAATTTTCACCTGAAACCGGTTGAATGGACAATAAAGAGCATCAGAGACAAGATATATTTTATGGACAGATTACCTCATTCTTAGTAATCCGTTCCACAACAATGGGGCACAAGAGACCGGAAAGAGTGCCTACGCCATTGGAAATACCCATTAGTATGCCAGCATATCTCGGCGCAATGTCCAGATGGTTGACGTTAAAACCTGTTCAGACAAGTTTAGTTGGATATAATGCTTTGAAATGGCAAGAAATGATTGACATTTAGAAAGACGTGTCATACCGGAAATTGCAAATCCTGAGAATCCAACAGCCAGAGTAAGAGATATAATTGCCATTCCAGTGTTGTCCTTTGCCGCAGCGACCAGTAGAAGGAAAACAGCTTCCATGCCGAAACCTCCACAGTTGAAAATCTTTCGAACTTGGGTTGTTGTCAAAATGTTATTCCTTCGCAAGTGATCCGCCAGAATTCCACCAAAGGGTACGATAATCGTCATCAGCAAATGGGGCAGTGCAGATAATGTTCCAAGCTAAGAGATAAAAAAGCCACAAGCATTACTTTCATTTTATACTGGTGGGCGGACATCTTCTGAATGAGCTGATGCATGATGACTGGTAATGGACAAACGTACCACGCTGACATTGAGTTTGAAAATCTCTTTAAAGTAGGTGGGCTGTGAAATGATTAGCAGATAAAATGTCCAAGAGCGACAAAAGTTTGCCACAACGATAGCCCAGACCGGCATGGAGGAGAATATATCCCTCCACGGAGTTGTCTTGAAGTTTGGTGGAATAGTTGACATGGGTCCGATGGATTTCTCAATGTACAACAACTCCTGAGGGCTGATGGTAGGATGCTTACAGGGTTTTTCAAAGACCAGCCATAACCAGAAAAAGTACCAAATGATTCCAACTACGCCGTAAAAGTAGAATGGCGCTGACCATCCTATCCAGGCCACCAGATAGGCAGACAGCGGCATTCCCAGCACGGCACCTCCGTAGGATCCACAGAAAGCCATGGTGGCTAAACGGGATCTCTCCAGCGGTGGTGCCCACCAGCGCCATATACCATGACAAGCAGGATATGTCACACCCTGCGCATTAGTTGCCAAAACAAGCACGTTCATTATGCCAAATTTATACATGGAACGTTTTAAAAGTAAATTGAAAGTAATTACCTCAACCAATCCTTGAAATATTCGTACTATCATAAGTACTCCATAGCCAAGTCGTGCAGCTTCTGGAACTAGCAAGTTCAGAGCAGCAGATGCCGCTATGGCAGTTCCAAAGATTCTGGGAAAAGAGAGGAAACCAGAGATAATGGCATTAATTAAAATTGTTGTGCTAAAAAGCACTCATGCTCATGAATGCTAATTTGTTCCCCGGGAAGAAGAGGACATATGTGTGGGTGTACAGGTTTTCTTACATGTTTGCACGATACTTGGCTGCAAAGAAGCCACCCGGGATTTGGGTGAGCAAGTAGCCAAGAAAGTAGGAGGAATCAACAATTCCTACCGTCCCTTTTGTCCAAGTAAATTCCGGATGCTGAGCAAAAGTAATACAAGTACAGTATTCACTGTTGCGTGGCTTTCATTTAATTTTGCCTCATTTGAATAATTACATTTCCATAATTTTAGCAACTTACACCAGTGGAGTTGTCTGTCATTCTGACAATGGCTACTCCAATATTGCAACGAATACCAAAAGATATCAGGAAGCCTATGAATAAAATCAGGGTTAGAGTGATGGGGTTTTGAGCAAAAACCGGTCACTACATGTACTGTACTACAACGGTTATATAGGATCTGTGTGCAATTTACCTACACTTGCCAGTATGGCTACCGTGAATCTTTTGCTTAAATCACAACATGGTAACTCCGGTCGAACATACTTGTCAATATGACGCAGAGGGGGACGCTCGATTTGAGGTGAGTCAACCGATTCCCATTCCCCCTCGTTTGTCATTTGCCTGGATACAGGAAAAATTGAATATGAATATGAAAAAAATAAAATAAAAGAAAGTCGCCAAAAAATATGCTTACCTATCCCATGTTTTATCCTCTTTGTTAGTGCTAATGCCAAACTCTTCGTACTGAACGTTGCTGCAAAAATGAATGCAGAGATTATAAAAATGAACCTACATTGGAATGCTTACGAAGAATCGCTTCGTTACCTGGCCAGAAACCCAGTTGTTTTCTTTTTAATGATGTTGGTGATGCCACCAAGCTTGTTGCCTACACCCTCTGAACGTGCATCATGAAATGGGATAGCAATTAAAAGCAAGCACGTGAGACAATTGCATGGCTTTCTCTTTCAACTTGAGTGATGAGTCAACTTGAAAGGACAAAGAAGATGATACTTACCTTGCGGTGCGGGCTCCATCCTTCAGCAAGGAACGTACCAGTTTTCCTAGTAGCTCAGCAATAGTTACAGACTAACAGTATAGAATGCACACGGAGATATGAAAACGAGACGAGTCGGAAAGTTTCAGACCTGAAAAGTTAAACAACTTTCTTTGATGTTATACGTTTCAAACTTTCAATTAGATTAGGGCCAAACGTCCAACTCGCCTTAGAAATCCCCTTTGTCAACTAGACAGCATTTAATCCCAAGTTTGCAGCTTATCTGTGTAAAATCTGAATACTATCTAGCCTCTGATAAGAATCCCTCTATAGCCAGGGAACAGAGGATAACGAACACAATTTGATGCACTAGTCGAAATAAGGACACGCTGTGGCTTTTTCACACAAACACCTGTAATCAGGCGGGGCCTAAGGTGAGGCCCAGTAAGTGGCCAGACACTCTCTGCCTAACACTATGCTCACTCTAAACGTACAATTAAAATCTATACAAAATTTTGATGCTGCACAAGTGTGGGAATAGAACGGTGATGTTTGTACAGCAAGAGAAATGACATGAAAACCGTGCTGGGCAAAGAAAAGGAGAAAAGAGATGACTAGTTCGAGATTAGACACGATTTACGAACGGGGTGCAGATTAAATTCATAGAATGGAAATAATAAACGTGCTGAGAGTGAGTTGGGCAGAGGAGGTGATGTTGTGTGTCTAGTGAAGGGGGACACGAGAGAACGAGTGAGTAAAAAGCTACGCTGACCAGCACAGATATAGTATACGCTCTGATGTGTCTCTGTGTGACTTTCTCCAATCTTGCAACTTCCAACTCTATTGACTTTCCCTGGGCTGCTTACTTTCTCATCAAGCTTTCTCTTGGCCTGAGCCTTGGCAAACGATGAGCTGTGTGCACTCTGGCTCCGCACCTATTTATACATTTTACTATGCACGCTGGAGGAGCAGGAAAGCGCAGGCAGCTTCTCTTCTTCTGCTTCACTCATCGCCAGATATTTTAGGCATTTATAAGCAAACTTTTTTGTGGAGGAACGAGCATCGCACAATATGATCAACTCTCTCGCTCCGTGTCTTTCTCTAGCACTCTCTATTACTGAGCCGTAATGTAGTGAGCAGCTCTCGCGAGATTGCATTTCAACGGGATATTCACGCAGAAGGGAATGTGAACTTTGGGAGAGGGAGACAATATATTATAATATGTGTATTTTTAGATACATAATACCACTTGTGCAAGCTTTTCGATCGATTCCTCTCCAAACATTCTATAAACTCTTGTCTTGCTTTCTCCTCTTTCTTTTCGTTGCTTTGAGCAACTCATTACTTTATTTCTTTGATTTCTCTCCTTTTGAACCGAGAGTGTAATATGTTTACCAGCCATGACTCCTTTCTTTTGGGCATATTGTTGTAGGCTGTTGTGTGCAAAGCGTGGTCTTCACATAAACAGGCAGCTGAAAAGAGCTTTCTACTCCTACACAAAAGGAGAAAAGCGCTTTAACTTTCTCCATGTCGTAACTTTCTCTTTTAGTCTATATAGATCTTTTGCTCAAAGCAGGCTGCTCACTTCATACCTGAAAACCAAATATTGGAATATGAAATATGATATGAAATAAAATTTTTCACATTTTTTGGAAAACATCAATTAAAGGTTTTCAAACGCTTTTATCTTTCAATGCCAGTGATTGCATCCTCATATGACTTAACTGGTTTAGTAACTACATGAAATTCTGTTGCATTTTTGTTACAAAGTCTCACGGAGAAATCTGAAAAATGATAATGAGGCCATTGATTTTTAAATTTTTTATTATGCATTTTAAAGAACAATTACAAAACAGTAACTGTTACTTGACAAAAGCAGAATTAAAACCTCAGCATTCAATATTGGCATCATGTTCATGGTTCGTTCTCGTCCTCTGCTGCCGATACTTTTGCTACTGTACGTGCTTTCATGTAAGATATGGACTGCCTCTCACGCTTAAATTTAAACTGGTGTATTGCGTTTCACCACAAAGTCAACATTCATAATAATCTCTTCCAAGGCTTGTTGTTCATATATTGGTATGAATATCATCCCAGTCTTGCCAACTTTCTCTTGTCGTCGCATGCGTTTCATCTTGAGTATCGATCCGCATACCAAACGTAAATGCCAACTTTTTCATCCTTTTTCTATCTGCTCAGATTTCTAGCTCCCTCTTCCGCTGCTACAAAGAAGGCCCAACTTTCACCCGGATCCCAGTTTGCAGTTGCATCCTTGCATCTCCTTCTTTCGCCTAGATGGACTTACACAAAAGACCGGACGTCCGCGGATGCTGTCTTTACACTCATCAAAAGGTTTCATTGCGTAAGTATAAATGCTATGCAGGAACTTCCGTTCATTCATTACCAATAATACCACACACACGTGTAGAGTGCATGCATGGTCGAGTATCGTGTTCCGGTGATGCCATATGTTTTATCAGCTTTGATGAAATTCTTTGGAAATAAAAAAGAACCACTGACATAAACGAGCACAAGTCAAAGCAATTTATTTGTTAGGTCAACAGAGAAACGATGACATTATAACTTAAGTTGTAATGGTAATCTTATTACTCCTTAGTACTTACTAGTATCAATATTACATATTTTTATGTACTTTCATTTTAAAGCATTAGCAATAATCTTGTATCCTGCTTTAACTTACTAGTTTTCAAAGAATGGCTACTCGACATTGTACTGTGATTTGTCGTATTTCGCAAACAAACAAGCAATACTTTTTTGCATATAATATAATACGGAGACAACTTTTCCCTTTAGAAAACGGGTTTTTTCATCTTCCACAAACAACGACTTGTATCGTATCCTTTGTCTCCGTTGTAGTGATAAATAAAAAGGTTTTTTTCTATTTGCTAAAACGATTTTACAGAGTCTTAATCATCTATTGGGATTTCTATATACTATATTTTTAAAAAGAGTTATATGTTTCTGTACAGCAACTACTACAATTACATGTCATCCTTACATATTATGTGCTTTGTGTATAAAGTCATAAATATTCTAGTCTAATGATTTAATGATTATGCATACAATAACTTAATTCGTAGTTTATCAAACAAAAATAAATAATAACAATTATATTGTAATTACATTTTACAGTAACGAATCACCACCACGTTTTGAAAACAACCTTAATAAAAACTTGATGATTTTCTGTAGTTATTGCAACCAGCAAAAAATACCAGTCACATATTCTATTCATTACTCTTAACTTGTAATTAAGTACATTTTTAGTAAAAGAGCTTACAACACAATTATACCAAGAAAACTTGTGTGTATTTATCTTCATCATCATTATTTTTTACATTTTGTGATAGTCTAAGAATTTTGTAGAGATTACCAATTTAGTACAAACTTTTCTCATTATTTCAAGCATTCATACAAGCCAAATTCCACTTTTTGTTGTAACAAAACGTTAGAATTGTGTACAAGTAGGGAACACTAAATATCTTACCAATCCTCGTGCTCAGCTCAACTTTTCATAATAAATATGTGTTCATAGAATTACTTGGCTATTTTATCTTGACAACTGACAACCAGCTTATGACACATCTTATACCGAGAACTCTACTAATCTGCTTATAAGGTAACATGAATGTGATTTTGTGTAAAACAACGATATATAGTGTGGGTCTCCATCATTCGCTCTCTTTCTATTTGAATAATATGTTTTGAGTATCATGAATTGGTAACAGTTAATTTATTACACTGATAAGCATGTAAGTATATTTTAACAGCTAAACCTACAGTTATAATTAGTTAAAGAAAGTATTACATTTTCTAAAACTGATGTAAGGAGACTCGTAAATAATCTATAGTTAAGAAGCAGCGCAATGCGTTTACTTTAAAACTCAAACGCAACTTTGGCTGCTACACTAATAAAGCTTAAATCTGTAAATATTTTAATAATTATTATACCATTTTTTATTACATGCTATATCGTATATCTGCTGGCGACAAGTTTATGTTCTCTGTGTGTGGTAGTAAGAAGAGTACATTTAGGGAAGGTGGCGTTGTTAAGGAAATCTTAATTTAGATGCACAATAGTGCATCAGTAATTTACAGAAGGTGAATTATGTACATTTTAACTGTTGGTTGTACCCAACACCTTAGTGAATTACAAAAGCTGCTGCGTTCTAATCTTAATACTTAAATATTGATAGCATAATATAACTCGGGAATACTGTGTGTACGTTTTGTAAACTATATGATTTTCTAGTATCGTCAATAGTAATTCTTATTTTCAGTATTTCAATGTACATGCTTTGCACACATTTTAGTACATAACTATACATCCACTAAAAAGCAGTACAAATTTGAAACTAGTATATATAAATATTACAATATTTTATTTAAGCACAAAATCCTCTAACTGTTGATATATCTATTTACAATGTTAATCCTGATGCAAGCTGCTGACACACAGTTATCAAATAAAATTGGGAAACATTTTGACATGGTTTTGTTCGCACAGTAATGTGTAGTTTGGTAGTTTACACGTGCAGGCAACGCAATTATTTATTTCACAATTATGCTACTGTAAAATTTGTTATTTATGTGGCTAGCAAAAAACCTGTCAGTACCTTAATATTTGTAGTATATTTTCATTAAAATAAGCTGGCTTTAAATATGCTTCCTCATATTTCATTAAAATCACTTATTGGTAAACCTGCATTCTCAAGCAAAATTGTAAATACATTTCTTAGTTTTACTTGAAAGTGCTTACAAGACTCACATATATATTATGTTCAGAAATGGAGACATTGACTTTTTACACAATTTTTAATAAATATGCCTAACCTTAAAAAACTTTTTTCTATTAATTGTAATTGCTTACTTCCTTCATTAATATAAATAAGTATTCTTCAAAGGATTTTGTTTTTAATACGCAGCATGTAGTTTACATAAACACAGACTTTGGAGGATAAACAACTGAACTAGCAATTAGATTTGTTATTGACATAGATATTTTAAATTATGCTAACAATGTTTACCATTCCAAAGTCTCTGCTTGAATATAATAATAATAGTTTATATTTCCTTAACTAAAAACGTAATACTGATTTGTGACGTTAGCAAGTTTTAAAATCAAAACTTAATTGCTCTGAAGGTAGTATGAAAAGATGGTATAAACCTCTATCCGCTAAAATATTATTACAGTATATCTATCTCAATAATATTGACGATTAATACCGAAGCTACTTTTAAGTACTTTTCTGCCCTCAATATGCAATACTCCATTCTTATCATTTATTTTTCTGCAATTTCTTACACCTACCATTTCTTTCTAGGAAAGACTCAGGAGAAAGGTTTCAGAAAGTTTTATCAATGAATCGGATTTGTGCCTGGAAACTAGACTGTCAATGACAATCACAATTGTCATGAGAAACTTTCAAAATAAATGTATAGATGGCAAGAACAAGCCGAAACATTTTGGAGGGGAAGCACAAATAAACAGAGAAATGCAATTGTACTCAAAAGTCAGAGAAACAGATTTCAACTTGGGGAACTTGATCATAGCTAGTGAGATACGGCACACAGGGGTGAAATATTACTACAGGGTGATTCAGTTCCAAAACTGCAGCCTACTTAACACAAGTAATTCTTATTCCGACTTGCTTAGTTTCCCCCAATGAACTGTGGATTTATGTGTTCTTCTAAGGATTTCAAGTTGCCCTGTTTGCAACAATTGTATGGTTTTATGAAACAACTGTACTTGGAAGATTTTAGACTGTCACATATTTCCCCACATTGGAACTTTGGTTTCTTCATGTTGCTAGCAACTAATTATAAAGTTATTCGGTACTTTTCATTTCAAAAGAAAAACAAACAAGCATCCCCCAATAATTGGTAAAACTACACCAACGCATTGAAAGGTGTGCGTGCTCAAAAATGTGGGTTTCACCTTTCCATAATCCCCAGCCTGAAGTTAATGATAATGTTTTTTGTAAGCAATTGGCAGAGATTACAAGTTTGTTTTGAAAATGCGTAGGAAAGCTTTTTAGAAGCTCATTTTCCCATACGTGTGTAAGTGAAACCAACACACAAGATCAACACACATTACGTTTCTCTTCGAATGACATAATTGCAGTTTCCATAATACCCATCCAATTTCTTCCTTTCCGGAGCTTCAGTACTTTTAGTGTATGCAAG
Source organism: Entomobrya proxima (assembly GCA_029691765.1). Lineage (NCBI taxonomy): Eukaryota > Metazoa > Arthropoda > Collembola > Entomobryomorpha > Entomobryidae > Entomobrya > Entomobrya proxima. Next base: position 41,425,930 of record CM056173.1, on the reverse strand, counting down.
CATGAATTCCTGAAGGTGTTTTTAACTTGCAGTTTCAAAGGAGTAGTAAATATTGATAATTTTGGTAGTTATAAAGCATTTCATTAATAATCGTAAACGTACACTGTAGTTTAGGTTTTTTTGGCACCGACTAAAAGAATGTCTTCCTTTTGCAAGGACATTAATGTACTCCAATCTTATCATTGTCTCAATTTCTTAGCGAATATTGGGCAAATTATGTACATTAGTTGATAAACTGTAGAAAAGACTAAACTGCTACATAATTACTGAAATAATACTATGGTTATTGCACAGTGCACCTTTCCTCATGGATGCTAATAATGTCAGGAAGGAAATTGGGCAACCCTTTTTGCAGTTTTGAACAGTGTGCGTGCGTACGTCAAGTAGAGGTATTTTTCCATAATAGGTAGTAAACATACTTATCATTTAGGTAGGTGTATATCGACCGGTTATATTTAAGTGCTTATGTAGGTAGATTTTTTTCTGAATCCATGATTTCTCACAGTAATAAATAAAGTACTAGTTGAGTAAATTCCAATAGAGCATAATAAATCTAGACTTAAAATTCTAGTGTTTTGTTTTTTGTTGTTGATTTCCATTGTCAACGTATTAATTTAAGAATTGCTTTTGGTGTGACAGCAGCAAACACTGTAAATCAGGGCTGTGATGTTTTCAGTCACGTTTCTACGGTTTTAAGCTACTTGTTTTTTTGGTGGGGGAGGAAATATTTCGTATGTTGAGATGTGTCGTGCATTCCATCAACTTTTGTTATCAGCGGATGTCGTCCCGTTATTCGGATTACCTCTCCGACGAGTCCCCTTTGACACTACCACCGTTAGTGCAAGGCTCGCCCCGTTGTGCCTTGCCATTTTCTACACTCGACTTGTCTCCACTACCTTGCTGTTGTTGTTGAGACTGAGAATCACCTCTGGTCAACGAGGAGACTGAGTGATGGAGTTGTGACTGACCAGCATGCTGTCCCTGAGCAGGTTGATTGTGTTGCTGGGGAAAGTTTGGTTGCTGAGTGTGCTGAGGGGACTCTTGCTGATGCATCCCGTGTTGCTGATGATGCTGTGACTCGCTATTATCCTGAGCATTCATTATAGGTTGCGGAGAGCCGTCATCTCCTTGATCCTCTAGCTTTTTCCGGAAGCGGCGTTCCTTCTTCCATCTCTTTTCATAATAGGCTGTGTGATGAGCACCAAGAATAGTTAGAACAATATGGAAAATTCCAATTAATTCATTGCCAGAGATACATTTACATGCCAGCATGTTATAATTTATAATGGGCAAAGTATAGTTAATATATACGACTTATGACTTACATCGAAGATTACGTTCCTCAACTAGTTGTTTCTCCAGCTGTTCTCTCATTTCCCGTTCCCTCATCAGATCCATTTTCAGTTCAGCTGGAGGAATAGAAAAAAAGAGAGATGGTTGATCATTTGCATCATCATTATCATCATGGCTACATACATATTGACATCATCATCATCATGTTTTTCTCTAACAAAGTTTGGTGTCGTCATCAAGTGAAATTTGTTCGATCAAGGAAGAAATTTCTCCTCGCTTTGATATCCCATGAAAAATGAGTAAAAATAGGAGAGTGAGAATTAAGAAGAAAACTTAAGCAAAGCATATTCTGGCACTGGGCTGTTTTCTGTAAAAGGCAAAGTGGTAAAGCCCTTGTTGATAAAATGAAGTGGAACGGATCATGGAAAACCACAATATTGTCAAAGCAAAGGAGGAAAAGACACATGCACAAACTTTCATTTCTTTTTTTCTGTATATATAAATATATACGGGGTGCCGTCACGTTGTCGAATTCGTTATAACGATAAAACACGGACTCTCTAACTCTAGCGTTGAATAATATGTGCTTTTTATGTGTATGACAACGATTATGGATATAACATTCAAAAACGATCTTCTTGGTAGATATAGAAAAAAAGAAAACTTGTCTCAAACGAGAGCATGCATATGCATAAATGCTGAACGAGAAAGAGAGAAAAAATGAAAACGATACCAGAAGGAGTTGAAGAAGAATAATTGACTGCTGGCGGAGTGAATGACTTTTTTCGGTACAGGACAAAGACGCTTTAGCTTTGATGTCATTCTGTTTTTGACTGTGAGTGGCATAGCCATTAATTTACCAGTCTATGAATACTAATGGAGAAGATGGATGGATGGATGCACACGAAAAGGGTGAAATGAATGGGCAAGTGAATGATATAATGAATGCATTGGTTTTGACGAAAGAGAGAGAGAGACTCGAGAAGGAAAAAAGAAAATATCGAAAAGTGGAACGAGAAAAATGCTAAAGAGAGAGAGAAAGAGAGAGAAAAGTATCGAGAACAACTCTCCTGGTTTTTCCAATAGCGCATTGTATTAGTTCTCAAAAAAGGATTAGCTGTTATTATTGGATGGATTTCACAGTAAGTGATACAGGAGCGATACTAACTCCTTTGTGTTGTACCAACCGGGAGACAATGGCTTTTTGTGATATTATCCATGAGAAAGGGAAGTGAAATGCCAAACGTCGTTGTTGTCCCTGTGCTTTATATAGAGTGCGGTAAGCGGTGATGGTGGTAAAGGAAGACCACGACGGTGGTGGTAAGCGTATATAGAAGAAAGAAAAGCCAGGAAATGGTTATACCGTGAAAAAATTCCATGAAATGCTCATAACAATAATAATAATAGTAATACGAGTGGTAATGATAATATTGCCTACTGTATAAAATTTATGCCTCCTTTTATCTCTTTCATTTTCTCTTCAGAAAATATGCATATTCGGTGTGATTATGGTTGATATTAAGTGGATTGTTGTGCCTTTTAATGCCACAGTAACTAACAAACGCATATTATGTAATATTTTTGAATGTGTTCACAGTTTTGCATTGCCCACACGTGGAAATGTGTAGCGGGGGTGTTCGCTTATGTAATCTACGATTTCCAATTCAAAGCAAAATGCTCACATTAAACAACATCCTTTTACTGCGGAAAACGCTTTTTATTGACAATCAATCAATTTCTTTACCCGTTTGCCGTTCCCAAATAATTCATAAACTTCCTGGTTCTAATACTTTTAATGCATTCATTACATCTAAAAAAAGTGGCAGTAAGACCGTTTCCTATTTTATGTAAATGCGTCACCACTAATCAATCGTATTCTTTTGAAAAGTGTCCATTATTCACACTTTTTTATACTTTACTTGTATGCTTTCTTTGAAAGTTGCATAATTAAGCTAGACATGAATGCTTTCTTTTTTCTCCTTTGCGCATTGTTCCGGACAAACAATAGATATATCCCAGGTATTAGTGATGAAAGAATGGGATTTTCGTGTCTTTCCTTTCTCCGTTCCATGCTTGTTTGCTTTTTACACAGGTACAATATATGGCATATGGGCTTCAGTATTTATAAATTTATACAACTTATGTTTGTCAACAAAATGGGCAAACAAAACTGACATGAAATTTGAATGAAAGAAACTGCACAGATTTTTCTGGAAAAGTACAGCAAAAAAACTAGTGGGCGGCAGGAAGCAATTTGAATATCAAAGTAAGCAGCGCAAAGTTTACATGAAAACTTGTACGAATTTCGCCATTTCCGGTTTGCTTCAATAAATATTTGCTTACCTCGTTCCAAATTGATGCGACGCTCTTGCTGTTTGGCATTGTCTGCTGCCACCTGTAAAAGACCTTGGATATTTCTGAGAAGAGTTTCCGTTGACGAAATGGCTGCCTCTGCTGCCGTAACTTCTTCAAATTGATGAGTTTGGTGTTGAGGAATGGAGGAGTGTTGGTGGTGACCTTCATTTATTGTTCTGGGCACACTGCCCTCTGATGGCGACTTTCGCTCATTTGAGATCTGAGAGGAGGGTTTTCGCGACCGTTCGCTCATGCCAACATCATACATTCCTATGAAATGACAAAACTTGCTAATTCTTTTCCTGTAATGGGTTTTTTGACAAAATTGTGCAGAATTTGCGCTTACCAACAGGATACTTTCCTGCTCCTGAATTATGCTCATTCTCACTGTCGTAGTCATCGGGGTCTTCGGCAGCAGCTTCATCACTATCCGAAACAGCATCAGTTGTATTCTTTGAGAGATTTAGCACCGGGCTTGCTCCATCTAGATTACCTAAATCATAGGCAGCAACAAAACATTTTTTATTCATTTGTACAAAAAAAACGCTTTTGGCAATAAAGCCAAAGTCATGAAAATTTCCCGATCAAATTGCAGTTTTCAATTTGGTATGGTTAGGTGAATCACCTTCTTTCCATTTCAATTGGTAGGGAATAAATATTTAGACACAATTACACATAGTGTGAATCTGAATAGAAAAAAAGGAAGAAGAAAAAGAAGATACGAACCATTTCGAATTAGAGCCTCCCCACTTCCTCCTTCATTCACGTGAGACGATTTCTCTGATCTTGAGTCGCTGTTGCAGTCCTCATGGTAGCGGCTGTTCCCATGAAAAAACGAAACAATATCAATATATATTAGTCGATTTGAATACTACAGAATGTCTCTTGCACTTTTAATTCTCAAAATCATTGTCATTTTAATAGTTTACAAGCATAGCTTTTATACAATTCTTTGAATCAATGAAAACAGAATTAATGCATATTTGTGCCGATGGCGTAAACTAGCATGTATCGTGCATAGGTACCTTCATTACTTCAAGTAATTTCTTTGAAAACACATTAAATATAACAACGCATGATTGGATTGAAATTGAAGCTTTGTATCAAATATCACAATACCACTGAGCGCGTTTCCTGGCAAAAGTCAATCAACTAGAAAAGATGAGCGAGGATCATGTTGCTTTGTTTTGTTAATGCTGAAAATTAAACTATGCAACAATAAAAGTATTTTTGCAGCAAAAATTTTAGAACAAAAATTTGAGTTGCTCAGGTTTCAATAAAATTATTGTTTAAATAAAAGCATCTCTTTATGTTCGTGCATAATTTTTTCTGTGTATTTACTTAAATGCGTTGTAGTTTTTTGTGAAGGGACAGAATTATCATGGTGCAGCATTTTTGTTCCTACCAATCAATGAAGATATCAAGCTCAAGCGTGATCACATTATCATCATGCACATAATCTGTTTTGCCGTGTGGATTCTATACGCTCACGTTGTTAACTCCTTTTTCATGTATAACAAATTAGTGAAGAAGCGTAATTAATTATTCAGTGGAAATTATTCGCTCAACTGTGTTCCGTTATTTTTTCCCTTAATTAGGCAAGATAAATTCATGATCACCTTTTACTAATTTTTTGTACTTTTTAACGTGATGCAAGATTTCTAATTTCTGTAAAAATGAACTAGTGAATACTTTATAAAATTCGTTCACTCTATAAAACCTCTGTGAATTTCAAGTGAGTAGTCGCCTTACTCAAATTCAAGTTTTTTTTTTGTTAATTTTACAAAAAAAACTTTCGAAGCATTTATCTTCAAAATTTGAAAAGTAGTACATCAACAAGCTATTACCTAAAACCTAAACCAGGCTAATAATTTTCAGCGTCTATAATGAAAAACATAGAGTTATACAGAATTATAATGTAAATCATTCAATTTCAATAGTATTCATTCACATTTCCTCTCAATTTTTTCTTCTCTCTCTTTCTATCTCACACAAGTATCCTTTTCGGATCATGTACAACAGCTCGTGGTCGGTTTCCCACTAGTACAAATTGCTGACTGAAGATTAAGATAAACTCAAGTTAATAAAGTTGTTCGTGAGTAAGTGGACTGATTTGAGTTGATAGGACAATACATGAAAGTATTTTTTCCTCTTGATACACGATGATAGGAGAACACAGCGAGCCAGTATGAAAAGAGGGAGAAAATAACACCAGCATTTTATTGTTTTTATCTTAATGCTCGTCTACTACTTGTAAATCCTTTGAAATACCTTGTATCAGTTACAATCAGATTTTTTTATTCTACCTCTCCCTTTTCCTTTCTGATATGGATAAAAACAAGGCACACAAGTTATTATGGGCTTTGTTACCAAAATTGAGTTGTTATAATAGGAACAAGAGCATGATAATATGTTTTAGATTTCATAAATTTAGTAATAAAAAGCTATTCTTTGTATGGCATTTCAAGCTTAATTTACAAAAAAAAATCTATCGTCTCGTAGAGAATTTGAAGAATCGTCCACTTGTAAGTTTTCCATCAATGAAATATTTGCTGATGTGTTCGCATTTTGTCAGGATTGTGAAAAAAAACTCAATTGGTTTGGACACTGCAGATAAAGACACTGCAGTTTTGGCGCATAAAATGAAAGGATTTATTATAGCTAGCATATATATATAAATAGAAAGTAGTCAAAAGTAGCGCTTATCAAAAATGGTATGATTCGTGAGATTGCCACATGATCATTTTTACAAAGATGAAACAAAGATGTGATGTGATATGCAGCTGAAGTTGATAGATTTATTGTATGTCCCTTCTTATTACTTTCAACCAGCATAAGTAATCAATTTTTCCACAAAGAACAACCAAAAATACTGCATTATTGAACATTTCTGGAGGATATGCCAACGCTTGGATCGTCTGCAACTATTTGTACAAGCCAGTGGTTTCATTTGTACAAAACAACATAATATTGCTAATGTAATAATTTTAAAACAAAGCACTGATCAATTTTCTCAAACTGTACGTCATCCCAGTGTGCTGTGCGCGTGTACACGTCTGCACAATAATAGCAACTAAAAATATTATATGAATGATTCATCCCAAGTGAATTTGAAAGGGTACACGGAGACACGGTGCTGAAAGAAAGCCGATGGGTGGATAAACTGAAAACTGTTGCCTATTGAAAGCTCCTTTCTGGTATCCTATTATTACAACAATTGTTCTGCATGTGAATATATGATTATTATGATCATCCAAAACACTTGCAATCGCACACTGCAACGCAATCATACAAATATGATTTGCTCAAAACCGTGGAAAGGCACCGGGAGGAATAAGAAATAAAAATAAATGGAGATTATAAAAAATAGGAAAAACAAGGTTTTTATGTGTGTTCAAAGTCACTTTTCATTACTTATGATTTCGTTGGGAAAAGGGGTGGAGAAGGTATTGCACACTATGTCATCATAACGGTGTGGTGTTTCACTTCAACTTTCAAAAAAAATATGAGTAGTTTAAATAAATAGTGTTTTGCTGGTTGTTACACATTCTTTATGTAAAGTATCAGCAATAACAATGAACCAAGTTATGATTGCACTATTGCCCAACGGTAAAATAATGCGGAGGATGGAAAAAATGTTTATGTGCATACTTACATTTTTTATTTATTTCTATAAAAAGCAAATAAGACAGAGAGAGCGTGATAGGAAATATTGAGTTTCAATTCCGTTGTTCAGCCAGCAAAACTGTTTTCTTTGATTTGTATTTGATAGAGTCAGATTATTGGCAGGATTGATGATAGAAAAATAATAATACCAACAACTGCTGACTGGGATAGGTTTTAAAGTATCAAAAAAACCATACAATACAATATTTAGTTTATGATGATGATAACTTGACTGGCTTTTTTTGTGTCTGCTTCCAGGCATAATATGGCATACGGGACAGCGGGAGTACAAACTGTGCGAGAAATGGGACGACAAGAAAAAAAGGGGTACAAAATGTGGGTGAGTTTCCTTCACGGATAATATCTTTTTCTCCATGTGTGTGTAAACCAGCTTTCCAGAGCAAAATGCATACAAATAATACAGCTTTTTTGAAGAGAGAGGCAACAGACTAGGCTTTTTTTCTGCCCTGGTAAAAGAAGATGATGATACGGTGTGCTATCACTCACGCAGTTATAATATGAGTACGTGTATATTTGTGTGCATCTCACCAAACTCAATGCTCACCCCCACCCCACTTCCTTCCTTCCTTTTTTTCTCATTTTTTATCCGTCTTTTCTCGCTACTTGTTTCTTTATTCCTTCTCTCTCTCGGCCCCTATCTCTCTCCGCTAACAACTGGGTTACACTTTCACATGAATTCTACATGATAGCCATTTAGTTGAGGTATGTACTTAATAAAAAATATGGTTTGTGTGCATAAAAGCAGAGCAGCAATAAATCTGTACTAGTTCTTTCTAGGTAACTTGCTGGATTTGAATGAGTTTTGTTCTCTCTCTATGCCCAAGTGTGTGTATGTTTGTCGTTTTTTCTAACCCTTTTTCTCTGTTCTAACACAAGCTGGAATTATCAGAGTGTGTGAATTCAGAAACAATCCCAACTTTTCCCGTTTTCGTCCCGTTCCATGAGCCGAAGCCAAAAACAAATCTCTTTTTATGGGATTCTCTCCAGCCCGACAGCTAACTCCCTTATACTCATTTCAGAGATGGAGAAGAAGAAAAACACTTTTTGAAGCCAACGCAATCTCACCAAGATTCTAAGTATATTCAATATTGTACACAATATCTACAATTGATGTGGTGGTGGATGTGTGTGTGTGTGGGTGATATACCGATGTAGCATATAATCAGTGGGAAAAGTGCTGGAGGTGAGATCACCGATCCGTGCACAATCCCATATGGAGATAGTGCCACACACGCAATTTTTTTCTTAAAAAGCACAAACCATCGTCAGACAAAACATATCATCTTTATCCATCCTTGGAACATCCTTTCTTGCAATTTTTTCTCTCAATCTCTGGACAGCTCAACAAGACAGACAAACATAATTTTTTGAGAATCTCTTTAGACAAAGATTTGTAGCCTTTTATGTATCAGCATATCAACATTGATAAAAAATATGAAAAAGGTATAATATATAAAAAGCTCCATGTAATTTATTTGTAATATATACTTGAGATATTTTCTTTCATCTTGTAGAAAAATCCTTCCTTTGATTCAACCAAAAAATGGAGATTTTTTTCTTGTTCATATTTGTACAATCTCATGTACAAGAGAAAAATCGAATTCTTTTCAAATCAGTTTTGTTTTAGTTTCAAAGCCTTTCTGCAAAGCATTCTTTCTTCCTTGCACAGAGAATTCTTGGTAAAACAATATGAAACACAAAGCACAAAGTGCTTTCCTGGTTGAATCCCAATATTGAAAGAAAAAGTAATTTTGTCATCGTAATAGCAGTAAATCCGTTTTTATGTGCATTTTGCTGACAAACAGATCTTTTGTTTTATTAGTCAGGCATCTTATAAATATAAGGACAGTTGGATGGGCGATGGGATGACGATGGCACTGTCATTATTAATATTGGTCAATGAACCTGTTTCTGCTGTGTGGCCACTGTGTAAGGTTTTTTTAATATGACTAGGTAGCTCTACTGTCCCTATACATACTTTAGTTTGTACTTGAAGACAACAATGCTAACAACCTAACAAAATCACCAAAAAACTGCTGAAAATGATAGTGTATTGTTTTAGAGTGGAATAAGAAACTAATGAAATGGTACAATGCTCAGTTTTTGGGTTTCCTCAAGCTGCCTCAGAACTCTGCCTATTCCTAGCATCTATAATTAACAATTTGAAGCTTAATATTAAGGATATAATTATTGAGCAAAGGGGTATAATACACATTCCACATTCATACACGTAGGCGGATAGAGATGAGTCGATTTTATATTGTTACTCTCTCACATTTTATATTTCATAATCATTTTATAATAGCGTAAAGTGGTGCTTTGATAGCTTCGATTAATTAAAACTGGGACCGATTCCTCCATAAAAGACCAAGAAATGAGTGAAACTTGACGGAGGGAAGATTGTGCATAAAATTGCCAAAATGTTGTACCAAAGAGCCAATCAAGGTATCATCGTCATCAGCACAGCATATACACACGTTTTGAGAGAATGGCCACACTACTTGCTCTTCACAGTAGTAGCACTACTCCACATCCACAACTTGACGATACTTCCCGCATCGTTCCTTTTTCATGTGTCTAACGATCACACAAAATTTTCGAGAAGAGTTTCCTGTCTGCAACTTATTCTCATCTCTTTTGAAATCCACACCGTCATAAAATCTGTGCTAAATCCTATAAAAGAAGGACTTGTACAGTTGCCGCTTACTATTATCACCATATCAGCCCAATATAAAAATTGTGAATAGATACCAGAGTACGAGTATGAATGTGTAAAAAGCTTACAATATTTGCCCGTGTGCTTAAAATTCATTCATTCTGTTTTCATTTTCTCTCAAGCAACTTGACAATAATAACAATAAATGAAAACGATGAGAAAGAAAAAGGCTTATTATTATTACAGATAGTAAAAGCAGAAGTAGTAGAGCAGTAGCAAACACTGTTTCTTGTGCTACTGCTGGTTAGAGAGAAACACTCAAAATTACCTTTCAAATTGCTTGACAAAGTCCTCGTAAGCAGTTCTACATGTCTCCCATGTTGCGTTCCTGAAACAAGCAATTAAAATTCAATTATAGTCTCCTTTTCCCTCATTTTCGTGTAGTGTGTCCTTTTTTCCCGTTCTCTCATTTTGTTTCTAATCCTTTCTCTCTCTGATTTTCTTTTCTCCCCTAGTCATTGTCTTTTGCCTTTTAACAGCTCATTTTTAACTCATCCCACTAGACTACTAACAGAGCAGCAGCAACAGAAAAGAGAGAGAAGAGACGTCAGTCAGTCATTATTACACACACAAGTTTATATACTGCAGTAATTTTCCCTTCTCTTCTTCTCCTGCTCGCCTTTTATTTCTTTATTCATTAATTTCTGAAAGCTTCTTGTTTACAGCCACTATATAGACCTTGCCTACTTGAAGATTACTTTTTGTTTAAAAGAATCATAATAATATTTTGGTGTGATTCAATCTTCCTTTGATAATAACAATAATAATGGGAAATAATAAAAGACACGGAGTAACAATAACAGGATGTTGTTCTTGTTTTTAGCGATTTTATATTAAAGTTGGCTATTTTTAGCTTTTCAGCAGCAGAGAGAAAGAGAGTGAGAATGACATTTTCCTTTTGCTAATGTATTTTCATTATGATTACTTTTCTCTCTCTAAAGCAATAATAATATGTGCTTAGTTTTGAAGAAAATGATTGATTTTAATTTGTAGGCTACCTGGCAGCTACAGCGTCGAGACCTTGTAGCGGTGTGTTTCTACAGTCTCTAGGGTGGCCCGGTGGGAGCGGAAGCCCAGATGGGGAAAAGAGAGCAGCGTGGGCCGCAACGGCTGCAGCGGCCGCTGCTTGCTGTCCCGCAAGTCCTGGTAACAGATGCATTGGTGGGATCTGAGTTGGGGGGTGATTGTACCCATTAGCCAACAATGGGGACTTTTCTAATCGCATCACGTCTGAAAGTAAACCCAAAAAGTATAAATTAGCAAAGAGCAGTCACAACAACACAGAATTATATTCGCACTTCATTTTTTGTCATTAACTAAACATTCTTTTTCTTCAACCATTTATTCAGTTTGCAGTTATTATCGTCACTACTGAATGCTGCTGCTTTTATGATACATGCTCAGCTAATCAAACTGTTGTATATAACCACACAAAAACTATTAACGACAAGAGTCCAGCAAAGAACGGTATCATGAAAAGGTACTTCATATTTTTAATATGATGCTTGTTCCCCTCCTTCTTATGAGAAAATTAAATTGGAGATTATCATCGTGATTGTACAACTTCAAATGTAATAGCAGAAGAGAACGTGATTTCATTTTTAAAAGAACATAATGGTTGTAGTTTGCGCTCAAACGAAAAAAATAAGTGTTCCGTTGTAAGTGCTAACAAAAAAGTGATCCTCTTTGTGGCACTATGTCCGTCCGTACTTTGTATTATACATTACACTTGTCTTGAATACCAAACACCATAAATAAAAACCATTGAGCTTTAGTATGCATTTCAGCAAACTAATGTTATTGTTGCAGATTGCAAATACTACCGGCAAGAACCTTTTCAGGATCTACCTAACGCAACGTTACACATTTTTTAAAAGATGGTAATGATACAAAAGTGTATGACACTCCCAAAAAAATACAATCCTTTTTATCTATTTCATTGAGCCTATCGTCCATTTCCATTTTGTACGTAGCTCGTAAGCAGTTCATAGATTTTCTGGCATTCTTGCAATTCAAGAGAGGGAGAGAGAGTAAATGAATGTAGATCACGATCATATTATGTACCTGTTCAAGAAAAGTTGAGTGAGTCGTGATGCAGTCGTAATGATCACCTTTTTCACTAGCGTTTTTATTGCTTCTCCGCTCTCATCTCTCTTTTCTTTCTCTTGTTACCCACTTACTTTTTTATTATTGTTATTATGTGTGTGTACTAAAGGGCAAAGCGTAATATTTCTCCCACCATTACAATCACGTCATATTTATTGATATTCATCTGTCAGTAGCGCACACTGATTTGCCACATAAACTTACTAAAGCATAATATGATGTTTGCAGTAGGAAAAAAACAATGGGAAAAGGGCATTCAAAAAAGGATAAAAGATTCTCACTTTTGAAATGGCAATGAGTGACGGTTAGCTTGTTTCTAAGAGAATAAGGAACGATTCACGCTTTTTCTCTAAAAAATGAATGCACATAAACATGAATGAAATAATGTGGCCGTAGTTTAAAAAGAGAACAACAACAGGATAATGACAGTATTTGATTAACTTTTCTTACATTTTCTCAACACCAACAAAAAAAATTATACGACAAAGCCGTACACGCTATTGTTGCTCTCTATGTTCCTCTCGATTTAGATGAGTTGTTAGAGTAAAAAATTACGATGATGTATATGAATTAGTGGAATAATAAAAAGGAAAGGTCATAGAAGTTGTTGAGAACATTTCTTTATTATTATTGCATGCCTGAAAAAAGTTGGGGAAACAAGCAATGTTGTTGTGTGTAGTGTTATTTTGACACAATGTTATTATAAGCTCTTTTCTTTTCTCTTTCAGAGAACACTTGTCCGCCAACATTGTCTGCATTTGTAAAAAGCGACAAGCAGAATAAGTCCGGACAAGTTTTCCTTTATACAAGAGGCACGGCACACTAGTAAAAAAAGATGAGCAATTCCGTTATCATATTATTATGATTACTAAACTAAAGGTGGTGTCAAGCTACAAGAAATGCTGCTGAGCAAAGTGTACATGATATACATTCTTACACTTTTTTTCTGGGTGCAGGGCAGAGAAAAAAGCGCTGAAATAAAAAAAACCTATTGGCTGCAAGCATGTTATACTGCAAGTAGAAAAATGCACTGTGTAGGAATATACAGATCTCTATCATGCTTTCAGCTTGTCGTGAAACTGCTTGCAGGAGCAAAAGCGCAAAGGAGCAATAAGTCGAGGTAACAAATAGTCCTAATTTCGGAATCAGCAGGGATCCAGGCGCCGCTTCCTCTTATTTTCCGCTATCAGACAATCATCCTCATCACATTTAAAACATGAAATGTTACATTACCACGTGAGAAAAACAACAACACTCTATTTATTTCTTCTTCCACTTCTTTGTAACGTTTTTGTTGCCTGTGTGTATTTTTTACAATATATAATATTGTTCTTCATCTCCCCAACTCTCTTGCAACAAAGTAAATAGTAATAGTTTTGTTTCAGTGTTCAATTCACTTTACTCACGAGGCCTCACTTCTTTCCCAGTTGGTAATCTTCAGTAGGCGAATATTACTCAGAGTGTCTCTGGCCACCATGTCATAATTCAACGGAGGCAGCTATAACCACATAAAACTCAGCGGTAACACCAGGATCTGAATCATCAACGGCACTGATGATCTTCATCATCATGCTGATGAGGATGATGATACTCGAGCAAATAGTTCAGCAAAAGCAATATAATATACAAGGAAAACACATAGACACACATAAAAATTTAATGCAACTTGAGCAAAGAATAAGAAGAAGAGGACGTGCGCATTTTATAAATATCCATTTCTTCTCTTTCTTCTTCCACTATTACCTTCCAATAACAACAAGGCACACACAGACACCTCAAAATCGAAAACAAAAAAGGCACATTGTTTTCTTAAGTAAGTTGAGCAAAAGAAAAGAGAGTGTAACAAAAAAAACTTTTAAAAAATAGATTACAAACAAAAAAAATCCCATCACCATGCATCTTTTTTTCTTTCTTTCTCTTCATCTGGGATACAATCATTGTTTCTTTTCTTTTATCTTTATCCGACTCGCAATGTTATTTCGCGTCAGGCAAGAATGTTTTCCTTGACTGAATAACTATCATTCTCTCTGTTTTTATCTTCCTGAATCTTCTTGTATAGTGTGTAGAATCATGAGAGGTTTTATATGCTACTATTATTATCTGTACGAAAATCATCATGCGCCCATACCACCACCATCCTCATCATGAACTCTTTTTTAATGCATTACATTTTTATTGTATTGCCATACTGTTGCAAGTGTGGATGATAAACGTGAAATAAGACAAGGAAATAAAAAAATGTGTATAAAATATGTGTATTCACTGCGTTGTACTAATTGAACTTCTCACACTATTTCATCCCTATTGTTTTGCTTTGCCTTGTCTACTTTATTGTAATTCTTTCTCCCTTTTTTGTTTCTCTCTTTGGTTCCAAACATTTGCTATCGTCTTCTATTGTCATCTGTTTGATTATCGTAATCATGTTGATCCTTTATTACATCCTTAAGCAACAACAAACATTACAAACGTAAAACAAACAGCGCCGATGGCGGCTAAACAATAAAAAAACGGCTTGTGCTTACTCTCTTTTATCTAATTCTCCAGCAGAGAGAGTGCCGAGATGATATAAAGAAATTGTAGAAGGAATCCCTGCAATGAGCTAGTTATGTACTTATTTTGTTGGCCTTTTGAAAGAGGAGTCGACATTTTCTAATAATAATCCAGATAATAACACGGACATTATGGACATCACTTGTTGGAAGCTAGACACAGTCAGTTTGTGTTGCGTCATATCACACAGGTATCATCCTAATCCTTTAAACTATCTGGTTTAGCCTTTATATACAAGCCACAAAGCAATGTGGAGTAAAACGTCAACGGTAAAGAACACGGATCGGACTACATTTGTGATGTAATGTGATGTTTGTGTGTGTTCAAGCAGCAGCAGCAGCGCTATATGCTCTCAGCAAGAGAATATATAAGAGAGTAATATGCTTTTTGACAGTGTATTGTTCTCTTGTTTTTCTATCAGTCACGCTACATGCGTCCCTTGGTGCACGCTGCTGGAGCGCTGAGACTTCAATCAAAGATTCCGAACAAGCGGGATGGACAATGAGGAGCAAAAACGGAAAATCCACTCAAAGCTAAAATCTGAAAAACAAAAGCTAATCACTAGCCACTAATTGCTATCTAAGGAGAATGCAAAGAGTATTTAATCATGTAAATAGTTGGAAAACAAACTGTCTTCTTTAATTATCACTTTCCTTTGCGCAAGCAGACGCAATTCAAAGGCAGTTAATGTGTCTCGTCTTGTAACGTCTCGTATTTCTTGATAACAAACTTTATATAAATTGTAATAATTGCGTATAGTCAGAGGTACTTGGGTACATTCTTGTATCTCTAATTTTTGCTAAAGAGATCAAACAGACTTTCGGTAGCTTTTGATACTAATATCTATTTTTATTTGAAAGGTTGCTATTATTGTATTTTTCTCGGAAAAAGAAGGCAATTTTGCATTAATTAAAAAGTTTTAAATGGGATGAAACGTCAATAAAGTGCATAATGGGTTTTTCCTCCACTCTGAACAAAAATGCTAAAGTTACAATAAATTAGATTCAGTTTCAATTTAAGGTGGAAGGCAACATCTCGGCTATCAGATTACAATTGGTGGGATGATGGGAAGGATGATCATGATGATGATAATAGCAAAAGGAGAATACAATGAATTGCACGTGTATCCTCCACAGAGAGAGGAACAGAGAGAGCAGCAAGTCATATTTAACCCAAAATGTGTACACAAGGTGGTCTGTGAGTGCATACTGCATTCATGCCAATAATAGTAAGTTGGCCTTATAGTATAAAAACTGTAATAATAAGTAGAATGAACGACGATGAAAGTTTTTATTAATAAAAATAATAAAATATTTTTGAGGTTCGTCGATGACGGAGAAATGGAAAAGAATGGGATTGTACCATTAATAAGTCCACACACACAAAGTAGCAGTGAGTCGAATGGGATTTTAACACAAAAATGGGAACATTGAAACATTGTCTGATGGGGTTGAAGGATATATAATCCAACAACGTTATTAATAAATCGTTCCCAGGAACCGAACCCACTTCGATTAAAAAGCAAGTTGGCCGTTTTGATCACATAACGAAAAGCAAAAATAGTTTTTAACTCAGCATTTGGTATTCCGTCCAACATGCAACCAAGGAACAAAAAACAAAATGAATCGGTATTCTCTCTGTATAACTGTTATTAGAAAAATGAGCAAGTCTACACCTACAATTTTGCATTCATCTATAACAATTTCTCTTTTGCTGTCAAAGCATCGAATACGAAAGGTATGCGGAGGAAAGTGTAAGGCACACAATAGATTCACTGTTTTCTAGTGAAGAAACGTATTACATAATTTTTCAAACGCTAGAAAGAAAGATTAAAAATTGAAAAAAGAAATATTACGTTTATTCATTTTATACAGAAAAAGGTGCAGCAATGCGCAAAAGATAGTTCTTTGAAAGTGGTGGTGCAACAAAGCCAACTAGTATAAACGTTTGTGGTGGTTGTAAAGTTGGCTTGTAACATAAAAAGAAAGCTGATGATGATGACTATGATGAAAGGAGAGGAAGAAAAGGTGAGCGTCTCTGAAATGAATATGCAGAGAGCATAAAGAGCAAAAAGAAAAGATGAATATATTATTGTTGTTATTATTAAAGAATCGATTTCTTTCCCGTTAAGTTGTACTTTTCATGCGGATTTCCAAGTAGCAGTTTTCCTTTCATCTTTTCTCCGTAATACGCGTCTGGTGCTGGCTTGCATAATAATATATCATTATATTAAATATTGCAGCTTATATAAAAGTATACTAATTTCCTATATATATTTCTTAAAACTGTAAAACCATAAACTGGCTGGGAGCAGTTCATCATTTTAATACTGATCGCTGCTAGCCTAATTCCTTGACAAAGAGAAAAGCCTTTTAAAACTGGTAAAAAGACAAGCACACATTTACTATTGGGTTTATACAACAGCAGCAGTTATGGAATAAAAAAGGCAATAAGATTTACTAGAGTGGTATAGTGTGTGTATAAGGCATACAGGAAGCAGAGTTTGGAAAGTTTTTTAAGGGGAAATGGAAAAAATGATGATGAATTTAGCATTGATAATGTTATATATTATCCTACTATTTTTCTCTCTCTTTCTAAACACACACACTTTATATACATATTAATCAATGTTTTTAGCTAAAACCAGTGGCGCGGTGGTGGTAGATGGAGAAAAGGGGAGGCAAAAGCGAGCAAACTAGATATTCTAGTTATGAAACTGGGTGGTTTTCCTCACAGTAGAAAAGTAATCAGTCAGTGGCATTTCAAGCTTTTCTCTCTCCGCGAGAGTTTTTTTCTTCTTCTTCTTTTTTCCCTTTTCCGTCTTCATCATCATCGCATCATCCATCCTTCTTGATCCTGCCTCACTTTTCCTCTCTTTTCTACGAACATTATATCGTTTGTATTACATAAAAAAAGTATTTCGGGTTATGTGTACGTCTTCTCGGAGAGCATTTCTCATCTCTCTCTGTTCTCTTTCTGTTTTTACCTCAACAACTTACTGAGTGATTAGCCAGCAAACTTTTTAATTACACCAACAACAAAATGCTTTGGAAAAAGTAAAAAAGGAGGAAACTAAACAAGCTCTCTCTTTTCTCCGGCCCAAAACTATAGATACACATATGATATGAGCGTTCATGCATAGTTTACATTTATTACAGAGATCCGATCAACTCGCTCAGCAGGCTCACTATTACCACAAAAATAACTTGTATATAACTCCCGTGCAATGCACCACAGACAGCCTCTGTTTCTTCTCTCTGCTTTCCAAAAGAGTTGATAAAGAAAAATGAAAACTAACCACCACAGAGGAAAGAGTAGATGAAACAATCTGCTAAAACCAATTTGTCATTTTTTCGTATAAACCACCATACCTGACATTGACACGAGGTATAATATGAATTCCTGGTCTCTGCTTTTTTATATATAAAAAAGATTCTTTTTTAGTCAAGCCTTGCTTTCTTTTTGTTTCTTTCCACTGTGTCAGCCAGATACTTTTCCCATCCCTTTCTTTCCCACAACAAAGACAAACTTAATCTCCTTCTCGATAGGAAAAAAAATATGAAACTTTTTTAAAAAGTGTGTATATGACTTGATATTATCAAACTTCTGTTGCCGAACCAATCTCGGCTATATCAATTAGTTTTACTTGAATTAAAAAGAAAAATTAAAAGCACTGAAAAAGCTTTTAAACTACAACTTATTACTGTCAAACTATTAAAAAGCAATGCTTTTTCTTTTTTCAGGGAAATTATAATTATAAAAAAGACAAAGTAGTTGCCACACAGCAATTCTTCATCATTACTGAGCGCATACTTTTCGTTAAGCCCATTAAACACAGACGAGATTTTGTAATGGTTGAGTGCACATATTTACCATTTGCTGTAAAAATATTTCTCCAGTTTTATGATAAAATCAAATAAGTTGACAAGTAGTATTTTTTTTCTTACCATTTGGGTTATGATGACCAGTGTCGTAGTGTGGGTAGTCTCCATTCTCCAGTCGATTCTTTTTAAGTGATGACATGAATTGGGCTTGGGCAGCGGCTCCCCCCGCTGAGGATAGCGGTACCAATGGAACTGACGTCCGCTTTGGGGGACGACCAGGCCTGGAACTTCAAAAAGTTTTGATAAATTTCCCCGACAGACCACAGGTGTTTTTAATAAGTGACATATAACAAACGAAAACAAACATAAAAGAGAGAAAAAAAGACAACCAAGTGGTAAAAGCTAAAAAGAAAAATAGAGAACAGAAAAAAGTGCTGCTGTCTCTGTAGACAAGAAGAACAAGAAGAAGAAAATAATTAGCAACACAAAAACCAGGCACCATCATAATGGTAACGACAACATAAAAGAAATAATGAAAAGAAAGACAGACAGAAAGAAAGATAAAAACCAACCTAAATGAATTTATGCATAGTAAAACTTAAACAAAAGAGAAAATGAGTATCCGCAAAACACTTCCCCTTTTGGTGTCTAGATATCATTATTATATGAATGAGTGAGCGCATAAGCAAAAAAAAAACACAAAGTGTATTCCTACCAGAGAAAGAAAACACATCACTCTTATTCATAATAGTTCTGTACTACTATCTTTCTCCATTTGTTTCCATATGAAATCCCTGTATCTGTACAGTTATACATTTCTTTCCCGAGATGATAAAAAAGGCCAAGGGAAAAAAGCAAATGAGGTTGTTGCACTAAAAAGTCAGAGTGCTGAGGTGAAATGAAGAAAGTTAATTGAGTGCAATGGAGCCGACGGAGCGGCTCCTTGCTAATCACAATGAAAAGGGGAAACGACTCATTTCTTGCTTTTCTTGTCTATCCATCTGTCTGTCTGTCTTACTTTACCTCAACTGCTGATCCATATAAAAACTATCTCTTTCATTTCTTATTTTTCATTCTAGCCATTTCTCTCTCCTCTACTTTCTTTTCTCTCTATTTTAGTAGTTTTGTGTGTAATAATAATGTATTCTTCCACTCTCTCTCTCTATTTCTAGCTTTCCCTCTCTCTCGTTGTCTACCTTATGCTTAATGCTTAATATTCCCTCAGAGCTTAATATTTAGAGAAGATGACTTGATGACTTTTTCTTCATTTCTTTCCACTTTTTTATAAAAGTTTGCATAATAATAGTAATAATAATACAAGCTAATATACATTTATACATTTTTTGTGCCTTTTCCATTTTTCTCTTTCTCTTCTCTCTCCTTGCACCCATCTGCAACATGTTTTGCATTTTTATTTCCATTCTACAACTCCCTCTTGCCTTCATTCTATTCATTTTCTTTTTTAAGGCCATGCTTCTATATATATCCCTGTTTCTTGTTCTTGTTTTTTTTCTTCCTGTGGCATAATCATCGTCATCATGATCATCATCATCAACAACAATGCGGCTGGTTTTACTAATGCACCACTTGTCTTCTGCTGCCAAACCATCACACGAAACAAGTAGAAAAGAAAATCACCTTTTGAACTAAAAGCCCTGTATATAGCTACATTATGTAGACACACACGAAGTAGTAGTGAAAAAGAAAAAAAAACAGAAAATTATGTAACCCGCACAACTTTTGACTGATGTTGCCAGAAAAAGAGAAAGAAAATGAAATAAGAATGATCGCTCTCTCTCTGTTGTTGGATTGAAGAGCAGTCAGTGAATTGAGTAAAACCGTGTCTCTCTCTCTTCTTCTTATACCCATATAATTTATATTTAAATACACACAGCAGTGACGTTCGTCGTCGTCGTGAATCGTTTCCTGATTGTATAATCACCCAGCCACAGATGAGCACTCTGAGCTCTTGTTCATAAAAAAATAATACATATATAAAAAAGACAAAGCGTTTATAAAAGAAATTATGATAAAAATGGAGAGAAGGCGAGAGAGCGTACGGAACACAGAGAGAAAATATAAAGAGGGAAGTTTTGTTGTGTGTGTGCTTTTGCCCGTAGATATTGTATTATTTTTTTAACTTCCTATCTAAAAAACCTGAACATATTGAAATATGCATTATTTTTTCTTTCTTTCTCTCTCTCCCTTTTTTTCTTCTCTCAAGCTGCTCATTTTTTCCCTACTTTTACTTATTTTTTAATGGCATTATGAGCAAACTGGATATTATGCTGATATGAAGGACTACCACCAAACCAATATTACTCTCTCTCTGCTACTAGCACGACGACAGGGAGACGAAGAAGACAGAGAGAGAAAAAAAAGAAATCGTGCCAGTGAATACAAAGTGGTCTAGAGATTCATCGCTTGTTGTTGATGATGATTATGATGGGTGGTGTGGGGAATAATAGGAGGCTTCATCTAGCAACTTAAAAAATACATGTATCCATATTCGTAATGAAGATTGACGGGATGTTCAACTCAACACTGTGTGAGACATCCATTAGCGGAGAGAAACTTTTTTTCTGGGGATTTTTTGGTTGTTTCCTCTACACTAGTCTTGCCATTACTATTAGTTTTATTTACTAGTTTTTTAATGCTCCGTTGTCCTGGCCCTTTTTTACGGATATAAATTCTAATGTAACTGCGTATTTAATCTTCCAAGAAAAAGAAAACAGAGTTGGGGAACAGAAAGTCAAGGAAATAATAATAATAATAATGATCGATATTATGATTAGTGCTCAGCTCTACAAAACTGTAAAAACACACACGCCTGCCTTTTTTATGGTGCTTTATGTTTTTTTTTCTTCACCAAGAAATAAATCTGATGATAATACGAGCAAATAATGAGTTTCTGTATTGATGATTTTCTTCACACGTCTCATCAAAATCTTTTTTCTCTAAGATTAATAATGCAAACGCTCAATCCATTGGCTCAATTTTATGTAAATTCTCCAACATTTCATCAATTTGTGTGAAAAAGTATAAATATTATAAGCTGCTGTGAGCTTTGCGTGCATTAGCCTGATTGCTAGAAAAGTAGAAACCGGGGAAGAAGAATCTCTACCATTTTCTTCTGTTTTTTATTATTATTCTGCACTGCTAATTCATAATGTAAACACACCACCACTTGCTACAAAGCTCTGCCACTAGTTTTTCTCTTCTCTTTAAATATATTGTTTTTCTTATATTATGTTTAGTGTTGCTAGTTTTATATATAGGCCGCTGGTTTTATGTCAAGTAATAGGGCTCAACACTCTTGCTGCACACTATATACCAGCGCACCCGGCAAAAGCCAGTGGCTACAAAAAAACGACCAGGAAAAAGTCGAGTGTTGGTGAGTGAGATGAAATGAGTAGAGAAACATCAAACGCCACACGTTCCTTACGGCTTCACAAAGTTTTTCAATTAGGCAAATAAAGGTGGAGGTCGGAAAAACATTTTTCTGTAATTTTCCACTGGCATCTCCCACTCTACTCCTTCTGCTACTATGCTTTCTCTCTGTCTCTCTCATACTTTTCCTTTATGACTTTATATATAAAAACGGTTTAGTAGCAAAAGTGTTGCATGCAGCCATTAGGCAAAAGAAGTCGGATATATTTTTTTATTTTAAGCTAGAAGAACCAGCAGCGGTAGAATTTAGGAGCGTGTGTGTGTGTGCTATTCTCCACTCTCTCTGTATTTCATATTTGTATGGAATGTTTCTTGATCCCGGAGCAATGTTTTATTCTGGTACTTTAGTATCCTCTTCCTCCTCCGCTGCCACTGATATGATAAGAAAGCCACAATAAAAGCTTACTTACAACAACTTTCACGATT
The DNA here is from genome assembly GCA_029691765.1 of Entomobrya proxima. Taxonomy (NCBI): domain Eukaryota; kingdom Metazoa; phylum Arthropoda; class Collembola; order Entomobryomorpha; family Entomobryidae; genus Entomobrya; species Entomobrya proxima. The sequence goes on along the minus strand of CM056173.1, from coordinate 41,403,523 downwards.
GGCATGAAAGTTGAGATGGCATGGTACATGGCCTGGCTGCGATATTTGTAGAGGTGTTTTCTACAAGTTTTATCTGCGGACTAGTGTGGCGTTGGTATATATATGTCTGGCACCATACTACCACCACCACCACCACCGCCCGTCCCAACCCCCATTTCTCTTTTCTCTCTGTTTGAGTTGTATGCTCATTCCAAACAAGAAACCGTACACCTTTGCCGAATATTAAATATCTTATGACTTGGGATTCGCAATTAGGTAGCAAAATTAATTTGAGCCCTTCTACTACACACTACTGCTGCCGAGAAAACGGAGAGACCATTGTTGTATCTTTATAGTCACTCAACCTACTCCTTTTTTACTCCTACTATTTGTTACGGAGAAAAGAAAGGAGAAAACTATTTCTACATAAATGCATACACAAAAACATAAATGGAAAGACAGGCGACTGTCTTGTTCCGCTACTTGTATTTCATACAACACAAGCTTTTATGGAGGTGGTGGTGGTGCAGTTTCATTCTCGGATCCTATTATAATCTCTTATTGCTTACTTTTAGTTGCTCATCTCACATCACTTTTCTTTCAGTAGAAAAGTATATAGTGTGTAGTGGCGGTGGCAGTGATGATGTCTTCCCCTTCTTTTTACTTTTTCCACGTAATGAGCAATATTGAATTTTATTCGTTGTTTTGGTTATTACATATTTTCTAGAGAGAATCTTTTTGTTGTGTTGTTTCCTGCATGTATGTATGTGTGTATATATGTGCCTACTAATACCAAAGGGGAAACTATAATAGCCGTCATAACATGGTGTATATAATCAGCATTGCGTCACGTTGCATAAAATGCGGCAGACAATATTATTATTACAGAGGAATTCTCTCTACTGCTGCTAGCAGCAAAGAAAAGAGTATCAGATCACATGAAGAGATGATGACGATAAGGAATATGCAAACGACGCAAAAAGGCACAAAAGATCAAGACGTAGACAACATTATTATCATTGTTATTATTTGTGAAGATGAACAAAAAGGAACAATGGAGAAGGAGACGAAAGGAGAAGAATGGAGAGAGAGAGAGGTATGTTGTGTGTGTGTGGATGTTTTTGAAGTGAGCACAGCCACAACAATAACAGCAAAGAGCGTGGTGGAGAGAATGCGACTTTTTAACTTTATACGTTCGCTTTCATCATCTTGCTAATTTTATTAGAAAATCCTATTTCCCATTTTAACCAACATCCAATGAGAGAAAAAGCAAAAAGACGGAGAGGAGAAGAATGAGAGTTATTATTTCTTGGTTCATTTCTCTTAATGAGATGCATAATAATACGTAGGTAGGAACGCCTGTTTATACACTTTTCTTTCTAAAATTCGTATAATAATAGTTTGTAGTAGTAAAAGTGTATGCAATATTGAATTCAATTACTCATTTTACTTTCTCCTTTTTCATTAATTCCCAAAGTCTCATTGGGAAATGTGAGAGGTAGAAAGAGGCAAAATTACTGTAATCTTTTACTGTTTGATACAAAAAGGAAAATGTATATACAGCCAAACTATATATATCTGTTTTGATTGAATGCACATACATATATACAATACAGAGTAGGGTGAAAGACAGAGAGAGAATGGCAATAAGAATGATAAAATCTAGTAGCAAGACTGATATCAACTCAAAGTAGAGCTCGTACAATGGAATCAATATTGCAAGTCTTGTTTACCAGAAAAATTAAAAAAGAGTATGAAAAATGAGTTGACGTTCCATCATGGGAATGCTAAATATCCTTTTTCCATCAACCTCGTTAAAAAATCAGTTCATCGTCATGCCATATTATATACTTGTGTGTATCACTGCAGAGAAGCACAGAGTATTAGACAGGATTAGAATCTAAGCATTAGTCATTCTTCGTCTTGTTCCTTTCTTTGTGATAAGTTGGAGAGCAAAGTAATTTTCTTGGAACTAACTAAGTAGTCACCATCATAATCATCATCATCATAAGTTTTTGACTGCAGAAGAGTGTGCAGGTGAAATATTATAACAAAGCTTGAAGGCACAAGGCAGTGATCGACATTTTCAGTAGAACAATGGCAAAAAGAGAATGAGAACTAAAGAAAGTATCATTAATAAAAAACCTTCTTTTTCTGAAAAAGAGTACTAATGATAACACCCTTTCTGCCTACACACAATACATTTACCCAGAAAAAGTGTACTTTTGTTAAGGAACACAATAATGACAAGGAAAGGAATTGGGAATGCTAAAGAGAGAGGGATGGTTAACAGTCCCGTCATGAACCACAACTACAACCAGCATAAAAAGAGTGTTCTTTTCCATGAATCAAGTAAAATGCCAAATTTTTGTCGCCTAGAACAATAGCGGGTTAGCTCGTTCAAGCTGTGCATTGTTTTATTTCTGGCTGTGTGAACTACTCCCTCAATTAAAGCCGAACAAGGAAAATACTGGAAATGTATATTCATTCATTCATGCACCAGTTCTAAAGGATATTAAGCTACTTTTACTGGGAATGCGAGCAAAGTTATATGATGAAGTATTAATTGCTCCATACTCTGTATTATTTTTCGTTATGCACTTGTAATAGTGAAAGGAAGGGAAAAAGGCTGATTTTCAAGAGACACGGTTGACGTCTCTCTTTTGCATCATCATAATGTTGACATTTCCCACAACAACTGTCCTAATTTTCCCCAGGGAGGCATTTGCTACAATTTTTCATCATTCCATCCTTCCGCACACAATACACTCAGCTGCAACAACGTTTTTACCCCTTTCCTTACTCCTCTGAGGAATGATTTACTTGCTAAATCAACTCTTCGTGCTGCTGCATTGACGAAAGAATGTAAAAGTGATATAATAATAAGCAGAAAGCGTAATAAATGGATCGTTACAGTATTTTTCTGCGTATTTAATCACTATACTAATGCACATCAATTTATTTTAGTAAGTCAGTTAAGAAACTTGGTCAGCTTTACTTGTGTAGAAATTGGCAAAACATTAATTGCTACCTGTTGACACACTCAGAAAAATGTTTAGTTAGCCAATCTAGAAAGGTTACAAAGTGGACTTGAGATAACTGCCTTATCGCGTTAACACTCTCAAAACGCAACAGTCTTCTTTGCACGGAGGGGACCGGGACAGTCATCGACAAAACCATATTATTGTGCAATCACGGTCAATACAAATAAAGTGGTGGTGTATGGTGGCGATGATGGTAGTGATGCGAGTTGTGTGAAGCTCCCAAATCCACACAACTGCACACTACCCTGAAATAGATTTGGTGAAACGGTCGTCATGTAGCTCTGTTGAGCAAAATATATTCCGCTTTCTCCCTAAAAACACACCCCAACTCTCTTTTCCACTTTACTTCCTCTGTCATTTTTTATTACCCTGGAGCCAGCTTATCTGACAGGGACAGACCAAAGATTTCAACAAGTGAAAAGCTACGAAAATCAACAAATGTCTTGAAAGCAGCATTTGACTGAAATCTGCTTACTTTTACTATGCATGTAAATAACTACCAATGTAATAATAAATGGAATGTGACTCAAATGTTTATAAAAATGCATAAAATAATATTAATTCCTTATTCCTTCCCATTTTCCACTATTCAGTCATTGTTAATTTTTTTATAGGAAGAGAGAGTCAAAACTACACAAAATGTTTTATTTCCTCTGGATCCTGGCTTTTCATCTATCAACACGCTAACTAGATGACTGCCGCACTAATCTGCCTGTGGGATGTAGCGGATAATTCCTTGAATATTTTTCCGGCTGACAACAAATGGCATTTTGGAGTTAACAACTAAAAAATGCAGATCTATTGAGTACAGCTTGGATAATATGATACGGGAAACAAAAAAATGATGATGATGATAATAATAATAATACGACGATGAAACTGTCTGATTAGAAAAGACGCGGAATGGAATGAAATCAAAAGGGGAGACGGTGGTGGGACGCGTGTACACAGGAAAAGTTTGCACAAGCCCATGTTCTATTGTATTTCGTTTTACTGATGCATAAAGAATTTTTTTGGTAGAGATGAAAAAACAAAAAAAGAGAGAAAGAGCAAGGCAAAAGTTTTCTCAAGATACTAATCTGTTTTGACAATTCCGCTCATTTCCGACAGGCATGCATACTAATGGTTATCCGCTCAGGTTTTATCTTTTGAAATATTTAGCTGCCTGCCATTTACTACACACCAACCGAACCGAGAGAGCGCGGTGTGGGTGTAGTAGTATAACATCACAGCATTTTGTCGTCTTTTTTTATCAACTTCACTCACCTTCGTTTCGGGATTTCACAGCAGACAGCATGCAGGCTTGAGCGATAGAGAAAAAAGTATAAGAGTTGGTGTCAGTCAGGTAGTAACAAAAGTATTTTTTACAGCAAATCTTTTTTTCCAGTTCACATTTTCATGGGGACATTTTTTCTGCAGTGACATATGCCAAGACTAAAGAATCAGTGTGATTTTTGCAATTCAGAACTCCTATTTCTTTGGTTTCTGTAGCTAATAAATTAAAACCTGTCTTTATACTTAATGTTATTAACGAAATAAAAAATAGACCTAATATGCCTAATATATGCTCCCCTTATTGCAGCAGGAATTTTAAAAACATAATTGAAAAAGTATTCACATCAGGATCATGGAAAAGTATTTACAGGGAAATAAAAAGTAAAACAAAATGTATGCGTGCATAACACTAAACGATTTTTTATGCAGGGGAAAAATGCTCACAATTTTTTTGCTTCGTTGTTCCATCATAATAATATTCTTTTTTCCTCAAATTACACCGTGTACAAATGTATAATGTATCATCAGAAAAGCAATAAGGAAGTAAAACCAAGAGTGAAAGAGAAAAAAAAACTTGTTGTAGTTTGTTTATGTAATGTTGAAGTTCACTCACAGCCTTGTGTAGAATAAAGAGAGAGAGAGAGAGTAAGAACTATGGGCTCTATAGTGAAATAACAGGGTAATTTTCAAAGAAAGTCAGGGAACAGAGGAATTAAATATAGTGAATGCGGAAAGAGAGAATGAGAAAGGGTGTAGGGATATGGTTATTAGAGGTTACATGGATATTATGGTTTGGCAGCACGAGAGGTGGAGAATAAAGATTAGAATATGCATCTTTTCTCCATAATACAAATGTAACAATGCATGTAACGATCCATCCTTTTTTCCACCAGATAATAATACCAACAGCGGTAACAGCAGTATATATTATAGCCTGGAAAGTGCATGTATCATCTCCAGGAAAAAGTAGCATAAGTTTTTTGTAGAAAGGTGTACCAAAAAATATATACACAGCCCAAAATGGATCAACTAAGGCATATAATAAAAAAGACCGAGAAATGGAGTAAACTGGAATTGAATACGTTTTTCCACGAACAAATAGAATAGCAGATTATGTTCGTTTTACTGCAACCATTATAATATACTGTTGCTAGTACACTACTAGTAGCAATATAGTTTTTTGGTGATGATGATAGTTGGTGCAGTGCATACCCAGAAAAAATGCCGTTTTTTCCCTTTGCCATCAAATACAACAAGACATGATGATGATGGCGTAAAACGAAGTGTTGAAGTTCAAGAAAGCTAATGAAAGTGGGAAAATATAATAAGGTCGAAATAGAGTTTTTTCTTCTCTCTCTCTTTGGAAAAGGGAAAGTAGATACAACTAAAGTGGTAGTTTGGATATACATAGAATAAATACGTATGTCTTGTTCCCATGTAGTATATCCACATACAGGATCATCTCATCAACAGTCTGCCTGCACCCTGCTGCACACTTTTTTCCAGAGAGTTTAACTTACTTGCAGTAAAAAATTGTAGTGATAACAAATACACAGCAAAAAGACCAAGAGTGTATATAGCTGGAGTAGCGCAATAAGCCATTCCATTCATCCCGCAACAAGCACACGCAACGCTACGGGAGCAAGTAAGCATACCAGATTAAACTCACGTCCTGGGGGAATGAAGAAATAATCGCAAAATGCCATTTTATCTCTTCACTCACTCTCTCATTTTTTTCTCTCTTTGCTTTTATAATATTCTCTAGTTTTTTTTGTGTCAGAAAATGGGAACCAGATAGATAGAAAGAAAAGAAAGAAAAAGAGAAAAACGGCCGTGTACATTACAATTTTAAGGTTGAAGAAAACTCATATAGCCGGTTATTTCGTGTTCATCATAATCATATTCATTCCTTTGCTTCTGGCTCATCTCACAAAGCAACGTATTTATTTTGTTTATATGTACTCCATTATTCCCCATGTCCTTAAGTTACTCAAATGCAAATTCGTTTAGTGTAGCAAAAGAGCAGAACAGAAAAGAAAAAGAAAGAGAGATGAAAAAATGAAACTCTATGAATGAGAAATCATCATCATGAACCTGGTATCTATTATGGGGCTGCAGAGCAACAACAACTCATCATTTTCTTTCCCATTCTCTTTCTTTCTTCTTGTTATTCCTGTATGTGGTTAATATTACTTCATTTTTACTGAAAAAGTCATGAGCTTTTATAGGGGAGTAAAAGTGAGTACATTTTACCGTGTTCTCTCTCTTTCAGTTTTGTGCCCTTTTCTACAAAAGCGTGTTATTCCAAATCCTCCAAAAGAGGATTGCTGTTGACACCTTTTTTTACATTTGCACATAAAATTTGTATGCATTCATTTGCTGGTTAAAAACCATACATATTACAATAGGTTTTTTTCTCGTTACAACTAAATTGCCTGCTTTGGCTCATATCTCCAGAAAGAAAACACTTTTGCACCAAATTTCTACAGTGTAATATTTTTACGTGTAACTCAGTTTGCTACTTGTATATATTAACCGGAAATTTTTATGACTTTTTTCTGCAGCAAAAAGTAATATTATTTGCAAGACAGAAAAAACAATGCAGTAGCTATGAAAATTTTCAACATAACCAGTCTATCATTTTTTCTCTGCGGCTGCAGCTTAAACCAAATTCAAATATAGAGAAAATTTTGAAAAAACCGTAAACTGGGGCTGGTACTTTGGCTCTAATCATAAACATGATTCCCGCATCACGTGGTAAAAGGTGTAAAGCATAAAGTACTGTATTTTTGGTGGATTTTTTAGAGTTGAAAAAGCAATAATAATAATGTAATGTGTTTCTGGTGGAAAATAAAAGTACACCCTAGTAGCTAATAGTAAAAACCTCTTGCCACAATCCTATTCTCTGGTTCCTTGTCCTCGCGTTACTTTTTTTTACTTTTTGAATGGAAGAACAAGTGAGCACATTTATTTTAAAAATACACATTACATTATGCACAAGAAATGAAGCATCACAAATAGCCATTTTCCATTTGTAATAACATTCAGTCATCCAAGTAAATATGACTATAAAGTTAACAAGCTTATGCATAGCTAAACAAGAACAAGAAAAAGAAGAAGGAGCAATCCATGCATGCAAAATAAGTGTGGTGGTTGGTGTGTGGGATGGGACGACGACACGGAATGTTATGCCAAAATGGCTTTCATGGTGGGCTCAAGAACAAGCACAGTCATTCTCTAATTCCTCGAAGATCCACTCTTGTGTTCTCAGGATACAACTTTTGTTCTCTTTTCTTGAAACTGATGAAAACCTCAAGTATTATTAGTTTCAGCAACAAATTTCATGGATATTTGTAAGCTTTTTTATCTACGCACAAATAAAGGATAAGCTGCCAAGTGGCAACCAAACTTAATTTGATACATATAAATAATTTGCATTCAATTCCAATTTGAGGATTCAACAATAAAGGAATAATAAATGTGATTGCTAAGAAATAAAGTAGGGTTGTTTGATTTTATAAAAAAATAAGTTGGAAATCTTGCAAGCATGCTTTTTGGTAATATCGATTCAAGCGGAATAACACAGTAAACAAATTGCCGTCAAGCCCATGGCAGAGTAGAAGCCACGAGGAAAAAAGTTGACCCCATTTGCTTTAAATTGAACTAATAATTCATAGTAATTTTCGCTGTCGCCTTTGACTGTATCACTGAATTAAAAATGATTAAATAATAATGTGAGCACAAATTTTCTGGCTGGTAATAATACAATATATTCTAAGGAACATAGAGAGCTTCTGTCTTGGCTCTGCCTCTCTCTACCCCTTTTTCCATCTACCAAAAAATTCAAGTCAAGCCGGTTAGCTGCTGCTGCTGCCGTAGTAGTAGTTTCAAATAAACTTTGTTTGGTCCATAAACCCATTCATCATAATATCTAGAAGAAGGAGAGAGGAAGAACATACAAATGATGCATGTGAATGTGGTATCTATTTCCCTCCTAGTGGTGTGGCTTTCAGCAGACTACACGTTTATATTTCGTTTTTATTTTGCCGTTTGTTAGTGCACGTCTTTAATTCACTTGTGGAGAGATACACCTTCAATCAGAAATCATCATGTATTATTATTCCATTTTACTGCCACTGCTACTACTACTGACGTCTATGATTATTACGTATGTTCATTCCCTTTTTTGATACTCTCAGAAAAAAATATATCCGACCCAACTGAAATGCAGCCTGAATTTAAAACTATGAGCTTCTATAGTAGTCATAGGACTAGCGTCATCATCATCCACAAAATGTTTCAACAATTTGTTGAGCAAGGATGTAGTTTAAGGGTAGCAAATATGATTATCTTTTGAGGGTATATTATCATTTATTAAATTAGACCCATGCAATTTACCCATGTCAATGAACAATTAGTGTGTGTAGAAAGTCGTAAGAGGTGGATGATGGCTTGATAGAGAGGTATGGGCATATACACATGCCTCATCTCACTTGGCTCGGGCCAGGTAACAATACTCTCTTCTCTGCAGCAATTGTCAGGAATGGGAAATAATCATCCGTAAAGAATCCGTGTTGTTGCGACTGTGTACGGAATGTTGATGATACAAAAAATGCCATAACTTCTTTGTACAAAATCCATCTTGACGCAAGTAGAAAATAAGCCATAAATTTGTTGACGCAGAGGAGGAATTCGGTTTGAAGAAAATTTGCCATCAGAAACGCAGGATAATTTCACATTTACCACGTTTCTCAACTTGCAAGACATCAAATTAAATAAAAAAGATACTACTTCTTGCAGGATCATTGAAAGTGATCGAGTGTGAGTGTGGTGGTGTGCAGAGTAATAGGAGCGCTCAAAATCCTGTTATGCATCTTTTCAATCCACCAGCAGCAGCAGTACCATGGCAGAAAAGCAAGTTTGTACAAGGAGGACTTTTTGTGATGGATGAATATGATGCAGTGCATATGAATTTGTGTGTTTGATAATGCAATAAATATATATCATGCGAATGAGTGTACAGAGAGCTTATTCAAAACACAGTACATCAAGTCAGTGCAAGAGATCAGAAAGCACAATGAAACAAAAAGGCAATCAGCCATCAGGCAATAATAATCATGTTTCATTCCGATGATGATCATCATCAAACAAGAACATCAATATTATAGTCCTCGTATTATCATGATTGTTATGATCATTACTATTATACTTCCACCACTACCAAACAACTAGTAAAAAAAACTATTACTATTATGATTATTATTATTGTTGATGTTGTTGTGTGTAGTTATTGTTATTATTAATAACAACAATATATTTCTTTTTCCCTTTTTCTCAACAGAGAGCTTGGTTTTTTTGGCTTGCTCTTTGGAAATAATTAGAGTTATTAGCAATTTGAAGGATTATTCAAAAAGATGAATTCCCTCGATCCCCCTCATAAATACGTTATTGTCTTTACTCGCACTGGCAAACGTAACTCATTCTTTTTTAATTTCTTTAGCTTAAAAACGTTTATCCGTTCGTCGAAACAAGCAACCCACTTCTTCCTCTCTCTCTATTTTGACTTTGTTGCTCGAGAACGCACAATGAATGAATTCTAATTCTAATACAATCGATAAGTGAGATAAATGGTTGGGATGAAATGAGGAAAATGATTATTATGACGGGAGGCAACAGAAGAAGAAGGATGCAGGTAGTGAGAAACGTTGACCACAAGAAAACTATGAAAATTATATTTGTGATGTGCCTGACAGACAACATGGCCAAGCTCACGATTTTTTCCCACTCCATGCGCTCCCTTTGCGTTTTCAGGTAAGTTTCCTTCCTTTGCATCTCTACAGATAGAAGAAACACGACTCAATAGTTTTTTTTTATCAACCATTATTAGCTTACAAGATGCAATTTCTTTCAGAGAAAAAAAATCCTGGAATAAATCTGCAACCCATAAGCATAATGGTGCAACATGGTAGATAAAAAATATGGTGCATAGTTTCATTTTATTTTATTGCTACATCAAATACAAGCTTAGCATCTTCTTCACAGATGCCAGGTTGATGTTGTCATGTTGATCGTTCATGATTCTTGAGAACTAATGGTAAAAATCATGTAATCATGTTTGAAAAAGGGATATACATGTAAATTCTCGGGAAATGAGTTGAGGCAGCAGAAAAAAACATGAGTAAATTGTCGTATGTAAATGCAGCTTACACATAATTGCAAATTGGAAGTTTTCTAAGAGAGTATATATGGGGAACTCAGATTTACATAATATTCCTGTAGGTGCAACTGGCAAGGTCGTCTTTTTAAGGAAATTTCAATAACTACTAAAATTAAAACAAAAGTTTTTCAACTTTTTCCCATCTCAAGACAAAAGTGGAGAAGATTGCATTTTTTTTCTTTTGTGGTCCTCTCTCTTCAAGAAGAAATTTCTATTGATTCATAAATATGACAAGCCATACAGACATTACTCACTTGGTGAACACTGGGAATACAGCGAGCGCATACCAAACCAATGAAGGCATAATATATAAAAAAGCAAAAACCACACATATAGCCATTATTACTACTTTTATTATTATTGTTATTACTTTTTTTCCTCTTATCGTGCATACATCATCATATTATGCTGTTTGTAACAGCTAATGAAAATGAATCAACGCAATAATATTACTCTTTCTTGTAATAAGTGAAAAAATAAGTGGTTAGGATTATTTGTGGTGTGCAGTGCACACAGATATATTATTATTAAGAATAAACAAATGAGTATATAGGCAGATTGCGATTGGGTTCAGTTTTTTTTCTCTCTGTCTTATTCTTCTTTATTTCTTTCTTTCTCTCTCTCTCTCTTTGTGGCAGAGAGTGTGTTATTATGATTATTTTTTCTGTGTTTGATCCGCCTTTAAATGAAGGGCAGGTACAACGGGCAGATCCATTCTTCGAGTCTAATCGAAAATTACTGTAATCATTCATGAAGAGCTGAAATTTTTTCACTACCTTGATGATACGTTTCACAAAACGGCTTGCCTGCCTCCTTTTCATTCCCACTCCAACAAACACACATACAAACAGAATGAGAGAGAGAGAGAGAAGTTAAGTAAGAAGTTTAACAAAGTCAACTCTGAAAAAACCACTTCTCTGTCTCTCTCTCTCCGTTTCAAGTTAACCTTAAAGCCTTTTATTTTAGCCAAAAAATATCACGGCTTTTTTAGATGAAAACGAAGAATGCTCTCACATGTTTGCTGATAATATGATGATGATACATCGACCACCACTTCTCTCGTGTGCCCATTGTTCTTGTTCAACACCAGTAATCACAACAATAACTGAGCAATAATACAATAGCTGCACACACAGACACAAACCGAAAACGACTTTCATTTCCAAAAGGGACTTGGCATCAAATCTTTTACCTCACAGACAAAAATATATATGTGTATCCTACTCAGAAAGATAGATATATTAAAAGAGCACCAAAAAAAGATGAAAAAGACTTTTTTACATATCCGTGCCTAAAATACAATGGAATCATATGCTGTGTGCTTCTATCTATCTTCTTATCCTTCCTTCATCCATTATTATCCCATCAGAGAGAAAACTTCCCCAAAAAACGTTACAATCACAGGTGAATTAAGCAACAATGGAAATAATATAGGTTGCATTTTTCTCTATTAGATGATGTATGTACGTGTAAAAGGCAGAGAGATAGGTTGGTATAGGTGCATATTATAAGACTCTGTAATCCCAGAAACTAATTTACGTGTTTATACACCCCCTTTTTTCTCTTATTTACCACTAGACCAATCACCCACAAATCAGCCAGTGACACATTGCATCCACCCACTAAATGAGTGTCCCTCATTCCAATTATTGCTTTATGATGCTCTTTATGCTCAGCTTCTCCTTCTTTTTAGGAAAAAAGGAACAAGAGTATTATGTATACGTTTTGCAGCGTGTTTGGTCCTTTTTTCTCTTTTTGGTGGGTCGGTATATTATTGTTAACACTACCCCCTGTGCTTCAAGTATAATAATAACAATAGAAGATGCAGTAGTAATAGTGGAAGTAGTTGAAAGAGAAAAAAATAACAAACTTTTTTTGGTAAGAACTACTGTACAACCATAATAATCAATCTATTACAACTTACTATGCCCAAGACCCTAGTACAATGCGCCATAACTATTTGGCTGGGGATAAACAGTCATCATTTAATTTTGTTGGAATTGTTGGTTGCAAAACAGCATGTAATTTGGACAAAGTGATGTCATAAAACAAAAAAAGACACACGAAGAAACGCTCAAATTTGCAAGTTCTTTTAACTATTTTTGTTCTCTCTTTGTAGAATAAACAGACTTTTTACATCCAGAGATTTAATGTGCTTATATATTTTTATATGATAATTGTGACATTGTAATTTATAATTTCTATTGATAAAGACAGATTATTTTTTTTCAATTGCGCAGTAGTGGCTGGGGCTAAACTGTAATTCACAATTCCACAGCGTGCTCATTTTTGATGGTTTCCACTGATAATAAATTCATTTCGAAGGCACGATCTCTGCATAGTTATTATTGTAAATTGTCTTTTTAGCATGAAGCATTTATTGTATTGTGCTTGCTTCCAAGGTCATCGCCATTTCGAGTGGAATGGACGACAAAAGAACAAGATAAAGATTTTTACCATACCAAATAATATTACAGTAGAAAAAAATCGGCAGACTGTATTATATCTTTTAGTACAAGATATCAGATTATCATCAAGCTGAACACTAAAACCAAAAAGAATTGTACAGCTTTAGCAAAGCAACATAATATACAGAAGCAACAGCATTTTAAAGTATTTTTTCTGGCCGGTTGACTATTGGACAAGAAGAAACGATTCTGATTTTTTTTCTTTTGTAAAACTTCAAAGATCCATTAAAGCATTCCATTCATTCTTCTTTTTAATGCATGCATAAATCCCCAGGAAAATTACAATAATACAGCCACCACCACAACTTTTCAACAACTCTCAAAAGAAAACTACTTTGACTTTTGAATTGTTTTTTTTTCTGTTTAGTATCAAGATGAAATAATGTTTACCTGACTATACGGATGCATTTTTTTGCTAGTGACTTGTTGCGTTATTGGTTCTTGGTCTAAAACCCATTCGAATTCTATGAGTCAATGAGGATTGTAGAAAAGGAACTACTTTGTACGTGTGTACATGTGATGGATGGATAAATGCAAAAATTTATATGATGCATGTATTTATTTGATTTTATAAGAACATTGAGATAAGTCGCAAATGTTGCTTAGAAATAATTTCGTGATGTAGTTGCATGCGTCTACATACATTTATAGGAGACCAGAGACAAAGAAAAAGTTAGAAAGCTAAAGTGTTATACAATTTATGGGTTTATAGTTTTTATACTGATGAAATAGCAACGGACAGTAACAGGACGTTCGGCAAATGCAGTTTGAAATGTGATGACGATGACGGAGAACATGATGACGGTGTGTGTGTGGAGGTGAGCAGTACCTCTGTATGGAGAGTTGCCACAGGCGACAATTTCCCATGCAACACAACCACCACCACGCCAAATAATCACTGATGTCTGCCTTTTTTCTTGTTGTGTTGTCCACCTTCGCCAGTGGCCACTGGATAGGATCTTGGTCTACGTTTTGTATTACGACAAGAGATGAAATGGTATAAAAGGGAAATATTGAAATAAGGCAAGACGGAGAATGATTGGACGGTATGGATGAGCCATGCCGTGCCCCTCGAAGAGGAAAAAAATGTAAATTGTAATACATATTATTTAACTTATCATTGTGTTTTGTGTCTGTGAAGAAGCTGTTTCAGCTTTGAGCAACACCTGTGGAGACATAAACCACTTTGCAATATCACGACGATATGAGGGAATGCAATAATATTATGGGATTGTGGTAAAAAGGGGGAAAACCAGTCAGCAGATAGTCAACCCAGTTATCATCATGACTTTTAGTTTGCATGTCTGCTAGTGGGGCTATTAGAACCAGAGAGAAATATGAAAAAGCAAAATAATATCCACGCAACTCATGCAACATCATCCCTTGTTCCTTTACAGAAAGTCAAGTCATACACAACACGCCAGTATATACCAAAATTGTAATGATGGCAATGAGTGAACCGGCTTGCCGGTTAAATAAATGTGCACTGGTGGTGATGTTGGTGGTGGTGCTTTGTTTTCCCTGTTGCGGTTACTAATATTTTACCAGCACATATATTTCAAACCTGACTAATCTCAGAGGCATGGTCAGACAGGACATATAAAATGTTATAAGAGCTGGTCGCTATAAAAGCCCGATAATGGCAATTTCTGCAATGATGATGATGGTGCGTGGTGACTTGTGGAAATTTGAAGATGAGAATGATGATGTCTGTGTCGAGCTCTCTCTGGTTGCAAACAGAAATCTTGTTTGGATTGGAATACAAACCTATAATAATAATATTGTAATAATATTTTATACACAGTATAAATTCCTGTTTACGTTGTTGCTAATGATGATATCAAGTATTTGTTTTCCTCTCGCATGTGGGATGCATATTAATAGCCTTTTGTGGTCTGCCGTTGTGTGTGGAGTGTGGAACACAGTAATGTTGGTGCGGTTTTTGGGTTTGCCTAGTACGGCATTTACCTACCTACCTTCCAGCCTCTCGTGTTACTGATTTCATCTTGAATTATGAGATTTGTGTGTGTTACATGCTCACGAACTCTGAGCAGAGTGACAAAGTAGAAAAGTTGGTAATTTAATAAATCTCTATAAGCGTAATATTATGCAGCAGATAATACTATGAATTGTGAATACGTAATAAAAGCTGAAGTTTCAAGGATTGTCTGTGATATTCAATGATTAAAAACATTAATTTAATTAAAGACGAAAGACCATTTGGCTACAACTTATTTGCTTTTGATAACCGTCTCTTCTTCACAGCACTAATAAATCTCTTTTTGACCCAAAGCACATTTTTGCCTGAGTACAAGTCCAACTCTGTCCTTCACTCTCCTGTCAAACGCTTTTGTTTTTCAACTTTTTGTGCAAAAAACTGTATAAAATGTACTTTATATAAAATGATATAGTGAAGAGAGAACTAACAGAACAAAAAATGTATTATTTTGCTCAAAACTTACTCACAAGTAAATTTATTTGCACGACATATCATTTACAGGAATAGCCTATCATCATTCCATCATTATTATTATTTTCAGTGCTTCAAGCAATGGGACTGCAAGAAAGAGAAACGTGTGGGAATGTGTATTGTGTCAGAGAGTGAAATATCCATGTAGCACACAACATATATCCACCACCAGCACATCATATTATAATCATAATAGCCAAAGAACAATCATTAAAATTAGGCTTTTACCTGAAATGGTTCGTCAAAAATTATTGCACACACGAAGAGCCATTCACAGGCAGACCTTCATTCCTTTATGATATGAAACATTTATAAATAACAAAGTTCAAACTAAATGATTCCTTAATCGAGTGTGCTGCTGCCATGTTACAAGAAAAGAACATTTTTTTGTACTCGAGTCCATCTGACATTATAAGCACAGAATAAAATACCACCACCAACCAATAATCCACAATAACATTATCATCTTCCACATCATGAAATTTTTTGATTCTTGTATGTCATGTACCTATAATATAATGTGTGCTCTTACACAAACCATAAAACCATGATTACTATTATTATGATAAATTCACAATTGTTTTGTTGCCTTGTGATCATTACCAAACCTTTTTTGCTCCACACAGACCTCTCTTTCTATTCATTACATCCGCGTCTTTACTTCAAATCCATTAAATTAAACTCTCTCTTCTTAAGCGCGATAAACTGTATTATCTATAATATGCATATCATTCCGAAAACTAAGCTAATGTAACAATATTATTTTCAAGAAAAAAAAACCTCGAAATTGATCACGGTAATGTGGAGTGCACTGTGCACGTCCACAAAAAATACATGGCATAATGATGATGGTGTTAAAATAAGACGCATATTATTATACATTTTTACTTACTGCTGCTGCTCCACTATAAATGCAAATGCTTAAAAAACAAAACTGTGTGTGTGCTCATGAATTTTTACATTTCTTTGAAGAAGAAAAGGAGAAAAATGTGAAACACTGCCATTTTTCTTATCCTTTTTGCACTTTTCCCCCACTCTGATGAGTATTATTACACGCTTTAGTATTTTCATGCTTAAAACTACGCAACACTACTATTTGTAGTAATAAACATGATATTGTTCATCATTCATGGAAGCAGAGTTTTATGTAAAGCCTTGTGGTGTTATGGGTTTGCAGCATCACACACACACACATCAAATCATACTTTACAAGGAAACTCCTCGAACAGGCTATTAACTAACGCTTCTCTGAACACTCGTTTGCAATGCTTGAGGCAGGCAACTGAGGCAAGTGAATCATGCATGACATGGCAAGTCAAAAAATGCCATCACATTATAATGTTTCTGGGGAGACTGAAACAATAAATATTGTACGAATACAGAAAAGAAATCAAAGGAAGCACACACACATGCACAATATTACTACGTGTTTTATAATGGCATAAAGTACCACCTATAAAATTCTAAGCAGAAGGATGATGATGATGACGATGATGAGCAAATACATTATTATATTTTACACACACACACACTACATATTATTATTATCGTCATCAAGTTGTAATATATATTTGGCATTAAATGAATGGTTTTGCTTCATATTAAAGTAACCCGAATCTCTAAGCTGACTGCTGAGGCACTTCAAATTTTATTATGACCAGATGATCATCATTATTATAACGCTCTTTTGACCATTTTAAAAGAAATCATCCCAAAAGAAATGTTCACCGATTACTGAGTATTCATTAAACTTGTATTTTTGACTGTTGCATTTTTTCTACCTCAAAAAATTCTAATGTTCAAGAAAATAAAAAATAATGTGTCATGTTCTTCTTCTTCTTCTTGGTAGATATTTGTGCCCTCTTCGCGTCATCAGTCGTCGTCTCTGTTAATATGCTTTTCGGCCAAAAGGAATTGATGCACAGAGAGTAGGAGTTCTTTTTTCTTAAAAGCTCATTTCGTCAGAAGAAAAAATGCAGATTATTATTATGGTGCTGCGTACTATATGTTGAGCAGAGAGGGATGTTGCGAGAGGACACCATTTATTTTGTCATGATGATGCATGTAGTAATTATTGCATCAACGGTATGGCACACCGATGCCTACTTTCTCTATTTATCCTCAAAAATATTCCATGTTGCTGTCAATTCGTAGGTTTTTCTTGTTGATGTGTGATATGATGTTGTTGTTGCAATTTCTAACATCAAGAATTATGACGCCATATTTATGCTTCAGAAGACGGCATTTCATACTAAGAAAACAAATAGAAATTATGATTGTTTTAAAAGAAGCCTGGTTTGTTTGTTTTTATAAAAAAAGTAGATTTTTTCGTAAAAATAGGTATGCGCGCAGGAGGAATAATAATTGAAACGGCAGTGGTGGTGGTGAAACATGAAATGTTATTTGGATGTTTTCTGCTCAACAAAAAATATTCTTGTTCATGTTTCATTTCAAATAGACACTTTATATGTCTTGGATTACAGGGAAGAAAAAAACCAATAAGTTTTCTGATTTAAAATGTACACGCTTCGTTGCATTTTCAAATCATGTATACACGATACAACAACTCAACAACCAAACAGCTTCCAAATTTTTTCGTGTATGTGCCGTTGTACACAGCAAGTTATGTGTGTGGTGTGGTGGAAGTTGAATGTGCGGCCGGTGTGTGTATTATGTTTGCATGCTTCGGGCACACACTTTCGATTTTGAAGGGGACTCTCCATCCCAATTTCTCTGTGGCACTACTACACGCATAAAAACAGCAAGTTGACTCAAATCATAAATGGAATGCAAAACAATTTGGCTTGTGTCAACTCCCTGAGAATCCATTTTTCATCTGCTCGACTTTCTATATATTATTTCTATTAGATATGTATGTTTTTTCGGGATTACTACATAAACTATATATGCTATTATTATATAGGTAGAGGAAGTTAAAAAAGAGAGATAGAAAGTATTTTGATGTGTGAGTGAGTGTAGTGTACATGTAGGTCGCCGTTGTCGGCGGCAAAGAATAATGGAAATTGAGCAAAAGTCCATGGGAAAACATTCAAGTAGTTCTCTGGCTAGTGGAGAAAAGAATAATATGCAGAGTATGTAGTAGAAAAAGGAAACTACGCACATCACCATCATCAACAAAAGCAGTAGTAGCACCAGTCGCCGGACTCCTGTCTAGGTTTCCATTTTCTGCCAGGTCACTCTATCCTATTTTAGTTTATCCCTCGGAAAACATCATTTTATCAGTCTAAATAAAGCTGATTTCCATACGGTACAGGGGAACAATATCAAGTGTGTGGTAGAGAGAGAGAGCAAACGGAGAATAAGGACTGCTCAAGTGTGTCTAGCTTTGCTGGACTGGTAAAAAATAACAGCGAAAAAAGTGGCAGAGCGACCGGCAGTCATTTATCAGCTTTCATTCACTTTGAGAGCAATTTTTGATAGCGATATTTGAGCTCACTGCCAGTACAATTCTTTGCTATACTTTTCCCATATTCTTAAGCAAAATAGCGGTTTACTCTTTTATTCACATTCAAATGGCAAATATTTTAGGTGCTTATATAAATGTTAGGTTATAGATATCGACAATGGAATAAAACTGCGAGATAGCAAAATCGTTAAAGTGCAAAGCGGAAAAGGATAAACGGGCAGTGTTTGTGATTGAAGCGTATGAAAATGATTTCATAATATTCTCTATTTGTTTATAACTTTTACAATCCACTTATTCCCAAAGTTAGCACAAGTTATGGTGCATGATGATAACAGCTTTGTTGACCCTAGTCCACTGTTCTAATGCCATAAAGCTTTTTTGAATTTGCATTTGTAAACGCAATAAAAATACTAGAAAGGTATTTGAACCCAACCACAAGGGATTTTTTACAAGATCTAAAAAGGCTTAACATGCTCCTTTTTTCATTTCTTAAGGAAAAAGGGGAAAGTCTGACACAATTCCCATTTCCTTCTTAAGCGCCCTCCAATGTTGTCCATTTACTTATTGCCCAAAGGAAACAAGGAAACTTTCTCCGATGAAACCCACACCATTCTTCCATTTTTCTAGGGAAAGGGAAAAGAAGACAAAATAGGAATTGTCTTTTTCTCTCTTTCCTCCTTTCTAAGAAGTTACATCAACAAACCTTGGAGAAAAACTAGGAAAAAGATATGCCATCATCAGATTACATTCTATTCCACTTTCCATTCCAAATACTGAAAAAAAGAGGTAATGGCCATTTTTTAAAGTGAATCATATGTTGAGAAGGGGTGCACAGATAGGAAATAAACGGAGAAGGCGGTATAAATGACTTTGTTCATGTGACATGAAAGAAAAATATGTAACTGATGCGATGCATCTTGTTCCCACTTTCATATCCTTTCAAAAAAATAATATTCCCGTTTTTAACGCCTACACCACACACATACACCAGTGCCAACAACTAAACGGGCATTTTTAGAGTAAATATAAGCTGACATAGAGAATGAACGGACACGCCAAATAATATATTATTACTGCAGTGTGCTAACATCTCTACACACACACAGTGCAGCAAAAGAAATGTTGGTGCTGTCATCATTATTACTTTGGCAGACTGCTCCTACACTGCAAAGCCACAATGGAGGAAAAGGTAAAGTCTAGAGAAAATATTTGGACTGGGTTTATCAATCTGCTGTATATTACGACTAATGGACGCGCTATATACACTAGAGTTTTTCCATGAAGCAATAATAATAACATTTTGCTTTATACTTGTTTCTTCACTCGCTTCTATTTTTTGTCGTGTGCAGTTGAACATTTATATGGAAAAAGAGAGACAGAAAGAGCGAGTCTCAAAAAGACCAACTTTTTTTAGCTTTCCTCTCTCTCCATTAATTCAATTCTCTGATAAAATAGCAAACTTGGGATTGCTTCTAAAGGACGATTTATCATAACTTGAGCCTGGCAGTAACATGACACCATCATATACTTCTTCGGCTTATGTTATATGCTCGGTGTTTCCTTTTGCTGGCAATGTGATGGAAATAATAATAATCATTGTAATATGGAAAAGGACACAAGACGGAAAAAAGGGGAGAGGACGATGGTGGTGGTTGTTCCCGACTACAACAACATCAACATCATGTTCACACCTACCATTTCATTGTCCTTTCTTAATTGAGTTAACGGCACTCTCAGCTTTTGTGTGTCCATCTTGCCGTTTTCATATGATCATTTATGTGACACGAGAAACTGACTTTATGCAGATGGGCTAAAACTCAAAGGTGTACTTTGTGACGCAACTTCATACATTTCCGCTGAAAAGCTTTTATTTGACACCCATCAACTTAAAGCATTCCGACTGATTTGATGACTCAATAATTCTGAAAACTTGACTGGATTGAAAGTTTGCTTTTCGGTTTTTGTATTGACTAACCTGGGGCGACACGATCTGATTCTTTAGAGTTCCATTTTTAAAAAAGGGAATCTCGTAATTTATCATCACTTTTCCTTTCCAGTCACACTCTCACATTTCCATTTGCAAACTCTGGTTGAATAAGAAGGAGACAAAAAAATGAAATGTGAAAACGGGAATATTTCCATTGTCATCATCATAATCACTTTTATCATCATTGATGTCGACAAACGTCGTGAATCATCAACGCGGTCTCTCATACATCCTCTCTCACACTTATTCGAATTCATCAATAAATACGTCAGCATTGATATTACAGTGCAAAGCATTTCTTTACCAGCATCCAGAAGTTTGGTGGTGATGGCTGTATACAAGTTTTTAGTGGTAATGTTGCGGGGACCCAATGACGACTACGACGACAACAACATAACATAACAGCAATGATCATCATCCCGATGATCATGATGATGTGGGCGAGAAAACACAGAGAAGGATGAGGCGAACAATGCATTATTGATGACATGCAAATTTCTACTTGACTTGGTTTTATAATTCAAATTCAATGCCTTTTCTCTGTTTTCTGCTCTCTGTACTCAAAGCTGTTGGATAAAGACCAAAAACAGCCAGAGCCACCATTTTATTTCATTTCATCTTGGTTTTAACTAATCGTTTCCACAATGTCGAATCCGATGATACTTTTGTAGAGTGCATTCACATATCATTACATTTGACATAATTTGTAAATACGTGGCAACAACAGACCAAATTCCCATGTACAGAGAGACGTGTGTGAATTTTCTCAAACGTAATTTCCAACAATGATAAGCTTCGCAAGTTTTTGTAGCTATTTATAAAACTATTTGTGTTTATAAACTCGTTCAAATGTGTAAATTGTAGAAAATGGAAACGGTCCACTAAGCACTTCTCGCCACCGACACCACCACAATCCAAAAATTCCCATTCTCATGATCAACAAATATCAAAAGAGGATTTTAGAGAGACGATTTGTATTTTGTAAAGCTATAAATTTTACGTGCTCACGTTACGCATTGAAATTAAAAGATTTATTTAATAAAAACCTGAAGCTAAAGTAAAAAAAAGCAGAGAGTGGAAATAAATACGTAAATTGAACAGGAACGTCTGACGCCAGCCCGTAAACAACAAAAAACTACAATTTTTTTCTCAAGATGCAACTGCACAAGTTGAAAAGACGCAGGGACAAATAAAAATCTGACAATAAGATCAATGGCGGCAATGACGATGATGATCAAGGAATAAAATAATTTAACTGCTTGAGGAGAATAAAAAGTTCTGGTATTGGATTAGTATTGTTATTGAGCCTGTTTTAAATTCACTACAGCTTTTTTACATCCACACCACCACAGGAGTAGTAGCATGTGTAGCAGCAGTTCTCAATCGGATTCAATTAAAAGTTCAGTTACTTC
Source organism: Entomobrya proxima (assembly GCA_029691765.1). Taxonomy (NCBI): domain Eukaryota; kingdom Metazoa; phylum Arthropoda; class Collembola; order Entomobryomorpha; family Entomobryidae; genus Entomobrya; species Entomobrya proxima. The sequence continues at coordinate 41,381,244 of CM056173.1, read as the reverse complement.
CTCGCTATTTGTCCATATTACCATTATCCCAATCTCTTGCTTATATATTTTTCTTTTCTTCTTCTTGCAGAAACTCTAGTAGCAGCAAGAACAACAAGTGCGGTGGCTAGAGAGTAAAACTTATAAACGCACTTAAAATATCGAATGGGCAATCACGTACACATCTTCGTCGTCGTCATCATCACAATCATCATCTACAACCTGTAGCAACGACGACGCATAGCCCGTCTCTCTTCAACTTTTGTACAAAAGAAATTATTTTTTGTATTGCTTGTTGTTATGTTCATTTCGTCGCCGTTGTCGATAGTCGATAATAACATATAAATGATGAGTATCATCAAGAAATCAGCCATGGTCAGCATTGATAGTCAATTGTTACATGATAATACCAAATTACCCATCAATTTCTTATCCACAACATTACAACAGCAGCAGTAGTAGTTGTGAAGCAGAAGAGGAAGAAAATTAAAAGAAAGCTAAAGAAACGCATGCCCTCGCCATTTTTTGATTACAAAAGTATTTCTCACACACAAAATCGACAAGACACATTCAACAGCGTGTACACATGGTCCATCCTCTGTGTACCTGTCATCATCATCATCACCGTCACCAATAGACTTATTATGTTTTCTCAAAGACGAAAACTTTTTTTTTCTTCGTCCCAACCAAAGTGTTTTCCTCTTTGAAATTAAAAAGGGAAATAATAAAATGCCCCAATCATCACATTTTTTCACGTATTTCCATTTGACTAGAACTGATTGCAAATACCAACAAATTAAAATGATTTTCTAATGGGAAATTCAATAGCACTTTTTCTCCTCATTGTTTTCCCTCTTTTATCATCATCACAGTCACTTTTATTTGTTACGCGTACGTGTTTTTTATGTGACGGGATGAGACACAGAGACATATGGACAGAGAAATCAGGTATAAAAACGTAAACCAATCTACAAATTTCCTTTTTTCTAGCCCTTTTACAAACAAACAAGCAAAAACAGAGTTTTAATCTGAAGAATGGGGTAACATTTTTGAAAAATGAAAATGTTTCTTCTTATTTTTTCAGGGGAAGACGACAGCGTCATAAGAAATCATGTCATGTTTTAAGGCACGAAAATGTTATGTTAAATAAATAGTGACAAGAAGCAGATGAAATGGTGTAATTTGTCATGCTTATCTGAGTATTTTGTTCCCTGGTTGGAACTTGGAACCCAGAGAGCCAAGCCGTTTTTATACGGATATACACGTTTTCCCTCCCTGCCAGCACAATATCTCAACAGCCAGGTTAAACAGTGGTTGAGTGAGAATTCAAGAAATATACACACAGAGAGATAAAAAGAAATGGAGTACATGAAAAAATATTATGTAAGTTAATCGGCTCCTGCTGGTTTAAAGGCAAGAATAAAAAGAAATCCTCGGCAATGGTGGTGGTGGCGGCAGTGATAGTGGAAAGAGGATCAGTGGGAGTAAAAGTAGCATTTCAGTGGCATAAACAACGACAGGAACAGTGTGGGTACCGTGAAAAATGATGGTAAAAAGAAAAAGCAGAAGGGGAGCCAAAAGCTATCCGCTGAGAGCCAAGTTACTACCTAATATACAAGTTGGTCCCATTCCTATTTTCTATCTCTTCACATTTAACATTTACGATTAGGTTTCCTTTTCTAAAAACTTGCTATTTGTTTGTTGTTGTGATCGTGGTGAATCATATCAAATGGAAAAGAGCCAATAATAGAATGCATATCACAGCGGTAGCACCAGACCAGCAGTAGCTACTACGGTTATTATTGAAGGCCCGCTCCAGTTGATTGACAATCAGTTCTACCGATTTGTTGTTCAAGGTTTGACTTTGTATCCGCACAAGAACAACAACCAAGTGAGGAGCGGTGAAATTTTCTCCGCTTGTTGTTTATAAATAAAAAGTCAGAACAAATAGAGCATCAACACGATTGCATTTTTCTGCTCGTTTCCTTCCTTGAATTTACCACATCACCGCATCCCACTCCCGTTTCCACTTGTTGTATATTGGCGTCTCCTTTCATTGCCTTTTTGTTACCTAGCTCTCTCCCTTCGTCTTCTGCTCTACTTGAACTCACATTGTGTGAAAAAGAATAAAAGCTCATTGTGTATTATTGACTAACTGGCCTCACCGTCTGACTGTGTGTATTTCTGAGAGATTGACAATCAAGTACACACTTACTTTTTTAAAGACAATCAAACATAGTACATGTGTATGCCATCATCGTCAACTAAAACAACTGCTGGTTTATATAGTTGACTGTTGCTACCGCTCACCACCACCAGCAGCGTCACCATTTCCAATAAATACTCGTCTTTTGTTTCCCCTTCAAACAAAAATAATCGGTTGTGAAGAAATAAAAGGTCTCGTCTTCCGTCCGATTTAATTCTCGTTTTAAAACTGTCTTGCTGGAGCAGCACAGAAAGGGGAAGCAGAACGTATTGTGTTCCGCGATAATAGGATGCTCTTTGTAAAAAACTGACTTGTGTATGCAACTGTGAATAATACATATGAACACATACAAATAAACCAAAGATAATAATAAAAATGATAACTTTCACACATAAAAACAAAAACATATAATATGCCAAGTTCACATTTTGTTCAAATGACAAAAAATGAAATACAATCCAAATCAACTACCATCATTATCATCATCAACACTACCAAACGACATTTCGGTGACAAGGAAAAACGGGTGGAACGTCTTGTTGCATTTTATTAAGCGCATAAACATATTCAATGCAAGTAACAATGTATGCACTTTTTACCATGTAGTATGCAGCAGCATGTAATTTACTTTGAGTGTTGTCACAATGCAGTTTTTACATGTTCTGTCTGCCACATGACTTTCCTTCCAGTCCGTGTGCTCTATTACTTTTACGCACAATGTCTAGGTCAATCATGTCAAGGAGGACAAGGGTTGTTCTACTAAATACAACAACGTATATATATGAGCCACCACTACCACTTCTATTACCGAGGCTCAAATTTTTATAAAAAACGAAAAAAATCAATGACTTTGGGCAGAGCAAACTGTTTTTGCTGTGCTGTTGTGTCGTTGTTTGATGATAATGAAGTTAGAGTAGCCATGCATTCATGTGCATGTGTGCATACATTCTGTTCACCCTTCACTTTCGATCAACATCATTGTCATCATCCATCCATCCGTTTTTTTCTCTCTTTTTACTCTCCAGAGCTGTTTTCTGTTGCTGCATGTGTTTACTTCTATAGAGCTTAGTTCAATACTCTCTGTGTGTCTCTCGCTCTACTTTTTGAACTTTTGATGATGCGAGTTGACTTGCAACAAGATGAGAAAGGAGGACGGTCCAAGAAGATAGAACGAAAATTGCTCATAGATTGTGTCAACATTGAAACTGTGCGTTATGCGTGGCCTTTTCAACCGCTTCAGCAGCAGGTAACGGGCCGATAGAAAAAGAGAAGACCGAAATGTTGGAAGGAAAGGAGTGGGGACCGAGAATGGAGCATTTTGTTAACCGTCATGCCTTGGCCGCTGTGCTTATTATCTTTGACGCTTTTCTACTTGTGGCTGCATGGATGGATTCCTATGAAATTTGAGATTGTAAACAGGAGATTCAGTTACCCGCGATCTTTTAGTGATTCCGGGTCTCTCTCTACCTATGTTTTTGGCTACCAGTGATGATGATTTGATGATGGATACAGTTTCGTATACAAAATGAGGTGCTACACTTGGTTTTTTAATGGGAGATTAGCACTAGCACACGCAGTGGTTTCAGGAAGTGCATAAAATGCAAGTAAAAAGAAATGAGTCAATGAGTGTGTACTTAAAAATGCAATTTTAACACTTTGTTGGCATTTATAAATGTCATAGAGGAGTGCTTTTGAGCTCATATATTTTAAATTTTATTTTTCAAGCGAGAAAAGATAGAAGGGAAGATGCGCTTTTTAACACTTCATTAGCCGCTACCATGCAGGTTTATGAATTCAAGATGGGGATTTCTTTATTTGCCTACTTAAAAGGGAAATGAGGCTCAGTTTACATTAACCCTGTATATATAGCACAATACTATAAAAAGTTTTACGAGACTGAGAATACTTTTACTTGGTTTTATTAGCCAGCGGTTTGACTTTGAAGTTGTGTTTTTAGCTACAGAAGAAGAAATCAAGCAGCGGAAATGTGATACTTGCTGTACATCTGACTATTTGAGAACAGTATTAGTGCGTCTCTACACCTAGCAGTCCTCTCAACAAAAAGTGTTTTATTCCTTTTTAAAACTCGACTTTATTTACACGTTCGCCGTTTTTATTTCATGATGCTAACACATTAATCTGAACGCTATGATTGTTTTTCATTCCTAGAATCTAATCATCTCAGACATCACAATAATATTGTGATATTTCTCATCAACAAAAATTACTTTGTATAATGATCGGTACTTTTCCTACCATTTTATTATCATTAGTGAAATTTATTCAACTACGCAAGTGAAGTTTGAATATAAATACAGAAGCAGTTTTTAGTTTTTTATGTACAATAATAATTTTATCAGTTTAATAAACATGCTAGCGCTTTCATGTAAATGGCATTAATTTTTGTTTCTCCATTAAATGCTCCTGAAAGCATTAATGCAATTAAAATCCGAAACAAGGAAACCAAACACTATATTTTTTTCGTATTCACTTATTGCATGATGATGTAAGCTTGTTACTTCATTCTACCAAATTACTACATTTTATTACTGTAATTTGACACGGCCTGATGATTTTAATATTATAGAAGAGTAACACAGCTCCCGACCTTGTAGACTCATGCTCAATTCTGGAATACACGGAACGACAAGCGCAATTACATTATTCATAATATTTTTATTTCACGTCACTAGTTCATATTACAACAACAATCTATCTTTTATCTACACATTCCATTAGAAAGCAATCTGTGTATGATAAACAGGGAATCATTTCTCAGTACACCGTGTACTAACTCACTCTAAAAATATCATTTCTTGCTAATCAGATCTACATCGAAGAGTAATAATTGCGCACAATTAAAATTTGTTGCTCAAACAAGAACAAGCACATAAAAAGTTGTTCTGGCAGCTGGTTCCAAATGCTGTTTATCTATCATGATACTAGAAGATACTAGATTACCAAATGGCAAACTAATTCGACTGCTTGTACAATGACAGAAGAACAAATCACTAAAGAAATACTGATTAAGACAAGAAATGATTGTGGTTTTAGCAGTTGAAACTGTTTTCACAAAAATTACTGTGTTATTAGACAACGCTGTACCTGAAAGTGTAATTACTCCAAAGAGAAATGACTTGGGCTTCCCCTCCATTCCAAAATGACACTCAAGACTCCCCTACATTTTCAAAACTTCATTTCGTTTTTCTTATTTCATTTCACTAATGAAAGGTAAAAAGCCCATCCAGTTGTGGCTCTTGCTCTGTGTGTGCGTATAAATAAATGAAGCTATTTGATTCAATTATGAATGCAAACATGATCTTCATAGAACAAAGGGGATTTTTCCTTTCATAGTCACAACCGTACAAATTCTTGTGCTGCTTTTCTCGTTTCTCAATGACCATTATTTACTGTAAAGCATGGAGACATAATAATGTGGAACGTACCGAGAGAACGTAGAATTACGTATGCATCTATTATTATTGTTTTTCTTGTTCTTGAAAGGAATGAATAATTAATTGGTTAATGTGAGTCAAGCCCAGCCAGCAGCCAGAAACCCGCTTCCAGCTCACCACCAAAACCATTATGCATATATAGTTGCTCCACACAAGGAATACCCGGGCCCGTAAAAGATGCCCGACCATTCTGTTGATGGGTTTGACGAAAGGAACAATTTGTATTTTCCTTCTCCTGCTGCTCCCAAAAGATCCCAAATGAGAGCAGCAAAAGTGGTAACAATAGAATAGAGTACCAGCAGTAGAGAGAGAGAGAAAGAGGTAAAATAGGACGAGAAAAGTGAATAAAATGGATGTAATACAAGATGAGAAAGAGAGAGAGAGAATAAGGAAGAGGTACAATTTAAGTAGCATTATTATTCCATTTTACAAAGGAAACGAAGACAAACTCAGCAGAGGACGGAGCAACAAACGGGTAAAAACATTTCTCTCTTGTTTTCTCCATCTTCTTGTTCTGTGAATTAGAGATGTTTGCTCTTGTTCTACATCAAGCCAGCGTGTAGTTTTGTTTCGTTTCAGTAAACCACCCCGTTCCGTGAAGCTAAATATACCGCACTACTACCACCACCAGTGTGTGCCGCTGTTTCTTGTGCTGCTGCCACTGATGCCGTTGCTCATGTTTAATACTTAATATTTTGTGGAATTAATTTGTCTGCCTACAGCGAGGAAATATGAGAGGAGCAAGAAAGTCGTTGTTCTTTCCCCCTAGAGAAATGAAATGATGACGAGGATCCCATACTGTGGCCTTATTTTCCACTGCCTATTCTCCTCTACTTTTCTCTGCTTCTTACTTACAACTTGTACAACTCAATGCCGTCATCAACAGTGCATTATGCCTTTTGTATGAAATAACTGTGAGCAGTGTAATGGGCCTTGTGTTTGTGTGTGTGTGTTGCTGTATTTGTAAAACATTTATAATAATATGCATATATATTCACATATTATCGGCCACTTTTCTCTCTTTTGCTTTTTCCCTAATACACAGTCAACATTCAAATAAACCACGAGATCATCAGACAGCATCAGAGAAAGAAAAGAAGATATTCCTGTGGCGAGTAAGAATAAAAGACCTACATAATTTTATCCGTGGCAAGAGTGAAAAGGAGGCTTGAGAGTGAGCCACCTTCCTTTTGCTTGTCATTAACTTTCACTTTTCTCTCGGAATGCGGAGATGTTAGATGTATAGGTGCCCGGGGATAAATCAAGAAATAAATTAATAACAAGTAGTAATGTTACTTTGTACCAGAGAGAGCGAGCACGAGCAGATTTAAGACTGATCATCCTTCTTTGTGCCTAAGAGTACTGGAACAAGGAACAACAACAAAAACGCTACATAATCACTACTTCGACTACTGGGGCAACTTTTTCTGAATAGAGGAGTTGCCGTTTTTGTTTTATTATTTTAAATCCATTTTTGCACTGCTGCTGCTTAAAAACAAGCACAACAAGAGAACCGTAGGAAAAACGGCTTTTCACAAAATTAAGCCAACATGTAGGTACACTTTAAGAAGCTGAAACAGCCTTGTGCTTTCTTTGCTCCTTTTTAATTTCAAATGCTGCTTTATTAATTAAAATGTGTAGAAACTAAATAAACCGGTCCGTTCGTGAATCAAAAGTACACACGCTTCATGGGAGGACGCGCGGCAAAACAAAGATGGACTTTTGTGGCTAAAAAAACTGGTGTTTCTCCGAAGTCGTCGTGGGCCATGGTGAGACGATGACGATACTCCTCTTGTTAGCAGCACGACTTTTTGGGTGTTTTTGGTACTCTATGGAATATTCATGGTAGTACTACTTTCCAGCTACATAACATTCAATGCAGTGCTGATGTAACAGTGTTAGTGGTACCATGCAGGGCAAACCAGAAGGAGATTCAAATCGGCAAAAACCTACAACCTACGTGGTTCAGATTATGTGGCATAGGTTATTACGCAACGTATAGACATTCAGATAATTTCATTCTCTAAGATTTTGCAAAAAATACGCAGCCATAGCGTTTCCAGGAAAATTTTACAAAGGTGCCTGACAGGCGCAAGCTTTTTGGGGAGAGTTGATGCAGATAACAAGTACACCTTGTTTGAAGGTTTAAAAAAATGGTGCTATCGATTGATGACATTTTGCTACTTACAACGAAGCAAAGCCCGTTAAAATATGTAATGCAATCCACTTTGTGCGTGCGTTTAGAAAAAGCTTCCATGTCTCTCTTTACAGCGTGCGTAGTTAATGGATATATCGAAACGCAAGGCATTGATCAGACGATGAGGCCATCATCATGCACTTGTACTCCCACCACTACCGTCATCATAACCGAGTGTTACAGCAATATTTGCCGACACAGTGCATCGATTCTTTGCAAGGAGCTACAGACACCCAAAGATAGCTTTGCATGTAGTTGGTCTAGGTAGTCTAACTCCCAGTCTTCTTCTTACACTGCATGGCTTGGTATTTGGGGCATTCTGAGATTAATGCACCTCCCTCACTCCCTCCTGCCTTTCTTGTAAATGATCTTTTGGCTATTTTATATACATGCCATTATTATATGCCATGCACACCACTTTTTCTATAAAAAACCAGCACACTGTCTATTCGCTTGACTCTCTACTTGACTAGTATATAGGCCCATATATCCTCTTCGTCATCGATTATTAGACTTCTTCTCTAGTTCCTTGTTGTTGCAGAGCAAAATGCAAAAAAAATTGTACGGGTACACGAACCATAGAAGAATAATGTGGCTCGCTATTACCAGAGTCAGCGCATACAATGTCAAGCTGCTTAGAAAACACAACAATGATAAGGATGACAGGTTTTATGCATATACCTAGCAACCTATTATATTAACCTTTCAGCACTACACACCGTGCATGTATGCGTTGCATTGTTGCGTAAAAGAAAAAAAAAATGCGTAAGAAAAACACTTACAAGGACGCATTTTGCACATACACATTTTACACAAAGTATTGATTTGAAATGCAGCTCAGCATGCACATTATATACATTTTTATAGTATGAGCTACTAGATTTGCTCTTTTGTAAAAATGTTGTGTGCACTTTTACTGTTGAGCCCATCCCATTTAACGATGTTGTCAGTTTTTTGCATAGAGACGGTTAGCCATGTATAGGGGCATAAGCATAATCGACGTTACGGATTAAAGTGGTTTTGTACTTTGGTACTAGTCCAGAGAACATTTTGCAGCATAAAAAATGATGATGAGAATCATGTATATCAAAGTAGTTAAGTAGTATCACCACCAAAAAACTCCTCGCACACCATGTATATTCCTCCTCTTTTTAAAACTCTGAAGCCAGGGTCGTCCTCGTAAGTATTCCAACTGCAAAAAAGCGCTTTAGGCCTTTTTTGTGAAACATGATTATCCCATCGTTCCATGTTCCATCTCTACTACCACATAACTTGTACAAAATGAAACACTTCCAGACAGGAAAAACCGAGAGAGATGAGATGGATCAGGAAATAAGATGAGAAAAGAAGAGATGTAAAGAATAACTGATTTTAAACAGGGTATATATTTCGTATGTTCTGAGTGTGTGTGTGGGGTTGAAAGCAAATCCATAATGCTCATTTCTACCAACACCATCATCATCAGCACTACCAACAAAAAGAAACATTCAAATCCTTTCACCACCGTGCGCACTACTGAATCTGGCAGCTAAAGAAAAGTTGATATTACTTGGAGAAATAATATATTATGAAAGAAGTGAATTTTTTTTATCGGATAAAATTCTTTTCTGGTAATTTTCAAGAAAAAGAATATCGACAAGAAAGAAAGCGAAAAAAATATATAAGAGTCGTCTCATCTCCAGCTCGTTTTCTCCGCAAAACTTTATTTTTTGAACTTTCATGGACAATGAAATCGAGTAAAAGTTTCGTCTATCTTTTTACAACTCTTCTCTGCTGCTCCTGCTTCATGTTTTCTTTCTGGAGGGCATCCCAAAAATTTAATTTATTCCATAAAGATAACAATAACATGACGAGCAACGGATCACAGAATCCAGTCGCACTTGTTTCTTTTCTCCGTTTCACTTTTTCCTCTACGAAAGTATAAAGCATACAGATTAAATAATATTCTACAGCAGAGAAAGAAAAGCGCTTTTTGATATTTTGTGTATGTGTCTGAGTTTGCAAGTGGAAAAAGTTTTTATTCTAGACAGGGAACTGAGTAAAACTGTAAGATAAACAAAGAAAAAAATTGACACGATGGATTATAGGTATATATAAAGTCAGGCCGCCTACAGATTATAGCTTCAGAAAAAGCTACCCCTTTCAAATTAAGATGGATGGAATAGTCCACAAGCTTTTTATATTCCACATAAATTTTTACTCCACCTGACAATCCTTTGGCAAAAATCATTTCACGGATTAATCTTTGAATGCCCCGGAAATGAAATGCGCAACTTATCTCAAAATATAATCATTAAAAAGCTGGAAAAATTAGTGGGATGAGTAATTAATCATTTATCATTTTATCAGCATTTCTCGTCATTACAATTTACCACCAGCAGCTAATGTTGCAAAATGCCCTAAACCGAGAATATGTGTAGTGAACCGAAAGAAACGCCGTTGATGATGATATTCCGGTTGGAGCAAGAATGATGCGGAGCAATAGCATTTAAATGGAATCCCAAGCAAACACACACACACACATTCCAAAGCAGACGCGGAAACACTCTCGCAATACATTTGTACATATTCCGTTTAAATAAATGTGAGTGAGTTTGTGTGGAGGAAAGGAATGGTGTGCGTTTATTGGTAGAATTGAAGTGGATTGGCTGGAAGTAGACTGGTGGTTGTGGTGTGGGCTCTCTGCAACGGAACGCAAGCTCAAAAAGGTGCGACTCTTTTCAGTTCAGCGGTTGCTTTCTACGCTTCTGCTGCTGCTGTTACTGCTAGCACCACGGCTTCTTTTTCTGGTATGCTAGGATATATATGTGTGTTGTAAGTGACCCATTCCTAGAATGGAAGCAACTCCACAAAAATAACATCATCTTCTTCATTTCAATGGATTCTGGTTGTGGAGCAGTAAAAAAAGGAGCGTTTAGCATTGTAAGTGTACTTATGGTACTTTTGGTGAAGGGAGCCGAGTAAACAAGCTCTCGCTTTCTTTCTTCCCCGTCCTATTACTTCCATGCAGTTAAAACTGTATGTAGGGTTGCTTGTGAATGTGTCTGCGAGGATGTTTGTATTTGATTGCATTCAAAATGAAATAGAAATGGAGAAAGCAGAGAGAGATGTGCAACGACGATGTTGTTAGCGGAGATGGGGATGTTGCTGATGATGATGACTCGGAGAGATGAAAGCGCACTGTGTGTGGTAATCGCATAACCAGTCAGCCGCCTACCACCACCACCAGTCGTATCTTTTCGTTGACTCGTTTCCTTCTCGCTAAATCCAGGAAAAAAAGCCTTTCCCCAGAGCTGCAAGCAGTCGGAGAAAGTAGGCAGCAGCCAGCAAAGAGAAATAAAGGCTCAGTATTACAGGGACACACACTCCACAAAAAATGACTATCACTGTTATGCTTTTTCTTGGGGAATATAGACAGGCCCCCTCCACCGCCTCCTTTTCCGACGTTTTATTCCCTTCCCTGATTTCCCTCTGCTTTTCTTTCTTTCTTATGACATTTTCCCTCTCGCGCAACAAATAACAAGCCAACCAACTAAAGTCATCCTAACATTAAGGCCTTTCACATCTTTTCTCCAAATTCCATTACAGAACAAGAAACAGGAGCACCATGCCATGTTAAAAAATCTCTTTTATTTCAATGTGTACTTAAGATACAAGGGCTGATAGAAAATGTTATCAAAGTGAAACTACACATTGCCAAGCAGTACTACAATAATTTGCTTGTTTACGAAGCAAAAAGAAAAAATGCTAAACATGTAATAAAGATAAATTTATGCAAGCTGTTTCAACGGATTTTCCAAGCCAATTAATTTACCATGCATCAAGGCACTAGTAATCTGCTCTGGTGTGATTTATTGTCTTTTATTTGTTTTATTACTTGGGCATCATGTAATTATAGAGCAGTAGCAATTAAAGAATTTACAATTTTGTAGGATCCATAATCAGGTTCCATATATAGCAAAAACCAATGAAAAGTGATAACGGTCTAGGGAAACTCTGCAGATCATCAATTACACAACAAGTCAAACAAGATAGCTTTTTCCTGCTAAATGCACACACTATTCACCAGAGCCAAAAGGACTTTTCGTGATACACGCAAAAAAGAAAACTGCCCAGTAGTGTGCACACATGCATCGTCCACCTACGCAAAACAACGACTAAACTCCCAATTACAGTAGTATCCTATGGCAAATTGTGTGAGAATTTAAAAATTGAAAGAGATTTAATTCGTTGCGGAGAATAACTGGTTGGACCCAATTACTCAAAGCTAATAAATGATTTATTACACGTTAAATGCGCTTTTAAGTGTATGTAGATATACATATATACGCTTTTCTGATTGAACTTTGGTAGATTAGAGCCGCTATGCTAACACGTCAACACTCGGGGACTAGGCGTGTATTTCGTTGAGAAAATGAGGCTACGCTTTTTCATGATTTAAAGGATATTATTATTACTATTTGACTTTTGGTAGCAATAATAAGCAGGCAGATAAGAAATGAAGATGAGAGTTTGGTAAAGAAATTGTTTTTTTTTTTCGTGGTCTTCTTCTTGACTTTGTAGATGTATTAATAATGCCGGCAGGCAATCATACCACCTGAGGAGAGTGATGAAGTAAGTCGATACCTGGGCGTGCAAGCATCCTAAATTGTCTTATTTCGTTCTTTTATTTCAGCAATTCACGTACTAATCGAGTGATGGACAGTAGTGTTAGTTCAAACAGGGATGATGGTGATATCAATGGCATAATACACAAAAACAATGAGTTTTTCATTTTGTTGACCCCTTGCTTACATTTCTTGCATTGTAAGAGAATCACACAAAATTGCTGCAGGTGTGTGTACTACACAATCTACATTTTTATATTAAAAAGTTATTTTACAGTTTTTTAGAGTGAGTCAATTGGAATTTCGTGGTACAGATCTAACCACCACGCAATTAACAAGAAATGTAATATAAATTATTGCTGCAAAAGGAATCACATTTCAAGATCAGGCTTTTTCATTTATAAACATGATTTTATCATCATGATCATCCTCATCCCACTCCAAACTGGACAATGATGCTGGTCATTGTAGCAGTTGCACTTTTATCATTCTCACGAGGTAATTATAAAACAGAGGCAGAAAATGAGAAAAAATATTGCTCAGAAAGAAGGTTGGGGTACTACTGCTTATATTTTTGTTGGGCTGCTACCCAACAAAACGTCTTTTTTGCTTCATGATGCCAGTTTTTTTCAAAGGAATTTACATCTTGGGGCTCTCTACTCCGATCTTGTTCACTCACACTCTTTTTCAACATATCATCAGAGAGAACAGACAAAACACGACGACCACGGCAAACTTGTTGATGATGTAGAAGATGAGCAGAAGAAGAAGACGGGGCACAATTCAATTTTTTAGAAGTACAAATGAAGAATATTTACAGCAAAATCGAAATAAATAAGAAGAAAGGTAGCAATTGTGTTTGTGAATAGATATGATTTGTTTTCAAAGAAATGCATATCATTTCCACGATTTGACCATTTCATCAAGAGGAAAAAAGAATATGCCTTGTAGACAAGTAGCAGAAATACAAGTTGCACTAAAGATGATATACGCTTCTGCTGTTGCTGCTCCTTTTTATTTCTGCCCTTGTTGCATTTTTTCTGGTCTTGTAAAGTAGTAAGTAGTTTTGTTGTGGCTGCTGGGCAAATACACACTGATATTTTTGAAGCTTTTTTGATTTCTCTGTATTTTTTTCTTTTGCCACGTTTTGTTGTTTGCAGCTTTTAAGTCTTATTTGATATGGTGGGTTGGGACGGATTCTCTTTCTCTCTCATTTCTAGATATTATTATACTTTTTTTGTTTTCATTTCATAATATTCTCTCTTCATCTTCAATAGTTACTGACGGACTGGCTGTCTGAAATGAAAGAAAGCTGACCCATGGGCAATAAGCTCACCAAACGGATCAGTACCAGCTAGTCAAACTTTTAGCTTGTAGAAATGAAATTCTTGCCTTTCAAGATTTTTTACTTTTTAAAAAAACTAACGCAAAATCTTGTGCTGCTTTAAGGATGGATACCCAGCCGTCGGAATCATTTCTTTGAGTTTTTTCCATCTTGTAAGCACACACACAATTCAGACAGTTTTGCGCAATCCCACAATATTTTTGTACCTTTTAGATTTATTTATATTTATTTTTTGTTCCCCTTTTCATTATCCTCTTATTTGAAATCAGTCATAAAAAACTACACCCATAGTTTGGTTCACCCATTTACAAGGAACTAGTGCAAGAAACAATTATATATGAAGATAGGCGTGAAAGATTCTGGTATTGTTTTTTTCTTCTTCTTCGGTACAATTTAAAGTGCATTTTTTACAAAAACGGAGAAGCGCATACCTCCGGCCGAGTGTATATATTTAGAAAAATAAGACAAAGTCTGATAATGAAACACCCCGGATTGATGAAAGAATGGAAAGTAAAAAAAGGTAATTATATATGGCAGGCATGGAAAGGCAAGATAAGACAGTGCCGAAAGCGCTTCGTCTCTAACCTTTTTTCCCTCAATCTATTCTTTTTACTTTTCATTTTCTAGCTGGAATTTGTTGGCTTTTTCAGGACCACTAGTTCCTCATCGAAATTGGAGTAAAATATTTAGCAGAGATACAGAGCGATATGACGATGATAATATGAGATATAATAGTAATACCGATGATGCACATTACTCGACTCACTGAGCACGGACTTTTACTATCTTTCTATGATTCTCTGACGATGATGTTGTTGGTATGACGGCAAAATATATAATAATAAGAATAACAATAATAATATAATAAAAGTAAAAAAATATTTTGTTCATTTTTGAGAGAGAGAGAAGAACAAGACACGAAGAAGGATGTACGCAATGTTTTCAAATGAAATCAAACAGATAAAATATCGGTTGCACCCTTTTTGTTTCATTTTTCAGGGGTGACTGCTCCCTTTGTGGCAGTTTTTTTATCCTGCCCAACCTGACTGGTAAGTGAACTACCAGCTATTACGTTTTCACTTGTCTTGACTTACTTCTGACAAGTTTAGAGGGAAAAAACTGTAGTTTCCAGTGTATACTATACTATATCTTTCTAAACTGCTTACAATCAAGCACAAGATATATTTGATTTTTTATATAAAAAAGTGGATCCACGTAAAAAAAATGAGAAGAAAAATGTACAAACATGTATTCAAGTTCAGTGTACAAACCCACCGACAAGCAACCGGCCACCTTATTCTCTTTTTTATATATAATATTTACAAAGTTAAGAGACTGGAGGTGAGTATAAGTGGCAAGTAAGCAAGGTCACGATTCTTTCCTTTTCGTCATGTTCGTTAGACCGTGTGTGAATGTGTGTGTACACGCCAGCAGGATGATATGATGGTCTACATGTTTCCGTATACTAAGTAAAAGATGATAAAAAAGTGCATGTAAAAGTTTATAAATATTCCACACATTATGCTACAGTGAGTGTGTGTGTGCACTTGCCTTATGATGCCGGTCGTTTTCTTAAAAAGATCAGCACATGATTGCATACACAGATACTTTAAAGCCTATATGTGCTGGGAAGAAACCAGCGCGGGTTTTAGGCCAAATCGGTTTATCATATTATTCCTTACACGACGACGAGGACGACGAAGAAAACGAGGGACTAATCCGTAGAAAGTAAAAAGAGTAGGGAGTAAGTAGGCAAGTTACCAAAAAAAACCTTTTACAACGTCCCACAAAAGTTTAGTCAAGCAAGCAAGTATGTAATATGAACTTAAATTTGAACGCACACACTGCACTGGCAATATTGAGAGCTTGTAGATTCAATGTAACGTTTACATGCATTTTTTTTCCTTTTTATCTTTTTCTTTGATTCCTGTCGTCGGCCAGGATTACCACGAAAAGTGAACATGATCTAGTTGCCGATAAAAGATAATGATGAAGGAATCCAATCAAAGAATAATCATAATGTATCATCATCTCATTTCTCATCTCCGAGAATTTCATTGGATTTGTTTTGTGTGTATTGTTATTATTTGTTGTGTGTGTGGTACCCCTTTTTCTATTATTTCTCTCCCAGTCAGAAAAAAAACTCTTCTGAATGAGTTGGCACATTACAGACACACAGAGATTGAGAGAAACCTGAGATCGGGGCTTTTTTGATGATGTGACGTTTCAACTTTCAACTATGAATAATATATATATAGCGTGTTTGCTGGTGTAAAAAATTCTATATTTTTCTACCCCTTTGATTCTAAAAAAAGTAAGAACAAAAGAAAAATGGTAAATTGTATATTCTTTCTCTATCAACCACCCGACCAACCAGAATCACATCTTCCAGTTGTTCAAGCTGAACAGCATCGTGATGAGATCAATCATGCAAAAAAAGAATAAGTATAAAAGGAAACAATAAAAACAACAACTGGTTGGTACCTCCCACCCACACTCGCAATCTGATGCCAGATTTCGATGAATATATTAAATACAACCATAAAAAACTTATATTATCCATATGACTGACTAAAGATTAAAGACAGCAGCAGTAACATAGGCAACAAAAGTAGTACTTTTTTGGAGATGGCAGTAAATCGCTTTTTGATGCTGCTGCATGCGCATCCACCACAATTTTCTTTATGGGTTTTAACGCATCATCAAATCCCCGTTTCATTATTCGATTAGATTAAAGAGTTCGACAAGTAAGTGGATTTGACTTGTCGTAAATAAACAAAAGCGTCTCTCTCGCTTTCTGTCTCTCTTTTGCCAGGAAGAAAATATGTTTGAAAGACAGCGTCATAAGTATCGCATGACAGGAGAGAGGGAAAATTCCCTAGGTAATGTGTGGCAGAGAGATAGACACTGTCAAAACAGTAGAAAATATTTTTTCTTGATCAGTGCTTCTTGAAATACATTTGAAAGAGAAAAACATAAATACACCGGCTGACAGTTTATATAATGTTTCCGTAGAAACTCGAAAAAAAATCTGTCTGCTGTGTGCTCACTCAAGGAAATAAAACAGACTTTTCATCTCCACTAAAAACTACTGCTTTTTAAGCATTTCAACTTGTTTCAACAACCTGACGAGAAGACGAGCTAAAAGTAGCAATTAAAATTTGTCTGTCTTCTCATCGTATACATTTTCTGTACGCAAATTATTTGCTGAGTGGTGGCACTGCCAGTGCTAAAATCTAAAAAACTACTTATTTTTTGCTGACTTTTTTTTCTGGCAGTTTACGGAAAACCCAATAATATATTATTATACAATTTGAAATGCTTTTTTATACTGCTATAATGTTTGCAAGTATCATTAAACGCAACGGCAAAAATAAAAAGGATTAAAAAAGTTAAGAAAAAAAATCAAATTTATTAGGTTTCGTTCAGCTAAGAAAACCGCAGTTTATAATATTCATCACCGCCACACCAGCAAACCACACCAAACCAACCAGGACCAGACTGAGGCCACCATCATGGCTCATGACTTTTGTTATTCTTTTCCTTTTCTCGTTTAATTTCGGACAAAATAATATTTATGTGCATATTTTACATTTTTACACAAGTACCTAAACGCTTAAAAACACGTTGAAAATTGATGGCAAGTGTGGTGGCAACAACGGGAATAATGACCTGACAACAGCGGCAGATATGACCCCAGCACTTTTTCGTGTGTACCAAACAACCATGCACACACACTCTCTTGAATGCACTTTGTTGCGTAATTTTATTATAATGCATAATAAAATTGTAATACACTTATGATTACAATTATTATAATGAAAATAATGGTAATGCGCACAATTCAGCAGATGCTCTTATCAATAAAGTTTAGTAGGATGTTAAACAGAAAATGAAACATTTTTTATATTCTTTTCCATTTTTTTACACCTGTCCACACAGTACACATGCCTTGTGCGCTTTTTAGCGCAGTACCATAGGTTAACCAGTGAACAGATAAAAGCCTTTTTTGCTCTTATTACGCCTCACTGTGCTAATTGAGGTGAGCACGTACACACACTAAGGCTGACGGATGGACGAACGGACGTTGCATTGCATTCAGTTGCTTCAGCTCAGCAGTGTGTGAGTTGTAATGTGCAAAAGTACGTGCACTCGGTGTGATATGATGCGTTTTTTTCTGCTTCAAGCAAACTGAGTGATCGACATGAATTTTCAGCTTGACACTTTGACTGGTCATAATTTTTAGTTGTGTATGCTACTTAGCAGTATTTATTGCGAGTCGACGTGAAACGTTTATTGGGATGTAAAATACCATGCCAGGCAGCTTCCTCTACTCATCATCAAGAAGAGGAGAAGAAGAAGAACAAGCTTTTTTTTCGCTATCTTTAGACCAACAAACAATCATCATAATCATAATATATAATGTAATAATATAAAACTTGAGATTCCGAGAACAAGGAGAGAAGAAGCAGATAGTGTTGCGAATAATATTATTATTATTTTATTATTATTACGTTGTTTTTAACTTTGTACATGTGACCACGCAGCATATAGAGAGTAAAGTGGCTTCCCTGTGCTCGTGTGTATGCTTTTTGTACGTGTTTATCTAAATCAAAAAAGAGGAGCCCTGGTGATTTAACGGAACGTGGACTATTTATGTGCGTAGTCAAATTGATGTATACGGGATTTCGATATTTTTTTCGAGGAAAGAAGTATGTGAGCGATGGAATCTAAAATAAACCGAGAGGAAAACGAAAAAAAGAAAATTGATGTTGTTGATGACGATGATGGAAAACATGTGTAGCAAACCTTTTTTTACTTTTTTTCTTCTTTAATTGAACAAATTGGCTCAATTGCCAGTGGTGGTGGGGGTGTAAGTGAGAGGGAGATGTTTATAACAAGAATAAAAAATGAATTTAATTTGGAGAATAAAAAGAGAAAAAAATTGGTATTCATGCTGATTTGCTCTCTCTCGATGTGAGGTGAACTTGTAATAAGTAATAATCATAACAATAAAAGCGCACAGAAATTAAAACGTGCTAAGATGTAGCATCTATCATCCTCCGAGTGACTTGACTCTTTGTAAGTAAATATATTTTAAATAATGTGCTCAGCCATGGGAAAATTGTATAATCGGTGGGGCTTGTAACTTGCTCACACACAAGTACACATGCTTTTTTTGTGTTTTTAGCGCGCGGACAAAACTACAAAATTATTATAACTTCTTGATTTGCATGCTTCCTAAACTGTAAAGCGGAATGAGCACACCTCTCCACTTTAACACCAACTTATTTGAATTAAGGAGTACATTAATAGGCCTCTCTTTTTGATTATTACTACTACTGACAGACAGACAGACACCACAAAAAATATAGATGGATTTTTTTGGTCGTATATATACTTTTTTTATATCTCGGAGCAACCAAGAGCAAGGCCGGATGTGAACCAAAAATCTTGGCTGCCAAGGAATATCAATAGACTCTCTATGTGGTATGGCTCGGTGTGCGACGACGAGAAATAGAAAAAAAGGGTGCAAGTAGCCGTGATATTACTCTGATATGATTATCATGCTTTCAAATATTGTTTAAATCTATTACATGTTCACTGACTGTTGTAAACACATGTGAACAAGAAAAGAGAGACAGGAATTGGGTAGAAGGTATGTATGAAATGAAAGAAGGAAAGAGAAGCGAGTGATCCCATTATCATTTAGATTATGAAGCGGACTGTGACTCTGGAAATATTTTATGATAATTATTGCCGAGAGATGATTTAATTGGAAAATCCGTGCGTGAATCTAAGCGGAGCAATACAAACTGCTGCTACTGTTCTACAATCGTATAATCACATTATAGATGCACACACTAAACCTTAGGAACAAAGGGCAGACATCAAGATATATTTTAAGCTATTATTTACTATTATTATTCGTTTTGTTTATTGTAAAACGTGAGCATTCGCACATACTTGAAAGTTCAATTCCATATCGCTTTTCTAAGCTCGTGTGAGTGTGTGAGTGTGTGTAAAAGCAAAACTTTTTATTGTATTTATTGTTCATACTTGTAAATACCTTTAAAATAAATGGGCATATAACACAATGAACGCTCTTGGTCATGATATATTGCCGTAGTTTGCACGTACTCAATATGTGATTGTTACGGTTTCCCTTTTAAATCTCTCAGAACTCAAAAGGCATACTGTATGGATTGGAAGGATGTGCAAGGAAAATAGCAGCAATAAATATTTGCAATTTACGTATTAATTAGAACAAAATATTATAATGCTTCCAGCTCACTTACTCATAGCTTCTTGCTCATTGCCTTTTCCCTCTTTGTTTGAGACTACGTGCTTTGTACAGAGTACAGTTGAGTAGTTAGAAGAAGGAGCAAAACGGGGAAAATACCGAGCCCACATTAACATAACAACAATGGATGCAAACCAATTTTTTACGAAAAGAATAAAAAATGCTTAAATCGCAAAGCCATGTACTAACTTTGGTAAGTAGGTACGTACCTAAAAACGTTCTTCCCAGTGAACTGTCGGCTTTGGGTCTTGCATATTATTATTATTATCATCATAATTATTACTACGACTTTTTAATACAATTACGTGTACGAATATAATAAGTATAAAAAGAAGAAAAGAGTTTATACAAAGTGGTAGTTATAGTTTTACATGTACAGCAGCCAAAGCAGAATAAAATTGCATCAAAATGTAAAGAGCAAACAGCAAATAATTGCAGGAATTATTCTAATAATCATGAATTCTGACAAGTGTATGAGTTACGATAAAAGTGCGGACACTTTGAAACGTCACACTCAGTTCTCTTCTTCCTCTCTGCCTTACATACTACCCAAGATGCTTCTTTCCTCCCATAACTAAATACTATCTTTGCCTCACTCTTGCTCTTTTTTTCTGCGATAAAACCAGCTAGTTATTATTTTACTACTGTAAACAAGAAGGTGGCACAAACGGGGATAACTCATGACTCTTGTGTCGAAATGAGCACAGCATACAGACAGACTTATTAAATACATGCAAACCTACCTCTCTGCTGCTGCACAGTACTCTTCGTAAATAATAATAAATCCATTATGATATCACAACGATAGCCATAATAACCCAAAGCAATTAATTTGAACAAACAGTGTTGCTCATAACTACAACTGCCACTACTGTGTGCAGTTGGTTGTCTTGTTGTGCTCCGCTGCGCTGTTTGTATATATTATAATGGCATTATGCTCGTTTTTTCTTGTTTCCCTCACTCCCTGCCTTTTGATTATTGCACACCAACAAGTGTTTATTGCATGAGATAGTGAGAGAGCCACACAACAAGAAACAAGATAATATATCATCAAATTAGAAATAGGAAGACTTGCCTGAGAAATAATTTGGGTGATTGGAGGAAAGTACAAGACATTATGTTATATGATGATGAAGGGAAGGCAAAAAAAAACAGGAGCAGTAAAATATGTAATGTACCTAATAATAATAACAATAATGAGTAGAGAACACAACAATAATAGGAAACAATGTACAAAATGTATGTATGGTGGAGTGTGTGGGAGACGCATTGTTGCACTCCACATTCTTGCTCATTTTCTCCCCACATATTAAATGATTACTATCTCTATGAAAAAAACACGGTAGTCGAAGTGCAAGTAAAGCTTATATAATTTATTGTCTTCTTTCCCGTCAACAAAAGTCAGGCATATTTTCAACCCAACAACAACGCATGCAAAGTGTTTTCAAGAGGAGATGTGGTGGTATGAATGTTACAGCCACTAAGCAGACAGAATTTCAAGATAAGCTGTTACCTCTGTCTACTAAATCTTCATTATCATATATTTCAATGCGACGATTTTTTTTCAATTTTTTAATTTTGTCGACTGTGACTATATTATGTCATGTGGCATATTAAATAAAAAATGGTGGGCATGTATATATTGTTGTGCATGATAAACACGATGATGATGATTCTTTGCGTTCCCAGGGTCTACCAAAGCATTACATTTTTTTCAACACGGCCTCAGCCCAATTGATTAGATGATGATTGAGCTTGTTAATTCTTTTCATGATCCTAGTCCTCTGTCGAGAATTAATTAGTTGGCTTTTCAAGATTTTCACACAAATCAAAGCCAGGTGATTTGATTTATTAGAGAGATAAACTCTGGAGATATATGCTGTGCTACTATACTTTTACAACTACTTGTTTTTCACGTTTCATCTTTGGCGACACAATAAAAAGAGACGCAACAAAACAATACAAATAATCTCTAAATTAAATGGTATGAACAACTCAAAACGTAATTAATGCGGTTTTTTCACTTGCTACTAGTACAACTTGTAAGAAGACAAATGTTACGCATTTAAGCCACTTGCTTACGAGAGCTCATAAACTCCAAATTCTTTCCCCTTTTTCTCAAGTGTCTACGTCAATGGAAATAAAGGAAATAAATTGCTGGCTGCTAAAAAAACCCAACACAGAGCTCCGTTCTGTTTCATTTTGTACCACACAAAATGTATTTAAGAAGCACAAGTGATAAATAAACACTAGCACACTATATAATGTGCTTATAATTAATAGGTGAGCATTTCATGACTAATGTTTGACATAAACCAACTTAATGCCGCTGTACTTTTGTATAATTTTCAGGTGTTTAAAGGCTAATTAAGTACAAAGTGCAAAATGTCGTCATAAAGCATTTTAGTGGGAGATGAGCGAGGGTAAAAAACAGAAAACAAATGGCTTATGTACATAATTCATATTGCTCTGCCCTGCTACTTTCACACAACCGCGTATATTACCCTTTCCATTTCTTTCAGAAAATATTCTCTTTTGGTCTGTACTGCGGAGAATGTTCCTTTTGCGTGTTATTCTCTTTCTCGCGTGTGCTTTATGCTCAAATTACTCCTGATTTGTCTTGTCATTAGAATTCACACAATTTTTTCGCACTTCATCAATCTCTTGACACCATCATTCCGCATTGGGTGTCGAGACGGGAGTTTCTTGTAATTACATTATTATTTTTTCGGGGGAAATAAACTAAACTACTTGAGATAAGCACATTTTTGTGACGAGCAGTGGCAGAACTGTGTGTGCAAGAGAACTTCCTCCCTGTATATTATTGTAATGTTTAATGTTTCATCATACTTCATCCTCGCTGTTGGTAATGAACACAGCCCAGACACACGGACACAGTTTACATTTGCACACAAACATAAGTAGAAACTTTCCAACAAACTGGAGCATTGAACAAGAAAGAACTTTTAAAAAACGAATTATTTATTCTTAATGTACAAAGCCAGAAGCAAGACGGCTCCAACAGTTTTTGTTTTTCAGGCAATCTACAGTAGTATAGTTGAGTGTATGAAAATGAAATGAAAGAGCATCTATTTCCATCATGAAAAGTCACAACAGAAGGATAAATAGATTGTAATGAAAACATTATACGACTCCTGCTTCCTCTAAATGCGCTTTCATCAAGTTTTTCAAACAACTTTTTTCATCTATCAAGAAGCCACCAAAAACTGTTTACCTCAACCGCATACTAGGCTGGATAAAGCTTAATTTTTTCATCTCTCTTTCTCACACACACACTTTTCTCCATGCTGACATGTCAAAAAAACTACTCGTTCTTTTGGTAGGTATACTTTAATAAGCCTTTGAATGACGCTTGTTTCTATAAGAAACTATAAGCCATTCAAACCATCTATGTATATACACGTAAAGATGATGATGATTATATCTGTGCACTATATTGAATGTGCTTGGTACTACATGACGATGTATAGAAGAGATGCATTTTCTTTCTTCCGTCTTAAATACTGACGTGATGTCGTATTACCATGGTCCGCACTCCGTCCATGTACTGCGGAAGTAAGACCCAATCTTGGCCCAGATCGAAAAAAAGTGAGAAAGGACGGAGTTATGCTCTACCCTACCCCGTTTTAGCTATGTGCACGGCATTTTCAGCTTTTTCATACCCATTACCATGCATAAACCCATATCATCATCTCATCCCATCCCACAACTAATCCCTAAAGCGGCTGCCTTCGGCCTCACGATGGACGGCAGGGAAGTGCATCCTTTATCGCGGATGCAGTGCAGGTGCGTTGACTTTTGGCATCATCATCAGCGCAGCTTAACTTGCATGCATATAAAAAATGGAGGGCAGCTTTTCGGAACCTTGACTAGAGATAATATTTGATACTTTAGCAGATTTTTTATACCTATACCAATGTACACTTACTACTGTGCATGCAGCTTGCAAAAAATGTGATAAACATGTCATAATCATTTTGATGCAGTTTTTGTCAAGTTTGCGATCAAATTTTTTATACAAACACTTGAATTATTTGTTGCATTAGCTTATGCACCTTTCATATATGTATGCAATGGGGTGAAGTAATATTGGGTATCTTTTGAATCATTACAGAAAATCACATAATAAAAGTAAAATATATAATTAAAAAATAAGTCAGTCAGTGGTTGTTGTGTAGAGAGGAGCACATGATGGATGTAAAATATCAGTTCGTGATTACGATACGGGTAATGATTCTGGTTTTTTAGAATTGCATTTTGCTGGTATTTATTACCGAGTCCAACAGTGTACCAATGCATCACCACTATCCCGTAAAAAAGGAGAAATACACGCTGGGCTGGGACTCACTCAGCCTGGTACACAAAGAGAGTTGTAATTGTAAACGAGTGCTTTCCTAATAGTTAAACTACACACAATTTACACCGCTTCGGAAAAAAATCCTGCATTCCCTTTCTTTAAGGAATTGTATTTATTGAAAGCACAACAACCAGGTGAGTAACAAGAAGGGAGAAAAAAGCAGGAAAGTCTTAAATTATGCCTCTCATGAAGATTATCATTTGCCTGAGCCACTTAATTATAGAGTTTGTGATGTGATGAGCCTGCAGAAATAGGGAATTGGCAGATATGAGAAATAAATCAGGGCTGGAGGCCCAGCTCCTGACAGGCCCGCTATTACATTGATTGCCACACTCCCTTCTTCGTCTTCAAAAGCCCAACATGATCATCATCATCATCGTGACCGGTAACAACCACATGCGTTTATTGTACACCCGGCCGGTCCAGTGAAATAGGGAATTGCTGGAATTGCATTTAGATACAAAACTGATCATCTCATTTTCATTCTCTGCCTTTTTCTCCCGCAGCATCGTCAATCTACCTATCCACCACCACCAAATAGTCAAACAATCAAAACGGATAAATTCCATTGTGCTGATTGATACTCGAGAGTGGATTGC
Source organism: Entomobrya proxima (assembly GCA_029691765.1). Taxonomy (NCBI): domain Eukaryota; kingdom Metazoa; phylum Arthropoda; class Collembola; order Entomobryomorpha; family Entomobryidae; genus Entomobrya; species Entomobrya proxima. The sequence goes on along the minus strand of CM056173.1, from coordinate 41,356,174 downwards.
GAAATGTGCAAGCTTACAGTAGCTGCGTACACAATTGAATGGACATAATCATTAAAAATTTGATTTGAATGTTTTGTAAGAATGTGTTTTTCACTGAAGCAGCAAGAATTATCTAAATGGCTAATACCATATTTTTTACATTCCTACTTGTCCCAACCAGGTAGTAGTAGTATTCTTCATAATGAAATAAATGATTGAGGGAGAGAGGGAAAGAGTGAGAAACTGATTTTCACATGGAATTCAAATAATTATTTTCCCTGCGTTTAATATACCATCTCCTGGAACAATAATTTTCTAGGATTGCTTAGTAGAAAAAGGGAAACTTATCACAAGACAAAGTAAAGATTAAGAAGGTTATGCCTTTAAAAGAGAGATGCAAGCAAGCAAGGATGATGATAAATGCCCAAACTGATAAAACTTGCTACATTGATGCCAATAACAGAGCGAGAAAAAAAGTCCCGATCCTGATGATGTTACTACAAAGTGAACAACGTGTGATGACCAAGATTATGCAGAATCATCCTGCTGCCGTTTTTGACTGATTCTAACTATGCTATGCACTAAAAAAACTGCTACATTTGACTACGGTGTAAATAATATATGCAATGCAATACTACGTGCTCTTCCTTTTTTCCGCTACACATTAATTCATTTTGTCATGTCTGCCATAAATTTTCCATTATGCAAATACCCGATTCATCATGTGAAGAGTAGCAGTAATTTTATGTGTGAATATTTTAATAAGAATGCACGCTAAGCCATGTTATTCAATAATAATATGTAATAATATAAGAATAATAATAATTTTGAAAAAAAAGAGTTTTATGGATGGACTTATGCTTATCACAAGCATACTTATAATAAGATTAATTTATGGATAAAAAAATCATGCTCATTAATGCAAGTAATCAGAGAGAAAAAACAAGGAAAAAAAGAATATAATTTTCAAATTTCTTTCTAACTTGGTAAACTGTTGAAGAATTTAAATTTACCTTGGTTGGAAAATTGTCCTAAACAGGAAAAGAAATCATAAATGTGTATATGAGATAATGGTCAGTATAAAAATATAGCACACAAGTTATTTAGACAGAGAGAGAGGGAATATACAATTTATATAGATTATTATTATTATATATTATATAAACATTAGATGAAACCAAAAAAAAAAGTTGGTGTAGAAGATTTTACAAATTGATATGAAAGAACGCATACAAATTATAGAACATTTTCAGAGAGAAATAAAAAAAAGTCATAATTAGTTACTTTTTTTATAAAGTGAAAGAAACCAAAGAGAAATAAAAAATCGACTGATGACTTCTGGAGGAGTGAAACTAAACAAGTGGTGGGAGTAACTGAGAACGTGACAACAACAACAACTGAAGAGAAAATAAAAATAAATAAAAAGACTGCTGAGATGATTTTTTTCAGAGTATTTTTTTAGATAATAGTTACAAAACGAAAAAGGAACTGGAAGTATGATAATAATGACAATAATAATAATAATAACAAAGAAAAAAGTGTAAGTAGTTGTAAAACAGAGAGTATTTTTGTTATTATTATTATTATCATGATGAATGAAATGAATATAGAATGTTAACAAGATATATTGGATACCTGGCCGTGGTGCAGTCTTTGTAGAGAGTGTCAAAGTCCTTGCAGGAGAGTAGTTTACAGCGATTGACCCCCGGTTGAATGGCACCGAGTCCTCTGAGAATCCGCACTTGCTCCACGTTGCACACCACCGGAATGATGTCCAATCTCTTAAGCTTGGTGTACACGGTGTGAAGTCCGCCGACCAAGTGCTTGAGAAACAACTCGAAAGCTTGGGGAAGACAAAGCATCGTGTCGCCGTTAATTACAAATGCTGCCACCTTCTGACCTCGATACTCCACAAGTTTACACTCGTTTGCGCTGGGGTCATTTGTGGGTGCCATGGGGGCTGGAGGACTACCGTAAGGGTGGCGGTCCAATCCTCGGTCTGACACGTAGGAATTGCTGCCAGCGCCAAAATCGTGATGAAACTGAGCAGCGGCTGCTGCAGAGTTCATGGCATTGAGAGCAGTTAAACTAGCCAAAATGTTGGGATTCAGGGATTTGGCGGCTGAGGAGACTGCCAGGGAGTTTATCATGTGCTGGGCGGCTATAGATGACTTTGGAGGTCCCAGAGGAGATCCCCGTTCTAGTGGGGGACTGTACGGGGTCTTGGAACCTCGACCTGGCAGGGCCATGGGTGAGAGTGAACCCCGAGACGGGGCACTCGTCACGTCTTCTCCGCTAGAGCCTCCCGACTCCATGTTCTGATCTATTTTCATCAACATCTGCAAGTCAGTGTATTTCGTGTCGCGCACTGCCCCAAAAAACGTGTTCTCCCAGAGTAAACACGGCTTGGCTGCTGTTTCCGCTCTTTGCACAAGTCTATTGCAACTATTTGTTGTGTTAGCCAACATAGGAGATCATTTTTAGCACGATAAACGGCTCTTTCACATTAACAAGATAATATATACATCACAATGATGATGTTCAGTTTTACTAACCCAGTTAAATGTCACTTTTTACTGTTTTATTGACATTTTCATTGAAAACCGTCACAAATGACAAACACATACTGCAATTCCAGTTTTTCTAAAGTTCATCATGCTGTGAGAGTCATTATTTGTGCATGATGTGGTTTAACTTTTGCGTAAGAGTAAAAGAGTAAATCCCTGGACCAGAAATTGTAACCGAACCACTTTCTATTTTGCCGGAAGGGAAAAATCACAGCTGAATGCTAGAAGTAGTTATTGCGCTATGGATATTACATATCTATTAGATACACTCTGTAGACTTATTAAGAAGACCAGCTACCGTTTCAAGATAAGTACAAAACCCGATATTTTTCATTAACAAAATAAATTTTAACAAAGGCATAAGAGTTTTTGACATGAAGCGTCAATACATGATTGCACTGTTACTGGTTTTAAACTAGGAAAGTACAAGGAAATGAAACATGAGTTACATTAAAGTTGCAACTTCAACTTGGTTACCTACAAGAACATAAGTAAATACACATACATACATAGATGAATGGAATCAAAGAGCGGTTTTTTAGTTGTTTACGTCATAATATATAGTGAACGATCCCTAATTCTAATATTGTTTTGAGGCTATCTGAGATTTTGTACAAATAATCATCATGAAAAATATCGGATGAATTTGCTTCGTCATAATATCGAAATGGGAGTCTGTCTTATATAAAGTTTACAGAGTGTATATACGATCGGCCTTACATGCTGTAGGGTGTATGGGGCAAAGTGAGATCATATAATTTGCACGTAGTGTAGCACTATGGGAAACTGTAAATCGGCTAGATTCTCAAATAGTTCACTTGGAATAACAACTAATATGGTTTTAAACTAGACAAACTAATTCACTTATTCATTTTATTTTATAAACAACTTTATAGCGTGATTCAAGGTTTTTCATACAAATGAAAATGTCACTTTTTCACTTAAAATGTCAACTGACTCGTGTTAATAAAATCTTTCTATCTTGTAATACTATAACAAGTTATTCAAGTTATCGGTTTTATTTCATAAACTCAATTTGATGATAATCATTATAGGGTTGAGGCCACAGAACGATTTCTTTTTTGTTTACTCAAATAACCCGTTACTGTTACGGTCAATCAACGACTAGTGAACCAAACTTGAACACTGCTTTATTTTCTTGGGAAACATGAGAATACACAATCACACTTTGTCCAGCAAGAGGAAGTAGTGATATTTATGGTTTTTAAACACAGTGCATGTTTCCTTCCGCCTACTTTGCTGTTCACACGTTACAAAAGGGTACGCACTTGATTGAGCGTGACCTCCGTTTCGGTTCTAATCAGCGTGATGCTCGTGTAGTTTTTCTCGGGCAATACTCTGTAATAATTAATAAATGCAAAGAGATAAACACTTTATCACTCGCAAGGTAGACTCGCCACAACCAGCTATATACTAATAAATGAATACTATTTTTACCACACACGGGGTTGATTTTTTCCCGACAAGTTGATCAAAAGTGTCCGGCAGTGGTGATGAATCGAGTGTCAACACTCTTTAGTCAGTTTTTTTATGTACCTGTGTGTCTAAATTCTCTTTGGATTTGCTACTTTTCTAACTGCATGAAAAAGTGCATGTGGTGTGTGAGATACCAGCAGCAGCAGCAGAACAACAAAACAGGCACATAGAAATGATCTGATCACTTTTGCTGTGCGATGATGAGATGATGATGATGCATGTGTGGATGTGCGTGTGAGAATGAGATTGTTTTGATTGTTGAGCGTGAACCGCTTGATGGACTCATGTGTGAGTCAAGTCTACAAATGAACAAAATTGTAAGGATTGTTGCTGCTGTTGGGCCGGTGTGGTTGTGGTGCTTGGTTTTTTCTTGTGTTGTAAGTTGTAATGATGATGTGCCTGTGTGATGATACTGATTACTATTTGTTGTTGAAAATGGTGTTGTTTTTCAATGTGCTTATGTATGTATTTATTATTACAACTCTGTGTTTGTGTGTACCTGTGTACCGATACTCGCAGCTCAGCGCTTTTTAGAAGAGCAAGCTAAACATGTAGTATTTATCTTTGACCAAGGTAGAAGAGCAAGGGAGAAGTGAGCCACAGATCTGAGAAACAGCTCGTTTTCCTATGCCAATCCAATCTCATTTCTTTCTTTCTTTTGAGAGCAGTTCTTTACTAGAGTAAGCAGTGGTAGCAAATACATAGCTAGTTTTACTACTAGGAGAGCACACAGGAGTCGTGGAATGGAAAGAAATTATGACGATAATGATGCGGACTGAGAGAGAGAGCACACACAAGTAGTAAAAAAGGAATCGAACTCGTCCTCGCTCACACAGTCAAGTCAACAATCGTATATGTTTTATAATAATATCTCATACTGTAATATTGTGTGTTTGCTGAAGAGAACGGCGAAGCAGCAGCAGTACAGTAAGCTTTAATAGTAAAACGACAGAGAGAGGAGTCGAGCACACAGCGGACAGAAGAGGAGCACAGGAAAAAGAAGGCAAAATCGAAAGAAGCCAGCCAGAGAAACGGAGAGTTTAGCAGTTGTACTGGGACTCGTAGTCGTACTTTTCTAACGAAGAAGTTGCATTAAAAACAAGATCCATCCCTCTTCTTTTTACGGGTTTCATATCCAGAGCTGTAAACCTTTCCCGTTCCTCATTTCTCCCATTTCGGCAACATCATCCTTAGCCTAGCAGCAGCAGCAGCGGTGGTGGTGGTGGTGTTTATAGGGAACATCAACGGCACAGTAGTTTCCAGTTGTTTGGTGGTTCAGATGGTAGGAAAAGTAGAAAAGGCTCCCTTTCCAGCCGCATCATCCGTATCATCATGTCATATAATGTATAACCATATCAAAACGTAAACGAGCAATATCATTCGAAATCGTACACACACACACACCGTATGTGTTTGTGTGTGTAGAATGCATTCAATAAAAATGTATGGATACTGGCTTGTATCTCCTCCACAGATGAAAACGAATGGTACTAGTGTGGCGGTGGTGGCAAATGTAAAAAAAGTAAAATGGAAAGAAAGGATGAAATAGAGAGAAAAGATACGATAACGATGATCATGATGATGATTATATGAGTTGTTGTAGGCCACACACTTGCTCGTTGTTGGCTCTCTCCGTTTTTCTCTCTCAGTCAGAGATACATATATGCACGACGCAGAGACTCGCGTTCTCTTATTTTCTTCCTCATCGTCGTCGTCGTCGACATCATCTCGTAGGAGAATGGCATTACTTTACCAACCACCACCAACAAGCAGAGCACAAACTGCCGACACAAAAAACTACTCTTTCGCTGAGCTGACTGACAGACTGAAACTGTGAGCATTCCTACTTGTGTTCCTGGCTATATTGCTCAATGTGTGTGTGTGTGTGTGCTCAACACACTCAACAGAACACAGTACAAACACAGTGAGAGACAGAGAGAGAGATGGATATTATGTATATCTGTGTATTATTTGAGAGAATGTTTGAATGTCTTGTGCCGTGTTTGGTTTGCGCAACCCCAGAACTCATTGGCTCTTGATGGGCCAGACGTAACGCCTCGATTTAGCTTCATTGGGTGAGCCGATTCCGTAAGAGTAGAGGAAAAAAGCGATGACAAAAAGTTAAAAATTACATATCACAATTGAAGGCGGATTCCTACCTAAGATCTGTCGTCCTTCTCTTCTTTTCTTTCCATTCACTCCCTTCTCTTTTTCTTATTCTCTCCGTTCCTATTCTTAAAATGTAATATTACGTATTTTTTTCCTTCGTGTATTCTACTTCTTGGTCGTCGTCGTCGTTGTCGTCATCTTCTTCTTCTTCCTTTTTTACTACTTTTCATCTCTATCATTTATTTCCTTTCTACCACGACGCTGTGCTATGACTTGCTTATTATAGCCATCATGATGCCAAGCCTTACTACACAATTCACATTCAAATGTTATGTAGGATGACGGAGGAGACGAGGATGATCAAGAAAAAAAAGATGATGACGAGGCTGCACGGTGAATTCATCTCGGTTCTGTCTTTCTTCCAATCCAATTTAACATTCTTTTCAACTAACGACCACATTCATTTTTCGTGATTCTCATATTTTTATTATCACCACTGCCGCCGCCAATACTGCTATAGTAGTGCCACCACCAACACAAAACTCTACCGTCTTCAATAAACCATTAATTTTTTCTCCTCGTGTTCTAGCGATAGCTAAAAAATAAATGGATAAAAAGAGAATAGAGAATACTGTATTGATATATTATAGGATGGGTATAAAAAGAGGAAAATGTCCTATGTTCGCTTCCATCACCTCTCTCTACTCAAATAGCAAATATTTTTGATGTCTTCCAACATAATATTCCCATAAACTTGCAGCTTTGAAAAATCTTTCATATTTGCAATACATTTTGAATTATTATTTGCCAAACTACAATTTTCTTCATAACTACTTATCAGTTCTCTTCCTGTCATCACGAGGCAATCCAATTTTGGCACACACAAATGCACATTAATTCATTGCCAGTGAGAAAGGAATAGAGAGATGATATTGCACCTATGTGTGTATGTGTGTGTGTGCACAAGGAGCGTTCAGAATTGTTAAGCACCTTCATCAAATTCTCTCGTATTATTTAATTCCATCACCACCACCACCGCCATCATCATCATCTTGTCTCTATTGCCAAGCCAAGTTTAGCAGCTTACATTTATTTATTCCATCCCATTATTGGAAACCATATATTTCTGTTGTGTGACTTGAACGAGCAGTAGGCTGACAAAAAACGCAATTTTGGGTTTGGATAGCAATAATGTAAGTACTTTGACGTGAATTAGTTTTCATCTCATGCTTGCTCGCCTGCCTGCCCCAGTCAATATTCAATGTGTCACATTTGGTAAATAATCAAAGAGGACAGCCTGTGTATCGAAATTCGCATTAGTATGACAACAAACGAAGAAGGAGACGAAGCCTTTTTCTCTCTGCGATGCGACTTTGCGTTACGTGGCGATAATGTCGATGAAGCTGTCTTCTGCACCATCATTTCTCTCTTTACTACTTTTACTTATACCACCACCACCACCATGTCAACCCTATCAGCATCATCATCGTCAGCTACACACACAGACAGCACAAGGTGTTGTCAAAAGAACTAAGAACTTCTTACATTTTCTAGCTTCAAAAACCCTTGTCCGCATAGTAGAATGTATGCACCATGTATATACAACTTATGAACATCATTATATGATGGCAACTACGTTAAAAGGATGATAAGAGTAGCAGCATGTCACAATTGATTCTATTATGTTCATCGTTTCGTCACTCGTCCCTCTATGCAAAAAATCACTCCACATAATACGACAACGGTTATAAACTGTTGTGGCGTCAAAAGAGAGAAGAGAGCGCAAGGTGTTAACTGCACGCAATGAATCACTTTCCCCCTCTGTCAGACCAATTCTTTGGCTAGCTCTTTTGTATGATTTGTGGGGGATGCTGTCATCGGCGTCATTTATTTTGCTGGTAAAACATAATTACCTTCTTTAGCAGGAATTATCTGGAGAACTACTTTTAAATCACTTTGCTTCCATTTTGCATATAAAGTTGTTTAATGAATCTGTTTATTACTCTTTGCCAAATATTTTCAGCAAGAAACTGAGCAAGTTGCTCTCTATAGATGAACAATGTCTTTTGATGTTTTACTAAAGCCTTAGCGGATTAGACAGAATTAGGCTCACGTTACACGTCCACTTAAAGTCAAACTGTTACTACTGGCCATGTCCACACAGAGCTTATTGATCAGTAGATATATACTGGAAAAACTTGACAACGGAAGTGCAACGCATATGAATCTGTAAAAAAATGAGTATCCACCGTCTCTATGCTTTTTTGGGTAACGACAACTTTTTCATTTTTTTGGTTTGTGATGATGATGCAAACAGACAGTAAAGCCAGTGATGTTCAATATGAAAATATGTGTAGGTAAATCTTTTGTAAAATTATCTTCATTTTGCCAATTTTTGAGCATTGAAATTCAATTTATGATCAAAGTTGATATTTCATGCTCAATGTTCATTTAATATACATTCCATTTATACATAGCATTACCATATAAGGTAGTGGTAGTATTAATGATGGATAAAGTACTGCCTGCCTAGTTTCAACAAATTCATTTCAAAACACCAACAACTGAAACCAATATAAATGTTTTTCTGATCAACTTGATTACTTGAATTATAAAAGGCATGAAAAACGAATGAATGACTAATCAGAAGGTGGATCTTGCTTATTTTTTATCGATTAGAATTATCTTCATCTCATGATTTGATTCTGATTTACTGCATGTTCTGCTTCACTCTTTTTTCCCTCTGTCGACTCACGACTTTTTTTCCCTGGGCATTACACACTCTCGTCGGACATGAGAAAAAAACTACACACAGACCTTAGACAACCATGAAAGCATGCATGAACAATGCACATTTTTGTCGGCCCTTTTCACACTTATCTAATCCAATACACAAAAAGAAATTCAGAGTTTTAAAAAATCTCTCAACAATCACAAGTTCATTTCCCTTTACGGTAGACAGGTAAACAATGGGATTGTTTTGTGCAATAACCAAAAAGAATGTGCTTATTTAATACCGAATTCTATCGTCGTTCAACGTGCTCACATAGCTCTGCTGTGATGACACTCCTTCAGGCATTTTTCCTTTCAGAGGATGTGGTCGGAAAGACAACGACTTTTTAATGGTTTCATACTATCTGCTTGAAAAAACGTCAGGATGGCATTGTACGCGTGTGTTTTCCCATACATTCGCATTAAACACATCTCTCTGCTGAGATGATAGTATTTTTCCTGAGAAATGAAACGCATACAAGCTCTCGAAAGAAAAAAAAGATATCTTTTTGTGGTACTATAGAAAGGACACATATATAAAGAGGTGGAGTCAACTAAAAGGACATTGGTGGAATCCAACCGAAGAAAAGATTTCCTACCACTGGTTCTCACTGTGAGAACAGCAAGACAATAGTATTCACCACCAATGGACATCACCAGACATTCACATCTGAACAAATGCAAAGATTTTTTCAACTCTTCTTCGACAAAAAAATATACAAATGTACTGTTTGCATTAGGCTGTGCGGCACACAGCTTGTGTTTGTGTGTAGCAGGCCCCTAGGCGGTTGTCATTGTCCGGTTATCTCTGCATGCATGCATTGTATTCAGAACGCGATGCGGTGGTGATGTGATGATGATAATGATAAAGTGTTTGCTGGATGCATGCCCATCTCTCTACTAACTCGTTACAAAAGAAGACGGCACAGAGAAAAGGCACACCTTTCTACGGAGAGTTGGTGGTGATGCTACAATAGAAAAAGTTTTTTTTATTGTGCTGCCCATCTACAAAGGAAGAAATACTCCCAACTGGCAAGAAGTGTCATTGGTGGTGTGCTTTTGTAAGCGGCTTGCGCGTACATTTATAGCGTTTTCTGTACAATGTGAAGACACACAGAAGAATACAAAGTAAGTCTAGTGATAGTAGAATCATATTCCTTTTTTTCTTCTAATTTTCCCATTGCAATGCAGACGACTATAGTGTATCATTACGTGACTAAATTTAACTTTGTAGCTGTGTGTGTGTAGAGCATTCCTCCGTATAATTAAATAGTCAAAAAGGATCCACAGGAGCTGGCAAAGTTTACAAGTGCAATCAAACACGGTATTTAAGTATTATTACTTCAACATGACTCTGGAACTACTTGGTATGCTGCAATAATATTATACACACTGGACTGGAGAGCGTTCATGTCTTTTCTGGTCTCGAGACGACGACGACGACGACGTCTACTCCAACCGAATACTAGGTGCATACTATACTATGCTCTCACGTAATATTCCTGTCTAGGTATATTCTAGCACTCATTTCATTTGCATCCACTCGAGAGCATTTTCATTCGCCTATTTAGAATTAATAATAGTTTCTGGAAAGGAGCCAAACAAGACCACAAATTTTTTGATATTATGCATAATGTGTCTTTTTACTGGCTTGCTTTCAGCTTTGCTTTTTGTACATACACATATATATGTAGTAAGGGTAAGCACAATATACATGCATAGCAATTTTCAGAATTTAAGAACCAGATTCCTTTTGACTGGACCATCTTCAATGAAAAAGTTTTGGGGACTAAGGAGAAATGAAGGGAAAAGGGTGATAGTGATAATATGCTAGTAGTAGTACGCTCACATTCACGTGCATTTTTCCTTCCAATTCCTCTTTGCTATTTGTTCTCATAATTTGATGAGCCACATGAAATGGTGGACCAGAATGTAATAAAAATGCTAGCTGTTATTGTGAATCTTTGAGGTAATATTTTTGAATTAAAATTGGAATAATAATGGTTTGCCGAGTGAGAAAGAGTATTTGGGATACTTACGTCTTTTTAATATTTTTAGTGGTGCACTCCTCTTCTTCTTGGTCCTCTCATCGTCGTCTTCGTCGTCGTCGCATCATCTTGTAACTAAAGCACAAAGTAATTGATGCTAAAGGAGAAAAAAAGAATTAGAAGAAAGGGCGAAGATGGAATAAAAAAGGACCACCTGTAATTATCTTGTAGAAATATCTTGTCGAGCCCATGTATCCATTACAACGTGTAGAGCTCATCATAGCCTGTAATTAAAGAGGCCCATTTTATTTGCCTCTTCTCCTCGCTCGCTCGCGCACTTCAATTTTCTTTTTCCTTGAGCTGTGTCTTTACATCGTATAATCACACATGAAATATATATGTGCTTGCTGCTCTCACATCCCCGTTTTCCCTTTGTCCTTTTTCCGCAACAAAAATAATAATGATAATAATAATAATACCGAAACTGGTAATAACGTCAGCGTACGCTCTATCGTAGTATTCTTTCTATTCCTTTTCTGCTTTGTACTGAATACGCACACTTTGCTCACAGAAAGATGTTATCATTTCATATCGTCGTCGTCAACTCATGCTCTGCTTTCAAACAATGTTCTCATTTTCTGTCATGACAAATGGTGAGTGGTGAGTTGATTAAAAAATGGTTAAAGTGGTATTTAGCTACACTGAGAAATCGTTTCATTGCTAATTAAGCACCAAACATGTCAAACACATGATATGACCGGTAAAGAAGGCCATTAATTTGCAAAAAAGATAACTTGTGTGCCTAAAAATACAATCTTTTCAACTTTACAATGAATACAAAGGGAAAGTAAACGTATTGCGGTATACACGCTTGAATGGATAAGCTCATCGTGCTTACTCATGCCACGCAAAATGATACATTTTAGAACAAATTTTGTTGTTTTTGATGCTATCATATTTTTATCTCTTGGCAATTTAATGGTAAAAATATATATTCAGTAAATACCACATTTCGTCCAAATATTTTCTCAAGTTTGATGATTGTTTCGTGTGAGATCACATCAGATCGTTTTGTGCCTCATTTCACAATTCCCATTCTCGCTCCGTTTGAAACTAAAAAAAACATTTTTATTTTGGTTCGTGAGCGTACCTGTAATTTACGCCTCATCTGCTGACAACTATGTTTAAAACATTGGCAGCTTAATACCAGTTTATACGCTCAGACAACAACTGGATGGATATAACTTTACCATCATACAGTCAGACTCCGCATGTCAAGAAAAAGTCGAAAAACGAAGAAGAATGCTTTCCGTACTCTACTTTGAGCAAAATACAGTGTATCATCATCCTGTTCGCCTTTTCTAGCCCACATCACACAGGTCTCAAATATATTCTCCTGTTGCAGCCGCAACAACAGCAGCAGATCCTTTTTTCGTAAAATTCTGCATTTTCCCTGCCTGCCATGTGGTTTATGGGCAAATGATGATGAAACACTTCGATTTTCCCTGAGAGATAGATGCAAGATGATGTTTGTGATGTGTGGTGATTTCAGGAAAATGGTACATGGCCATTATTTTTACTGTACATCATTTAACATTTTTTAGCCTTGCGTATTTTCTCCTTTTTTGATTTGCTTTTTTATCTCTCTTTCTAGTCCTGAGAATAACCTCGCGCAGTACCACCATCATCATCTCACACGGTCACTACAAAAAGATCGCTTTTTCTCAATTCTCGGTTGTACGTGTGTGCGTTAAATGTTTAAATTCCAGAGAATCAGAGGAAATTATCGGTGTGTGTATGAGCATATAAACGGGTATGTGAAATAATAATACTAATAACAATAATCGTAATGCCAATCCTTGATTTAGATAATTTGGTAAATAACTGTGTGTACGAAGAGTACTAAATCATTAATTGAATTAAGGATTGCTATCATTACCCGAGAACAAGACCTATCATTACAAGGAAAACAGGCTCTTCATTTCTGTACACACACATCACATTCCTATATCCACCGCACCATCATCACCACTTACCCCTTCCATTTATTTCTCTCCACTTGTATCTCTCAGAGCGAAAAAAGCACCTCATCTTGCACACTGGCTTAAAAAGCTATATCATCATCAATCCTGATCACCGTCGTCGTCGTCGTCAATTCTCCATTTTTTTCTTCGTTCTGTCTCACCCCACAACAATATCAAAGAGTCACAATAAATATCCAATACAATTTTTATGTGTACAACATTCTTCTCAACATGTTGCTTGCCAGCAAATAAAAAAACACCGGGGATGGCATAATAGAATGACTGACTGCCTCAACTCTCTGGCTATATGATGATCATCTTGGCACAAATGTAGTCACATCAAACTGCAATTCAACTTCAAGGGATGATCATCTTTTTTACTCGCTGCATACTGGCAGAGGTAGATTAAATATTTTTTATTGGTGCTTTATATCATCTATCCTTTTAAAATTATGTAAAACTCCGTAATACCAAGACTTTTCTCAAATGTTTGCCCTCAAGTTTTTAGCAATTGGTCAGCAGAAGAGCTTTATATACCCCGACGTTTCTTGTGAAACGTTTTTCTCTGAAATTTGACTTTACCAGAATTTATTTTCTTAATTGCCGTGTACTGACACAAATTTATTTGATGCAACTGAAAAGAAAACATTATCTTCTTGAAGCTATGCATATTATGTGCATAGTAAAAAGAGTACGAACATGATGACGAGTCGATCAGTAAACAGAGAAAAATTCTTCCGAAATAATGAGCAACATGACATGAATTATACACAAATTGCTTGTGATAATGCATAGGTGAAATGTAACAACGTGAAAAAGCGTAGTATAAAAAATGCAAGACAAGCATATTAAGAATGAAAAAAGCAGGGATTGCTTTCCTTGTGTAATTAAACAGGCTAATATAATTGTCGATTATAATTACAAAGGAACATGCATTTTAGCACGGATGATGAACATTGACCATTTCACCATCATCATCTACCTTCTTAGGTATTGCCCATTAGTATTACTCTAAAGCACCGGCATGGGGTGATTTTGGTGGACGTAATAAAAATAGAAACACCCACCTACCTAACCTACATGAGGCAGTGGAAGAGAAAGGAAACCGAGATGATGATAATATGATAATTATCCCAAGACCGATTACAGATTAAATACTCAGAGTTCTCTCGGCTTTGGTGTGCGGATGATAAGGATGGTGACGGTGGTGGTAAGAAAATGATAACGAAAAAAAGTGGGATACTTTGTATTCTAATCCGACATCAACTCACAATAAATGGTAATGGAAGAAAAATGCAATTTTGTGTGTGAGTACCTACAGACAATAGGTACTCGACAAACTCGACTAGTGACTCTTGTATTGTGCCTTGTCTTGCATGTTATTTAGGTGTGGTATTTGTAGAATAATGGGAGCAGCAGTGATTCAGCAAAGAATCCAGTGAAGAATATATGGCAAAGACGAAATACTTGTGTACGTTGCTTCTAGTCAACATTCACAACTGACTGGGGCAAAAGCACACTGCACCGGAATTATAATACGTTTAGAATGCCGCTGTTGTTCCGTTTAAAGCTTTTTTTCGCTAAAGCCAGATAATATGCATGGATGCACGATGGATGGATGGAATAAACAGCAAATAAGGTTACTACTGCTATATAGTACTTTAGTTGCATATTATATGTTGTATCGAAGAACGCTATTGAAATTCCTAGGTAATCTGCATAGAAACGTCACTCCTCCAGCATAGAAGTAGCATCCGTACCAGCAAAACCACCAGCACCACTCATGTGAAATGCTGGATAAGTATAAAAAGGAACTCAAAGAGATGAAGAAGGGGCATGGGTATGATTTATTGGAGATGAGAGATGCTATCACTGATCAATATTGCTCACGTTATTTGATCACGGGTCAGGATAACAGCGTAATCTGCATTCCTCGGCAAAAGTCAATGGAAAGCTCTTTCTGATTTATTCATCACTTTGAAGTATGAATGATGACGATGAGCTGTAAATATATAAGGATGTTGTTGTTATGTCCATGCATGTCTCCCTCGAGTATATATATCTCTCTTTCTGGTATGTAAATACCTTTTGTAATAAAAATACGGTGGGATACAATATAATAAATACAAGCGTATTATCCGATTCATGAATTGCTTCAAGTAATTCTGTATTTTTTCTTGAAAAGTTAGTCCTAAGGCTTTGTCATGTTGAAAAAATAACTCCAGAAATGTAGACAATGTGTCATCATTATCGAAAATAAACTCATCGCTTGTTGGTTTAATCAGACCACTTTTTTGTTTGAAAGCTTGTTATGTAAATGAATGAAAAATGTATTTGAGACCGTTTTGCTAAGCAGGCAAAAAATGTGGGTGCAGAGAGAGAATGCCACAAAAAAACTTCTCCAGATCTTCCACTTGATGATTGTGAAGTTGCTCTTCAAACACTTGAAATAATGCACAGAACAATGAAACCATTGTAAATCTCCACTCTAGCAACGGGTATCACTTTTTGCATTGAGAAACTTTGGGACATTACCGCGCTTTAAGGAATGATGAATCTCTGATTAAAGTTATGTGATGGATTAGGTAAGTACATTTAAACATCAAGAATACAGTAGTCAAAAGTCAGGAAATATTCCAACATTTGGAAATTCTGTAAGAATGCAGTTAAATTGAACGCGTAATCCGGATGATAAGAAACTGAAAATCTACTCGGTTGTCCGCTTTTAGAAAAAATCATAAACTCCCCTCTTCCCTCTGGAAACCCGAGAGGCTTACCGGCCGATAGCCATCACCGGACAGTTTTTATAAAAGGCAACAAGTGAGCCGCATCCAATCCAATATCCAATCACTCTTGTTCACTAGATTGTTGGGATATTATAAAAGTTGTAAGGAAGCCATATATTTAATGATAAGTAGAAACAGATCATATTTAAAAACACACCATTCAAGTTTATTCTTGGTCAAAGAGTTTAGTAGTGTCCCACCCAGGTGTTTTCCTCCATCTCTCATTTATTGAAAGGACCAACGCTTTCATGACGCGCGGTTCATAGGCCCAACAGCAACAACAATACTAATTCATTTCAGATTATCACGAGATAAATCTCAAAATAAATGAGAAATATACCAGCCATTGTTTTTCAAACTTGTTTTAGAGTCAATGGCAATGAATAAATATTTTCTGAAAGAGAAGTGCTTTATTTTATTTTATTCGAGAAAATAAATGCGACATGGCAATTAAAAGCATTGTTGCCAAAGAATAGCTAGGCGGTGTGCTGTTGAATGGAATCATGACATTTGAATGCACTTCGTTGTTTTTTTGCTAAGTACTAAACATTCACGTAAGTGTACATGCAAATATTATACAGTTATTTAAAACAAGCAATTTGTTTCAACTGCAATTGCATCATGCTTCTACCCAACAAACTGGCATCATTCAACCATGTAAACATCAACACCATCTATGTAAGCGCATTCAAATAAATCCTTTTACTAATACTTAAACAAGAACTAGGTATATGATGAATCGTAGCTTTAGCATAATCTTTTGTTGTTTCTACTAACGGAAATTTAACAACCGCACGATTCGCAAATCTTCTTTGTCCACTTCTAACTTTGCAAGCCCATTTCGCGGTTATCAAGTTTTTAACAATTGAACGCATAGTCTAGTATATGTACTTGTTGTAAGTAGTACTGTTCTGTTGTCCATGTTCATCCACTCGATAAGTTAGGGAGACATTTTTATTGAAAATGCATTCTCATTGAATGCTTTTATAGTACTGCTTTTCTCGCTTTTTTATTGTTATTCTAATCTAGCTGTGCAGTACAAAATAAAGCTCTAAGAGAGAGAATAGTTAAGTATCGTCCTGGCCGTAAAATCCGAATTTTAACAACCAGATTTAATGCTGGTCAAAAACTGACCTAAAATTACGTGTCGCACAGCATGTACGCTGTAAAACTGCTATATCTTGCAATTAAGGTCCTGAATCGGGCCCTTAATGCACGAATTTTAACAAACCAGTTGTTAATTTGTAATCCTGGTTAAAAACTGACCTAAAATCATGTGTTGCATGCTATAGGTTCTATTATGAAAAGTTGTGACATCGCTGTGACCTCTGACCTAGAGTTGACCTATTGACCTGAAGTTCAATAGGGTTGTGGCTGAGGTGCTATTGTGTCTGTACACCAAGTTTGGCTGTAAAATTACCTGTCGCACAGCATGTACGCTGTAAAACTGCCATATCTTGCAATTAAGGTCCTGAATCAGGCCCTTAATGCACGAATTTTAACAAACTGGTTGTTAATCTGTTATGCTTGTCAAAAACTGACCTAAAATCATGTGTCGCATGCTATAGGTTCTATTATGAATTGTTTTGAAATCGCTGTGACCTCTGACCTAGAGTTGACCTATTGACCTCAAGTTCAATAGAGTTGTTACTAAGGTGCTATTGTGTCTGTATACCAAGTTTGGTTGTTAAATTACGTGTCGTACAGCATGTACGCTGTAAAACTGCTGTATCTGGCAGTTAAGGTCCTGAATCAGGGCCTTAACGCACGAATTGTTACAATCTGGTTGTTAGTCTGTTATGCTTGTCAAAAACTGACCTAAAATCATGTGTCGCATGCTATAGGTTCTATTATTAAAAGTTGCGAAATTGCTGTGACCTCTGACCTAGAGTTGACCTATTGACCTCAAGTTCAATAGGGTTGTTACTGAGGTGCTATTGTGTCTGTATACCAAGTTTGGTTGTTAAATTACGTGTCGCACAGCATGTACGCTGTAAAACTGCTGTATCTGGCAGTTAAGGTCCTGAATCAGGGCCTTAATGCACGAATTGTTACAATCTGGTTATAAATTCGTAATGCTGGTTAAAAACTGACCTAAAATCATGTGTCGCATGCTATAGGTTCTATTATGAATTGTTTTGAAATTGCTGTGACCTCTGACCTAGAGTTGACCTATTGACCTGAAATTCAATAGGGTTGTGGCTGAGGTCATGTACTATCTGTATACCAAGTTTGGTTGTGATCGGTCCAGCCGTTACTGAGTAAATTGCATACGGGCGGACGGCCGGACGGCCGGAGTGCAATATTATTAAGTATCTTGGCCGATACTTAATAAAAATACTACCTACACACAATAAAATACAGCGGCATGAGAGACAGGAAGATTGGTTACTGAAAAGGTGTTGTTTGTGGTGGCCACAAATTATTCATTATCATCGACAGTGATCGGAAAAGGACACAAAAGGAGAGCGTTCACTGACTGATGTCTGCTGAGGAAGAAGTTAAGCAAAGTAAATCTCTGTGGCAAAGCCGCATCAACTTATTGCCTATTATTGACTGTTCCCCTCTTTTCTCTGCTGCGTGCAGCCTTCATTTTCTTTTTCTATTCTGCTTTTTATCTCTCTTTAATTTCTTAAAGTCTTAAAAAATCTCAACCGCACAGAGGACGAAAAAATCCTATATAGGTGTGATATGCTCCTGTATAGGAATAGATCCTTTTTCTGGAAACGGTTTCAACAAACTCTCAATCCAACTTCTTACATGACTCTCCTGTCTTCTCGTTCTTCTCAAGAATTTTCAACATTGTTCTTTAATTAAAATCTTTCTTGAACAAATAGTGTGTATCAGCTTGTAACTAGTCTCTTTCATCACCAACCACAAAGCTATTTTGAAGACAGGGGCAGAGAAAAACTATTTATCTTTATTTGTACTCCAACTCGAGTAAAAAAAGCGGCTTATTATACAAAAAAGGAAGTTTTCTCTAGCCTTTCCCATCGTTGTTTAACACTACCGTGAAATAATGGTCGTGGACGTGGTGGTAGAATGGTGTTATAAATTTTGCATGTTTTTGTCATTATTCGAATAATTATGGTTTTTTAATTCCATTTTTTCTTCAAGGCGAGACAAAAAGGGCTATATGTAATGTAATCATATTCATTCAGATAATGGGACGAGTGATAAGCCAAAAGGAAATGTGTTTTAGAAGTGTTTCCTTGCCTGACACACACACACACTTGCTACGTGTTTTGGTTTTTTACATCAAAAGTGGCAATAATTTGCTGTGGCAAAGGCAGTTTGTAGTTCAATTTAAATTATTTACTTATAAAGCAAGCTAAGAAACAAGACACGTTTAAGCCCAAGTGTAAGAATACCTCCGTGAAGAATTGCTAAGTACATATATCTATTCAACAGAGGTATTGTTACTGCTGCTCTGAGACACCAGAAAAAGTGTGAGAGAGAAACGGTGAATCATTTCGTGATTTGTAAAACTAATAAAAAAGTAGGAATAATTAAGTGTGGGATAAGGATCATTACAATTTGGTTACACTGATGCTGCAGAACAAGTAAATAAAGCTAAATTATCACCGCAATGCTTTACATTGCCAACTGCTCTCCAACAAGTTTTTATTACGTAACAATATATTGATACAAAAGTAATAAGCTAAAAAACGATAGCATGGACCATTACAAAATGTCTATACGTCAACGTCATTTTGTTCAAGCCAAGGAAACAAACAAACGGTGTGTGCGTTTGTTTGTGTGCCGTCAACGAACCAGATATTGAAAACTAGAAGGGGGCCCGTTCCTGCACTAAGTGCAGGAATATATACGCAAATGTGATAAAGGACACCATAATTTACAGCTTTCACCCAAAATTCTGCCAAAATCCCCATGTCCTTAGCCGGATGAAACGGTATTCGCCATATTTGCGATTAATGTCATTGCCATTCATTTGACTACGGGTAAATTTTTTATGCAATAAAATGTACTGCGTAAAAAATCGCGTGAAAATCGCCCCATCCCATAAGTGATAATTCAAGTAACAAACTTAATTATTTTGGAGCAATTAGCGATCTAGACAAAAAATTATGTCAAATTAAAAACTGCGGCTATTCCAGAACGAATGTAGAGAAGTAGCGCTACAAGTTTGCACATAGATTTTTTTTAAAATGTTAATTAAAATTTAATTGCCGTGTTAACTTTAACGATGAATTGTGGCTTTCCCGGACCTATTACACTCATGGCACTAAGTCCATTAAATTTGGCGTCCCAAAATGTACAATATACCGTTGGAACGAACTGTGTAATAGGTCCGGGAAAAAAGTTATAGCACTTAATTGCTCTACTTTTAATTATGATTAAAAGCACGCCGAAACGCCGTCGCCGAGTAAGGGGTCATACATATGTCACAGGTGCTATTTTATATCTGAGACTAAAATAATAATTTCATTTTTTAAGACCAATTTAAGGCCAAATTAAAATAACAGTTATAGTTGGCGAATGTTAGGTCATTTTGTTTTAATTGCATAGTTAGTTAACTAACTACAGTTAAACTAAAACATAATAAAAATTGCTGAAAATTGGTATACTTATGTTTTTAATGACACAGAATACTAATATGATAATAGTTATACCTAATTCCGCTTCAGTAGTTGCTAATTGCAGTTAATTAACTAAATACAATTAAAATTTAAAACATCAGAAATTGCAGAAAATTGGTTCACATAGACTTTCAAATGCGTAGAATGCCAAGTTTGTTCGTCAGTTTACTTAATTATAGTTTACTTAATTATGTTGTCCAGTGCTAAATGAACGGCACCAATACCCCAGCATACCCTGCTTTCGCGCCAGCCGCGGTGCTGTGTCATTTCGCCCCACTCTCTATGCACGATCTTTTTATGACTCCCTCTTGGCTATACCGTTTCATTCGGCTACCACCCATGTATTCTCCCATAGTGACACAATTCCCATGTATTCTCCCATAGTGCCACAATTCCCATGTATTCTCCCATAGTGCCGCAATTCCCATGTATTCTCCCATAGTGCCGCAATTCCCATGTAAACTCCCATAGTGCCACAATTCCCATGTAAACTCCCATAGTGCCACCATTCCCATGTATTCTCCCATAGTGCCGCAATTCCCATGTAAACTCCCATAGTGCCACAATTCCCATGTAAACTCCCATAGTGCCACCATTCCCATGTAAACTCCCATAGTGCCACCATTCCCATGTATTCTCCCCATAGTGCCACATTCCTACTTCAGTAACCAATATATATGCCTACTGAAGTAGCAATGTGGCACTATGGGAGAATACATAGGAATGGTGGCACTATGGGAGAAAACAATGGTGTCCTCCACAGATCAGCCAGCTACCCAGCCAGGTTCTTTGCTTATGTTTTAGATAATAACAATAGTAATAACAGTATTACAACAAGCAAGAAGAGAGAGAAATATAAAAAGTTATATTATGAAAGAGGTTGGAACAACAATTACTTGTATTGTTGTCGAACAAAAGCTACAAAGCAAATGGCCGAATTTACAAAAGAAAACAAAGGAAAACAATCAATTTACTTTTTATTCTTGTCATCATCATCCATCCATCCATCCTTTTCTAATTTATTATTTACATTTCGGCTCTTATCCTTCCTTCTTTGCTCCCCACCATAACAACAAACCTTACGTGAATGTTATTTCGGATTTAATAACAAAACAGCATCAGCAACAGCAGCACCAGCCAACTACAATAATAACCGTCACCACTCACCAACCACCACACCGTCCGTTCGTGCATTTTTACACTATACACCGCGGCTGGTCTCTCTGAACACAACGTTCAACAAAAAATAATATACTTCAGAAGCAATAGTATAAAAAAGATGAGAAATCAACATCACGACAACGATAATGAAAAGATTGATTGAACTCAAAGAAAAAAAACACTAATAACATTGCCGACACAATGTATTCTTTCGAATGGAATTATTATTGCATGTTTTTTGTTTTGTGTTGTTCTATCTGTATACTTGACTAATTGTAAGATATGCAGTAAAACCGACAAAATGTTAATATTTCAAAAGTGCATGACTTCTATTATTTTTTGAGCTTGTAAAATAATCAAGTGTAATGATTACGGCCAAGGAATTGGAAAGACACGAAAGCTTTTAGAAATCCTTTGGCTAATAAATAACAGCTAATTGTTTTTCTTTGGAAATGAGTTAATAGAAAACTGCAAACAACTTTAACTGTGAGAAAGCCAAGTAAAATTATCACACTATTGCATTGTGTCTAAATTTTTAAAAATTCATGATGCTTAAAATGTCGTGCAATGCAGAAAAGCTACTTTATACTCTAAAGTGAAAATGCTACAGAGAGTGGGGGTCTCAGGTGTCTGGTAATTTTATCAAGAATTCTAGATATAAAGGAAGTGCGCAGCTAAAACGAAAAATGTGATGTCACCTTGTTTAGTGCTGCAACAAACCCGAATTAAATGAGAATTACATCTTTATATGCATTTGCACTGGTGCTACTTTGGTGTGTTTGCAGATGCCACCGTTTTACACTAAAGCGCAACCACTGGGACTCTGCACAATTTCATTCATATTTAATCACTTTTCGCTTTACTTCTTTCCCGTGAAATAAAAAGAAGAAAAACTAGCTGTCTTGTTCAATCAACAAACTTGTAAGATTTTAGAGATGTGTTTTAACACGGAAATATAAAATGCTGGAAACTGCAGGTGTGCTCTACTTTATATGTAGCAATATCAAACAAAAGCGCGGTGGCGTAGCTCAATCTGGAGAACACTCGACCGGAATTCGAGGGATGTGGGCTCGATTCCCGTCCACGTCATTTTGAAGTTCTGATGTCCGAGAATCATGATTTGCTGGCCTCTTGTGCATTCCGCTTGCAGTATTGATTAATATTGAATTAATCGAATATTGCAAGCGCAATACACAGGAAGACAGCAAATCCTGATTCTCGTGCACCAGAACATCAAGATGACGTGGACGGGAATCGAACCCGTATCACTCGTATTCCGGTCCAGTGTTCTCCCAATTGAGCTACGCCACCGCGCTTATTCACATGCCCAGAATATCCCATACATACTGACCTCTCATCAAACCGTCGGTCACACTCAAACACAAGAAAGCATCATACATTGCCTGATGGCCTCTCTCCTATCTTACACATGTATTTGGCTCTTTGGCTGGGTAAACGAGCAAACAATGTAGACTAGCTGGTTGCTGTACTTGCTTTGTGTTCTCGCGAGCTGGTGTACTTGGTCTGGGTTTTCAGTAGCTTCGCTAAGCCCGACCATTATAGGCTAGTGGCTAGCGCGCTTGACAGTGCAGTGGTGCACATGGTCGCCAATGTTTTCTTGTCGCTTTGGCACCTGAATCAGGAATCAGACCGTATTATTAGTAAACTTTGTGTGAATTCCTTCAAGTCATATTTGAGTTATGGCAGCGTAAAACTTCACAGCTACTAAATTAGAGCCATCATTTTTAAATTAGGAAATCTTCTACCATACCTCGCCTCTGGAAGTGGTCCCTGCTCAAAATTACAGCCGCCCTGTGGGACAACTCGGGGTCAACTCGGGTAAGTACTGGACTAACAAAGTCAGCAAAGAAATTTTCGTCGCCGGTCCATAAACCTATTCCTCCAAAGGCTATGGTTTCTGTAACTCCCAACTGGATTCGGACTTGGCTCAGATAACGCATCAATTAACCAATGACCACATAATACACCATTCATGAATTTACGGTCACGTAAAAAGTTAAACTCCTTTCTATAAGTGCTTACCCACAGCAATTCTCGATGACTTATCATTCTGGTCATCTGGACTTTCCCTGGACTAACTTGTCACCTTTAACGGTTAACTTGAACATAGGTTATCCATGGACCATGAATGATAACGATAACACGCCGGTAAAATGTGCTCACCAGATGATTCGCTAGCCTACTTCACAGCTTTACAGCTGAAGCCGGGACCAGTGTCACCTTTTAGAATCGGTAAACAAGCGATTTAGCGAGAGCGAGCAAGCGATGCGAGCATTTGTCGCATAGTACAATCACTAAAAATTAAAGATTCGAACTTGAAGGGTCTGATTCAGGTCCTGCACAATTGTATTGGGTATTGTAAAGATAATTGGTTGACGTTGGGTTCATTTGGGATAAGTTTTTGGTACAAAATCTTAAAATCTTTCCAAGAATGTATTGAATTATGTATGAAACATTAAGTTTTTTTCGATTTCCAAACGAATACACGCCTTCTATTACGTTTTTTGAAATCCTTTCCCTGATCATCCAAACAAGATGGATTGTAAAATATTGACAGAACATTTCATTTTCAATTTCAATAAGTTTAAACCCAAACCACAAGTGCACCCAAATCGAACCTTTTGAAATTCAATATTTTTTAAACAGATCATTTCACATTCAACTTTAAACCTTTTTTTCACCAGCACCCAACAGATAGTCATCAATGTCATTTTGCAGGATCATTTTAATGTAGTTTGGCCAAACTCCCGTTTTTTGTTATGCTGTCAATTGTTATAGAAAGTGAGTTTTTTTCCTTCTTCCTTCTTCACAATTGCGATATTTATGGCATTGATAAAAAACCTCGTCGTGTGTATATCTTCATTCTGCTTCTATTTAAAAAAGTCAATAGCCTCCACCAAGCACACAAAACCCGAAATTTTTTCAATAACAATAGAAACACAATGTGAATGACTCCCGGTGCGGTGGTGACTTGTCATCATTTACGTTTCACCGCAACGACTTTTTTACTGTTGTCGTATTATGTGATTTGAATGCAATATCAGAGATAAATGTACCCAGCAGAACATTCAAAAACGATATCAAGATTGTCATCAAACAATCAAATACCGTGCCATCATTCTTGGTATCGGCAGCAGTGCAGCAACAAAGCACACAGCTCACAACCATTCACCACCAATATTGAATATCAGTTACTTTTTTGGCCTTTTTTATTATTATCTTTCTTTTTATTCCACAATCGTGCCACAAACTACTCCAAGTAAACACTATAAAATGACATTGGCATAATGGCATAATCATAATCATCCACAAGCAAGCAGTGCCATGAGAAAAAACATTGAAATAAAAATTGATAAAAAGGCAACATTTTCTCTACTTGTAAAGCAACTCTGTGTTCCCTATATATGCCTAATATAGTTTGAGTTTGTGTTGTTGTTGTTGTGAGTGATCGAACATTCACTCGGGGAACAACTCAGCATTTTTTAAAAAGAAGAAAAAAGGCAATTCAATGGGACCTCTTTTTGTGTCTTGTGTAAATTCTCCCCTGGAGCATTTCAATTCACAATTTTACTATCATCTTTCTTCGTCTTCTTTTTTTGCTCTGATATCGCAACAATAATAACAAAACCGTATTACTAGTTGGATACTACTATATATGCAGTGTTGTGTTGGTATTACTGTCAAAAATAGCATATTATATAATAATATCAAAATAGTAGCAATAACACAATAGCTCATCGTTTACAGCTCCGAAGATAATATTATTTTCCCTGGTAGAGCTTCGCCTTCTCTCTCTCTTCTATCTTTCATCTGTCAATAATCGTAATGGATATACACCACTCAATAATGCTGGTGATAGATTCTCCCGAGGCTCTATAAAAACCGAGAGATATTTTCCCTTGCTTTTTCCATACTGCTGGCTCCTGGCTATGTGATCAAGGACGTGCCCACGCTGATGGTATGAAATCGATGAATAAATACATATGCCATTTTAAAAAAAGACTTATAAAATTTAGATCATTTTTACTATCTCGCGAGTAGCACCCCATCCCGGAAAAAAGTATAAATATTATTTATTTAATGCCACCAGTAGAAGAGCAGCAGTTTGGTACACATTTTCTTTTGTACAATAAAGAGGAAAAAATATATCAAAAGGAAGAATAAGAGTGTGTGACATGTTTGCCTAGTTCATTTTCTCGAATGACTTTTTCAAACCTTTGTCTGTAGACAATCTCATTTTGCACACAGTGATTTCAAGTTCATACCTTCATAATTACATTTTTCTTTATGGTCTGGGATGATGACGAATCTTTAAGTATGCCTTGCTGATTAACTCCCAGTTTGAAATGAATACGTGCATTCAATACATACTCCTTTTTTGAATTGAAGCATATTGTTGCATAAAATGACTGCTGGAATTGCTTGATTCGGTTTTTATAATCCCAACATAATAATTTCATCCGTTCCAGCTCCACGCAGCAATGACACCATATTGTAGAAAACCAAAAAGAAAAAAAATGTTTTAAATAAAAAATACATATTTACATCACACAAAGATGAGCTAATGTAGCAGGGGAATTGTAGTGTATTGCACGCTGCCGATAATAATAATGATGAAGGCAACAAAAAATGTGATTCGAAAGGGATCAACGTGAAAGCTCTCTTTGCATTTTAGCTTTTTTTATTCTTTCTCTTGGAATAACTATTATGTACATATTCATGGAGCACGAAATAAGCAAAAATAAGAGATTGTGAAGCGGAGCATCAAGTGTAGAAGCTTTTTTTGTTGGCTCTGATGCTTGTTGTGTATGTAGATGAGGTCGACTGCGAATAAGTCAACAACACAGCATTTGCATCTCGAAGCTGGAATCAAGGCTCAACTCTTCTCTCTTCCTGGCTTTTCCTTGCTTTTTCCTTTTTTTAAAACGTGATGATTTTTTTCTCCCATATAAATACATAAAAAATATAATGTGGTGATGTTCTCATTCGCGGATAATATGCATACATAACAACTCGACAAGAGAAATAAAGAGAGAGAGAGAAAGATGAAAAAATAAGACTTGGAGATTTTACATGCATACTTTGTGACTGTTAACAGCCAATCTAGTTAGCATTCAATAGACTTTTTTCCATTAGAAAAGGATTTTTTCAAACTCATAATGTGGATCCAGATGGTTTGCAAGTAATTGAGTTGCTCTTCAATGTTATGCTCTTACTTAGAACCGCAGGAGCAGAAGCAGCCATACACACACCACTAACGATAGTAGAGCTACCATTAGAAAAAAAATTACTACAAGAAAAAGAAAGCGAAAGAGAGAGAGAGAGAAATCTCAAGATCCATTTTGTCCCATCTCTCTCTCTCCTTTTTACACTTTAACACAAATCTCTACACACAAACTCGTCATCATGAAAATGAAACTGGTGTCATAATGTATGTCTACTTGGATGGAAAAATCGGTTGCTCTAGAGCATTCTTGATGAGCAACTACTAGAAAACCTTTTATCCCTCCAATTTCTTCTCCTAATCTTTTTCCAGACAAAAAAAGTTGCCCGTGTATTACTTTACTACTAACTAAAAACTACAAAACCAACTTTGTTAATGTAATGGCATGTAACATTGTGGTAGCAATACGTGTCAGCTCAATATATACATAAATACCTAAGCACACATGTGCCAAAATAAGGAGCAACAACAGTAATACAGTTAAATACTTTAAGATCATTGCCATGATGATGAAACGGGGATGGGACACAGTAGTAAAAAGGCAATTGCCATCCATGACATGTCATCATCACGGCTTTCTCATTATACCCATTCCAGATAGCTGTAATGTGTGCAATGACTTGGTTTAGTAAATATGAAAAATGCTCACTAAAATTACAAATGGAGACAAATAATACACTTTTCTGGTGCTGCTACATTACAAGTACTCAGTTAAAACAATTTTTTTTATAAAGTTAAGCGTGTGCTAGAAAGGTGTTAAACATTTGACTAATGTTACAAAAAGGATTTTTCCAAGGGAATCATCGTTCTCATCATCACCAACCTCATCGCCGTCATAATAATCATCGTGAACAACATCTTCACCCCAATAACATGATACACTTATTTGTTGGCATGTTGCGTATCATATATTTTACTTAAGCCTTTCCCATTTCGGTGATCCTCAAGAGAGGAAGCCACAACGACAAGCCACAGATCTCAACGGCACACCACACACATCATCATCATCATTGCCACTTTAGCACCGCTACTACTACAACTACCACCATCACCGTCGAAAAAAAAACTTGTACAACTACTTTACTATAATGTAATGCTCTCTGCGCTGGTTTGGTTGTCTCAACTCTCTGCTTTCTCACCTATCCTCAGACTTAACATTATTATTATCATCATCGTCCTCGTCACTCTCTCCTCCGTGTCGTGTTTTTATCGTCATATATACCGCGAAAACATCTTTTCTACTACTAATACTGTTGTTATTGTTGTTGTTGCTACACTTTTTCTCTAAGAGGACGACGACATTGTCAATGAACACATGTACAGAAGAAAAAAGCTTGTTGGATGTTTACTCACTAAAAACTAATGCTGTACAACTTGCGAGTATATAATAAACGCCAGGCTAGGCCTTGAGTAACGTGCTATATATCACAGACAGTGTGAAAAAGTAAAACCGTCAACTTTCATGAAGAATGAAATATTGCCTACTTGCCCTTTCCCAATGGTCCCTGGCCGTGACATTTACCCCATCACATGCGTCTTCTTATTAGGAAACGGTGATGCTTGAACAACTTAAATTACCATAGCACGAGCCATCTGGGTCACCTAAAACACCATGCTCTTCTTCACACCAGCGGCAGTTGAATAATCTCCATTAGGTATACTCTCTGCATTTTGTGGAAAGAAATGAGTAAACGCACCTTTCAACAAAATGTAACTCGAGGCTCGACACAATAAATACTGGGCTGAAATTTCAAATTGTCAAAATAGTACAAACTTGTAAGCCTTCATATTCTCTGAACTTGTCAGCTTATCATTACCTAAGTAATTCTCAATTCTAATTTGTCGACAGCCTTCTTCTAATGTTGAATTGGCCTTGTACGGAGTTTCATCCCGTTCTACGATATTCTTGGTCTTGGTAACGGGCGCCATCTTTTTCTTAATACTCTAATCTAATTACAACGCAACAACACAATAAGGACAACAACAGCAACAACAAAGAATACTACCTGGAGTTCAGTTGTTGTAGTTGGTTGATTTGCTATATGCCAGAAGCAATAACTGCATCTTCATACTTTATTTGTATGCCCACTTTTCTGTTCTGCTCAGGGTTGTTGGCAAAACTGATAATGCAGCATGTAATCTTGTAAGTATGGAACCTATAAGCGGGTTGTAAACCACTTCTGTATTCTCTCTGCCGTTAAATTCATTTCCCTTTGTCATTTTCTTCCAGCCACAAATTACTGGTGACGTGATGACACTCTTCCCTCGTAATTTTCATCTAAATTCATTCTCGGGTTTCCTAATGACGTTTATACAAGCAAAATGACACTACTGTTCTTCCGAAAAACATATTGTATGAGTGGATCACAATATTATTATATATCAGCCCTGCAGAAACTGTCACTCTAAACTGTTGGCTAAAGCTATCTTTAATATTATGCATATAAATGATCAAGCTTTTATCTTATGTTCCAGTTTTCCATGTTCAACTTGGCTGGTAGTGACAGCATTTTCCAATAAAAATGTGCATTAGTATTCGTACACAGTTATTGTTGTTTTATTACTAATGACTAGAAGCATCAATTATGGGGCTCAATTTTCTGTACATTTTCTCTTCAGGTAGCTTCTTCACTACCAGAAATGGAAATTTTGAAAAACTTTTCATTGTAAATTGGAAAATATTAGGAACAAAATCAAAAGACACAGTTCACATTTTTTATCCCCCTAATGCCATTTACTTTTAGTATCTTGCCAGCGTGAGCACAGCTGGCACTACTTTCCAAACTACTCAGCATTTATTGTGACATCGTGTTCAATCGTAAACAGAAGAGAAAGGAATGGAGACAGAACATATATTCGAACGTGCACAAGTCACCCACTTGATTTGTGTACTTTCTCATTATCAGCAAGCAAACAAGAATGTCTGCAAAAGTGGAAAAGTGCACAAGCACAGTAGCATCATAAATAGAAGAGCCACACGCTGATCCTGGTCGCAGCAGTCAAAGTCGTCATCATCATGATCATCCTCCACCTCTCTTTTCTATCTCAATCTCTATGACTGAATGGATAAAACACATTTTAAGATTATTTCTAGCGAATCTCTAAATCCGCCGTTGATACGACTCGATTGCAAGCACAGCAGAAAATAAAAGTAAAGTGCAAGTATGTACTACACACACTATTATACCAGAGGATCATTGTGATCTCACGTTGTTGGGTTGTTAGCTCACGGGATGAAAGTGGGAAAGAAAAGGAGAGAGTCACAGAGACAGAGAAAAAAAATCTGCTGAGTGAGACTGTAAAGATAGAGCCTTTAATGCGCTTGCAACACGCCCCGTGCTCCTCTATCTGCTATTAGCAAACGCAACGGAACGGGTTAAGCCAACAAACGAGTAGTTCTTTTTTTTCTCTTTCAAACACATTAGATTACCGAGGTGCACACTCTTTTTCTCTCTGTTTCTGCGAATAAGAGTAAATTTTCTCGTGAGATGGTTTTCTCTATATAACATGCATAGATGATGGAGTATTTTCCCCTCTCATACTGCTTTGCTTTCGCTACTGCTGCTCCAGCTAGATTTTTCTCACTCATCATAAAAAAGCGGAATAGAAACAGAGATGAAGAGTAAAAAAGATGGGAACACAAGGGGGAAAGCAATATCCAATTCATAAATACATAGAAGCACACACGCCGTTTGCCTGACAGAGTTTACTTTAAAATGGAGAAAAAACAAGGAATTTAAGTTTTTTGTGCATATAACACTAAATATAATCATAATGTTGTAATGGTAATAATAAAAAAGCAACAGAAGTAGTAGTAGCGGCAATACGGCAACTGACTCACTCTCGCTTTAGTTCAAATAAAAGAAAAAAAGCAAGTCAACCAATGTTAAGTGCAGGGAAAACGAAAAGGAGAAGAAAAAAAGCGAGAAAAGAGTGAGAGCAAGAACCCAAAACGAGAGAGAGTGGAGTGAAAAGTTGAGTTTAAGTTGTTGGAAGAGAAATCGAATATTAATCAAATAGAATTTGGCATGTGCAATATCGGTCTGTATACAAATATGCTGTCAGTCGGCGAGATGATTAATGACATAAGAATATGATTTCACGGAGAAAATTTTCCTACTCTCTCTCTCTCTCTCTTTTTACCAATTTCCATGAATTGAGAGCCGAAATGTTCTTTCAACACTGTGACGACGAGTACACGACGTCGGCGAGAACACTACTGTGTGTATACTAAATAATATACCGAGAAAATATAGAAATAGGAAACATCCGCAACCACGAGTCGGAGTTGTTTATAATATGCGGCCGGTAAAAGACACTATTAAAATAAAATGTATGTATTGCTGTGGCAGAAATGATTTTGGTGATTCCATCTACTTTTCTCATTGAATCATTGTCGTTTGTGGGACATAAATTAAAATTTGCTTTGAGCCATGTCGACTTGCCACATTGATAAAAGCAAGAATAGGAAGTGTGCAACCCAAGCGTTTCACACAATCATATCCTTTTTTCTCCCATTTATTATTAGTGCTACACAACAACGGGAATGTTATATAAACTTGATGCAAGGAATATTAAGCTGTTATATACTCCATCATCACAATAATAAATGTACCCACCTATTATTAAACTAGTTGTATTTTAGGTAAATAACAACAAAATGCAAAAGCAGTAATAATATGCATTTATGCGGCAATACAAAGCACTAGCAAAAGGACAAAATTTTGTAGCGTCATTGCTTCATAATAATAACGTTCAATAACGACACAAACCTACTGTTATGCTGCTGTACTACTGACGTCAAATCTAATTTTGGGACTTGGAAAGAACACGTTGATTATTATGACTGGAGTCACCAAGTGATGATGGTGATGATGTTCATGTTGTTGCTGTTGCTGTAAGAATTGATGATGATGACGACAGGGACGGCATTACTATGATTAGTTAAAAAATATTTTATGTGTTATTGTCACAGCCATCCAGCAGCCCACACTACCAGATGAATAATGAATGAAGGAGCAGAGAGGAGAAGAACAAGATGTAAACACTTTTTTTATATTTCGCTGACGCTGTTGGTGTGTGTGTGACGCGATGTCTTTCCAAGCTGGTTCCCTTTTTTATGAAATTGGTCATGCTCTTTGTACACATGATGAGTAATGGCCAACTGCCACTTCGACACCAGCAGTAGTAGTCAAGGAAAAAATGTGGAGGAACAATGACTAAGATTTCTTGTGACAGTTGACGCCTTGGCTTCTTGACTCCAGAGAGATGTCCCTCGGCAAATGACATTGGTTTTCAGCCAATATCCGACAGATTTTGCTTCATCATCGCTATCGCTACAAACTTTCCTGTAAAATTCCGGTGAAAAGGAGAAATGGGCTTGGATTTAATGTTGGATAATGTGAGTTCTTACTTTAATTCGAATTCTATTGTATGTATTCCTACTCTTATGGAATGGTCAGCCAGGCTAGCATTTTTTGACAAAAAAGTCCTTGGTCATTCGTTAATAGCCCTTTTATGTTTGAAAAATCAGCAAGTCTGCTGCCATGTCAAACCCAAGGAAACGAAGAAAAACTACGCCTTGTCTTCATGTCAGTCGCTTGAGCAACTGTCACTTCATTTTTTACGTGACATCAAATTGTGAGTTTGCAACATACGTTTTTATCTGTTTGTTTAACTACCTTTAGTTACTGACCTATTTAGTTAGCTAATATTACAAAACAACATTAAAACTTTCTTCGGTATCAACTTTTTTTCCTTTCTCCCCATTTTTACGGAAATGTCATGCTGGGTAGGTGGAAGGACAAATAAATCTCGCAGTATGAATCGGCAGAATGAGCATGAAAAGGCTTGCGTGCCAGAGAGGAATAATATCATCAAATTCAGTAGAGCTATACAGATTAGTGCCTTTCTTTTGCCAGAAAACCTTATTGAATTCATTCAACGTATATATAATATACTTTTTAATTTGTTTTTATTTTTTAAGTTTCACCACCGGAATTCTAGCAAATGGAGAAGCATTATATAATGGCAAATATACACACTTTTTAAAAAACTCTCCCTCACTGTCTGCTGAAAATGTACTATTCTATACGTAGTTTTGGTTTTTTGGATACATTTGTGTTTGTTGCGGGGAGAGATTTTTGGGGGAATAGGAATGTCGTCTATTTGGCATTAATCATTCTTTGACAGGCCTCTTTTTTGAACTGCCATCCATCAAGTGGATAGCATTGCTGCTGCTGTTTCTGCCGCTTCTTCTACTGGACTCTTCATTTTCTACAGCTTTTTATGTGCTGCACACACACAAAGTTGCATATAATATCATCCAGATCCAACACTGCATAATATGACAACACTGATACCTATATTAAATGTTAGTGTTATGTGTGCAATATTATTCTTCACATAAACTCTTCATCTGCAATGAAAGCAGATGCCACCACGACAGAAAGAGAGAGCTAATATGCATCTCCAACAGAAAGAAAATGAATTCAATAATGCCGTTTTATGCACTGTCATCATCAGCGGCAAAATCCGTTCTGCGAGTGAACACCAAGCAGCAGCATCCTGGGCGTTTCTCCGTGTGCCAGGATGAAAGTGATGATTCTTTCTCCAGTAAAAAATAACCATGCCAAAAGAATGTAGGAATTAGAGACTTTTACTGAGAATACAACAACCATCATCAGTACCGCTGCTGCTGCTGATGTTATTGTCGTTTCCAAAAACCGCTAATGTCACTATTAGATTTTTTACTGTATCACGGGGAAAATGAAAAGAAATCCATTCTTTTTTGTGCTGGCATTAGATTGCTTTGTCCCCAGGAGTTACCATCATTTACTCAATTTTAATAAAACACAACAAGCGGAAAACAGAGACTAGCTAATATGATGCTTGTTGGTACATATTTTAATTTTAAATAGTAAAAGCATGCAGTATGGTGATGATGAAAGCATTTTCTAAAGCAAATGGATGTGCGACGGGTTTGTTATTGTCTGCCGTCTGCAGCAATATTTGACTTTTAGAGTAAAAAAGAAAGTAAATATATTGTACATGGGCATACCCAATTCTATAGCTATTGATAATGATGAAAGTTATCTTTTTCGTTTTTTATAAATGTCAATAATATGATGACGACTCTATCCTATACAATGACACAATTTTGTCATCATCCGCCGGAATATCAAAAAGTTTCGGATTCAATTTATCATTTTCCTTGTATGCATACACCCCGTGTTATAGAAGCGTCAGCAGCGAATGTCGAAATTTGCCCTGCTCTAGCGGATAAAATAGATGGAATAAAAGCAAGTTTCATCCTTTTTACGTCGTCATAAGTTCCCATACATTTCTCAGAAATGATTTCTCATGGTACCCATTTCAATTTCTCCGTGTTTTACATCACACACGTGATGATGGCTTCAACGTGAAAAATCCGCGTTGCAGAGTGGGAATGTGTGGAGATGTTTTTCGAGAAAAAAAGATTATTAATCGTGAAAGCAAGTGCATTTTGTTTCGTCTGAATATTTCAAGTCGTAAACTTGATTTAAACAAGTGGGCCTAAAAGGGGAAAGTGGTCTTGATGTCGAGGGTGTATGGTGTATCGGTGTAGCTACCGATAAAAGTGTGATGGTGAGTGGCCACCTGAGACCAAAAGAACAAGAAATCCACCGAGTTGATGATGTGCTCTTGTAATCCAACAGTCGCGCAGCTTTTTGACTTTTATTCCTGGGAATAGTAGAATGGATATCCGAGCATACGATATGATAGTGATTATTACCATTATGATTATACTAGCATTCTCGTCTACCATGAGTACATGTGTTTATCTGAAAGGGAGAAAGGGAATGACAGTCACTTTTTACAACTCGGCTTTTCATCCTCGTCACTCTGTAAAATTTTACAACTTTGCATTAAATAAACAAAATTTTTGTTTATGTACTTTTGTGGAGCGTATTACGTACGGCATAATATCATATTATTAAGCACACACACAGGCAGAACCAGCAGACACGCATCGAAAAGTTGATATTATTCTTTTAATAAATTAAAATTCACGCTTCGGGTTTTATTCCGAACGAAAATCGTACTTTTATATTATCTTGCATTTTTTAAAAAGTGTTTTTACATTTATGTACTTCCATGCTCTCTTGATGTAATCTTTCGTGTAAACAAAGAGTCATTTATTTTTCATTTTCAACGCAAGCCGAGCCCATATTCATTGTGTTTTGTGAAGATTAGTTCTCAAGAAGAAAAAAACGGTATGTCAGTTTATCGGCAAGTTTTTTAAGTGGGAAAGCAATAAGTAGGAATATAACAATAATAATATAATAATAATTTTATTACAATGCAAGCTCGTTTTTTTCTTTGGGAAGCTTAAAAAATGACCATTTTTATTAAAGCACCGGAAAATATTACCTAATATATTATACATAGCCATAGTAGTACTTACTTCATACGGAAATACAAATAATAAACCTCGGCAATATTTTTTCTCTTGCTTTCCGTTCTTCATCAGTATTCATAGATTTGAGAAACGATACCCGTGCATTTGTGTACATTACCAACACTTTGAGCGCGTAAAAGTGCTTTTTATGATTCCCAATAATTTGACTATATGCCGTTATAGCTTCTTTATTTCCTCCAGTTGCAAAATAGATGGTTTATGAAACTTCCATTCCCCGAATTCACTTCATCAACCGGTTCGATGGATTGAAAGGAAAGGAAAAAGCTGTTTCAATAATTCGACTGCTAAATATAAAAAATATTTACTTGAGCAGCAGAGAATACATCTGCACATGATTGATAAGATGAGAAAAATGGCTATTTGTAAAAGAGTTCATGCACGAGTTTTCTTTTCCATCTTTATCCTAATACGAAAAAAGGAGTGTGGGATGATGTTGATGCGTTGCCGAGAGTATATACTTTATTTGCTGTTTGACAAAGCCATATGGGTACGCAATGGTGGTGGAGGAGATGATGACGGTGGTGGTGTGAGAGAGTGGATTTTTTACTGTGCATAATATGTATATATGCCCGAATATGCAATCCTTCCACTTTTCCTCCTCATCTTGCCTTCATGCACACTTATTGTTATTATATAACAGTAATAATAATACCGGGACAACGACGTTACGTTACGGTGGAACAGGGAGAATAAAAATATGAACGATGAAATGATATGATGCGGCAAATAGAACTGCACAATAACTCCTGGTGCTCCTTGCTCCTTTTTTATGCAATACATGCGATATGATGCATTTATCGGAGAAATGGAGGAAAAGAGGTAGCTACTACCTATACAACTAGCACTGCTAAAAAGAAGAAAAACAGTCGTTACAGTATATGGTAACAAGTAAAGTGCCGTTAAAAAGAGCGAAACCTGTAATATGAGCATAATAGGACGGGAATAAATAGCGGAGAAGTAGTGGAAAGGAACCGAGAAAGCAAGCATCATTTGCACTTTGAGAGGCACATAATTCCCATTTCCTGAGTCAGTGTGTATGATGCCTAGAGAGAGGAAGAAGAAGAAAAAGAGAGTGTGGAATAGCGAAAGAGGGAGCATCATAATCACCATCGTCACATTACATTCTTCTGGTACACAATCGCATAATAATATTCTTTCTCTCTGCCTCATTATTTATACGTGGAAAATTGAGACTGGAGAGAGATATTGGATAAAAGTATTTGGGCACATATGTGTGTAAATACCACATTAAAGTACGTATGTATGTAGTGTAATGTGATGTAACTGTAGTAACAGTTCCACCACCCATGTAATATTATTACCAGTAGTCAGATTAGCTTTTTTACATGCTTTACTCTGGGAATATGCAAATAGATAGAAAAGGAATTACTTTTTTCTTTCTGCAAGTAGAACATGCTGTTATTGTTATTACGGTTATTATAAAAAATTTAAGAAATGTACGTAGCACTAGAGTTGAAGTGGTTGGAAGAAGGGTTAGAAAAGTGTGAGTACAATAATGCTTCATATATGTCGCGTTGTTGTTTTTATTACTTGTGTGATCATCCTTTTTGTGGTTCAAATAATAGTACAAAGTCGATGATCTTTTCTTTCCTTGGGGTCGTTATGCTTGTTAAGTGTGTATGTATGTAGAGCAAAGATAGAAAATAACAAATAATAATAATAAAATGGATAATGTTTTGGATAATCGTCATTTTAGCTGGTATGATGAGCAACGTATGTCTTACAGTTTCCACCCTGAAGATATTTGAAACAATAGAGCTAAGCACTTGAGAAAATGTTTGATTGTAAATTTATGTTTACAGGGGAATATGATTGCTTTGTGGAGTGTTATTGGAATATGCTGCAGTAAAAAAAGCATAATGTTCAGTTGCCACCCTCACAACTACAAATTACAATAGAGATCGTGTGTAGTAAACGAAAAGAATTCAGCACGTACACCGTTACAGTGATTGGAAGTGCTAATGTGCTGGGATATTACGGTATAAAAACTCAGTAGAATGCCTATATCTCACAGAGTGTAGGAATGCAACTGGAAAGCCATTCTCTTTAAAAGAAAATCTTAAACTCGGAGGATCACGTCAAAGAGAAATAAAGAAGGATAATGGGAAGCTTGCGGTTCGGCAGGGTGGGGGAATCCAGATGTGACTCTTACTGTTTTTTAAAAAATCATCTTCGGTTTCATAAAACTCATGATAAAGTACACTTTTGCTTTCACAGATTTATGAGAATCCATTCTGTCGATTTGGGAGTGTGATGATGGTATTGCTTTGCGATGCGCCCTTTTTCGGAGTAACCAAATCTTTTATAAAATGAAAGAATCACTAAAGGGTATATAAGCTTATGGGCTGTTATTGCCTAACTGCAGTAAAATGCGGAATCGAAGACTTTTCCGTGAGTATAAAATTGGGGGATCTTGAACTAATGCGTTTTCTCAAATTCTTTCATAAACTGTTAAAATTGTAAAAATGTTGTAAAGCTTTCAAGGTGTAGTCAGTTCATATTATGCATGAGGAAAATCGAAAGAAATCAAAGGGAACATTCTATAATATGAAGTAGCAAATGTGTAGCAATTAAATATACAAACGTTTAAAAAGATAGGATAACGCGTGCAACGAGTTAAAACTTTTTGTCTTTTAAAATAACTGCAAACTTTAAATCGTCAGGGACGATTCGTCACTAACATGTAGTTCCTTGATAAAACGCGACTTCTTGTGCTGCACTAAACTCAACATTTTTCTTCTTGGCAAATGTTCCCTCTGTGTATGAAACATGTAGTTGTTTCGTATCCGTCATTGTCTCCAGCGACGAGCTTGCGTGAAAAGCTGCTGTAACAACCGTAAAAGGCTAGATGGCGACGGTTGTCCGCTTTGACGTTATTACCGTTTTGTTGTATGGAAACCATTATATCCCGGAGAATAGTATTAATCAATTGTAGATTTTTTATTTCCGTACGCACGCAGTTCTTTTGTGCGCTTTATTATAGGCTTTTAAACAAAATGAATAAATATTTTACGGTGAAACCAAAATAAATAAATAAATAGGATAAATACAGGTTGAAAATAAATTAAGCTATCAGGTAGATAACAATAAGTTAAATAAATACCATAGAAAGCTGTTCCATCATACTTTATAAAGTCTTGTCAAGAAAGAAATAATAATCTTACGGACTTTTGTCGGGTAATAATGAACCAAGAAAAGTTTAAAAGTAAATAGGAAATAAATTGGTTTTCATAGATAGTCCGACAGAGTATTGAAATGGCACAATGGCCGCCTTACAATTGGAAGTTGGGCTTTTTCAGTCACACATAGCAGCTTGTTTAGCTGAGTCACTTGTATTGTTTGTCGTTACGTGTCAGTTTGTAAAATATTTTAGAAAGTTATAAATTAATGAACAAACTAATTATCCCATGGCACACGGATACGGTGAGTAGTTCAAACTGAAGCCAAGGTCCATATCTGGATTGCTCATTCCAGAACAGACTTTCACAGAGGCAAATCCCATTCCATTTGTTGTGTTGACTATAAATAGGATGATCACAAAAATGTTACGTGTGATTCATCGCATTTTTAATTGCATAATTGCTAATTGCACCATTATTGCTTACGCATAATCATCCCGTTGTTCAATGTGTCCCCACAATATTTGTTATCTCCCATTTGTAGAAAGTATCCTTCACTACATTCCGGTGGCATTCCTTTAACGTTAACATTTGGAATCAGAATAGCAATTCACATTCTGCATTACATTGAACTAGGGAGTATGTTAATAGATTACCTGGTAACATAAAAGTTCCCTCGGTTAAAATAACTCCGCAGTTTGGTGGTAAAACTTGAAAGCAAACGTTGACACAAAAGTTGTTAAGGAGTTCTCCCATTCCGTTATTAAAGTTAAATGACTCTAACACGCCAGTTGGATCTCGGTAGTACTAAGTTTGTTAGACATAAAATTGGTATTTTAAATGTAAATTTGTTTGATGGCATATATAGTACTTTGCTATACCAGATTACCAAATCGCATCCAGGAGGTGCTGCGCAAGCTGCATTCGCTGGAAATTGAACCAGCCTAATTTTCCAAGTCCTACCATCATCTTGCCTAAACAAGGTCGGGCCCCCTAAATTGAAGCTTATTGTAATTGGACCAACGCCGAGTGGAAGGTACACTGTAATTTTGTAGAAAAAGTGTAACAAAAGTTTTACAACAGCTTCACCTTAGTGTAAGATTTCTTCCTCTAAGATGCAACTAATAAGCAATTTGTATGAATTTATTCATGTCAAGAGCAGCGGCCGAAATCAAACGCATCCAATACACGAAACCTTTTAGCAATTAGCTTGTCTATCTAATAGCTTGTTTTTTGTACGAGCTGCATTGCTAATTATACGAACTTGAATGTAGGCTAATTGATTTTCAAGTGAAATGAAGAGAAATGAGTATGATGGGTTTGAAAACGGTTATTGTAGTTTGCTGTTACAGGTTTTTCGTTCAAACATGCAGACTGTTACCAGAACTTGAAACTGTGCTACTTACACATTTGACCCGTATTGTTTCCGCAAAGTACTGGGAATGTGCTCATGCTAGTTGCACTACTAATTGTAAACGTGTCATTCAAGCATGCTCCGGATGATGCTCCACGAATGTTGAAATCATCAAATTCCAAATATAGTAATGAGGCCTATTAATCAGAAATAAAAGTGCATCATTATATTTTTTGGCAAAGGCTTCTTTAAATTCTTGACTGCTTACACCAGCTATAGGTAAAACGGTAAGTGTGCAGCTTAAGGGCCCGGATGTTGGATTGGGATAGTCGGGGTTCACAAAGTAGGTGTTATTAGTACTTATCGTACTTCCGCATGTTTGCCTTACTGAAAAATAACAAAAAGATGATTTTTTCATCCTTCGTGCTATTATAATGATTTTTAGCCTACTACAGCGTGTTGAGCTTACAAACGCAGCAGGTGCCATAGCTTCCTGCACAGATTCCGGACGAAATTCCTCCCAAATTGGTACACTCTCGGTTACTGTAGCATGTTCCAACCTCAAGGGAATCCGAGTTACAGGGTACATTGTCAAAGGAAACAATGCTAAAAAGTCCTCCCGACACAACTGCATAAAAATCGTTTTTTACAATTCTCAATCTGTAAATTAACAACACAGGTAAATGCACAATTCCTTTGTCTACCTGAGCGACGAGCTTCTCTGGTCGTGTTAAACGTTGGCACCATTTCCTCTCTGTAACCGTTTGCCCATCTGTACACACTGGTGTTTCCTTCAAATCCTATTCGATATCCTGGTCTCCCATTTTCGAAAAATTGTCCCCAAATGGAACTAGGCAGCAACAATGGGAAAAACACTAGAATAAGAAGCCTAAAATGTGAGAATGCTGCCAGAGTAGAGCCTATTCTCCGGCACCTAACCATATTTTTATGGGAAAAAATCATTTTCGCCGACACTTCACTAGATTGCTTTTTGAAAACGATGATGACAAGAGACCAATCTCGGGATGAGTGAGGTGTTGGTGAGAGCAGTAACCCAAGGTGTTGGTGGTAACTAGCCAACTGACTCGGGTTTGATCATGGTTTTTTCAGACACCAGTCGAACCTGACTAACTTGAGAAATGACCCAGCGGAAGATCTACTGTGGAGCCTCTCTTCAATCTATATGCTAGTTTACGTTAAGATAGGTGGCGGAATAGCGTTGGGTGTTTCGGTAGAGGTAGAATAGGTTTCGTCGTTTTTTCTTTTTCTAATTACCATCATAAATGATTTTCAAGAATATTCATGAGATGCCTCAATTCCTCCGACATTCATTCATTTTTTACTCATTGAACAGCATACTACTTTCTTTAAGCTTCAACCAAAACCACTGGCGTCTGTCTAATGTGGCTACTGTTGTCGTATTTTATATTAGTTGGCCTACTTTTAGGTGTCAAAAATGATGCTATTTAATGGGAATGTTTGCCTGTGAAAGCCAGTCAAAATGACAAACATTTTGAACGTACATTATTGTTATGGCAATCTCAAATAAGAAATTCTTCTGTATATCGCCAATTTTGGCCATGTCTTCTTGCACAGTGTTTTTGCTTACGATTGTACCGTTAGTTATTTTAGTACCATACTAATTCTTGAATTACGCGACTCTTTGGTTATTTATGTCAGGTCATGAATAGTCTTTTTCAACAAATAAAAAATGCATAGAAATAAGCTTGTACCTATTTTCCAAAACGTACTAACGTACGTTTTTTGCACACATTCAATAGTATAACTTCATGTATGTGAAAATAACTTTCACTACAACTTTTAAAATAAGCTGTAGTTGTTTCGGCAAAAATAATTTA
This sequence comes from Entomobrya proxima, assembly GCA_029691765.1. NCBI lineage: Eukaryota > Metazoa > Arthropoda > Collembola > Entomobryomorpha > Entomobryidae > Entomobrya > Entomobrya proxima. The sequence continues at coordinate 41,314,631 of CM056173.1, read as the reverse complement.
GTACCCGTTTTAAAAATCTCAATTTTCCAGAGAAACCGGAAAATCATGACAGCCAAACAGGAAGGGGAAACGGAATGTAGAATACTCCAGTATGCTGCGCGTACCATATATTTCTCCGGGAGTGTAGCGTACATGTTTGTGTAAGCCGAGTTTTTTCTCTGAGTTGGGAGCGGCTCACGTTGGGTTGGCATTTGGAATGGTAGCTGCGTTTCCAAGTGCATGAGTCAGTGAAAACAGTGAAAGTACACTTAACCCCTATCCTCCTTTACGAGAAAAGCGCTAGAACACAATGTTGAGTAAATTGGTAATGGAGCGAGAATACGGCAAGCTGTTTCAAATGTATTTCCAAAGTTTACACATGTTTGTAAAACCATTCCGTTATTTCCATACAAGTAAATTGTTTTAATATTTTTATTTTACATTTTGACATTAAAATTGTTTGAACATGCATTACATTAAAGTGTTCGTACGATGCCAAGCGATTAGGATAGAAAGTAGTTGTGCAAAGTTTTATTTTGGTGCTGTAGTAAATTTAAATAACAACTCAGATTGCTAGCTGTTACATTGTCAATTGTTGGAAAATGTGTTGCTGAACTATTATTGGACATTCAAGAGTTTTAGTAGTGTTCACGGGAAGAGCTTTGAAGGTAAGTCGTATAACATCAAATAAAACATATATTAATAGGTTGGTCAGCACTGCTGCACAGCCTACAGATATTGATTTAGTGAAAAGAGCAACTACACACAACTGACACATCTACATTATGCTACCATTGCTGAACACAAAAACTTTGCTAATAACAATGAGCATCTTAGTGCATGTCTACTGTCTATTTACATCATTATGTGTACCACAATATAAAAAATAAAAATATTCAATAAATATGCAATAAATAAAATACGGTTAAAAATAAATAATTCTTGAGATGCATAGAGTTCAAACAGCGAAAAAATGTTATCCCGCGGATGACATGCATGGGTTCTGCCTATAGTAGATGGCGAATCCACCTCCAACATCAATGTCATTAGTTCGCACGGTTACCATGAATGGTCCATTGGTGATATCTATATCGTAATAGATATTATGAGCAATTTCAAAAGTATCTTAAAAATAAACCCTCCTGTCATGAGTTTATTTATCCTTACCTGTTACTGGTGAATCTTCCATGGGAACGGTCGTTCTTGATAGATCATTTAGTCGCTCACCACAAAGACGTATTCCATTAAGTAAAATGTAGTCATCGGGGCAATTTCGTAGACCCACTCCGGCTTGCCCACTTGGAAGTAGTAGGTTACCCTGTGCTAAAATCATAAACAAGACGAAAAAGACTATTTTGTGCAAGTACTTTTATTTCAAAACATTTAAAATGTCTTAATTTTTACCGTCCGCGTTGACAATCTGAAATGGGAAATACTGTCCATCAGGCACAAGGTTACTGTACGTAACGCTGCAAAATCCGGCTTCCTTTCGTATGCAAATGTTATAGTTCAAATTGTTCTGCATGCAAAATAGGTTCATTAAAATATACTGCAATACAAACACCATAGTACATGTTGGTATATCTGTTCATCCATACCAAATATTGCGGAGACAACGCTGACTCATAGTTGAAACTGGTAATTGTTCCCATGGCTCCCTCAAAATATTGCAGACAATGGGATGGAGCACTGAACATTGAATAAGCTTCTTCAATCTGATTAATTTGAATGCTCCACGCACGTAAACCTTCGCCAGTGGTCATTACCGACAGTTGAATAAGCGATTGCGAAGTTCCAGTTTCAATGTATACTTAAGTATCATGAAATTTAAAAGATCGAAATTTGTTATTTCAAGTCACAATAATAGCTAATGATTTTAGAAAAAGAGTGTCGTACAGTGACTTCCAGAATTGTTTCCACATAAAATAGGAACAATGTTGTTTGTATTCTGGCCTGACACCAAAAACCTGTCTGACTCACAACTTCCTGCGTTTGGAGGCAGCATCTATGCTCATTGAAAAGTTTTTATTTTAGTAACATTATTTTCAAAATGGCAAAGTAGTAAATATTTTCCTTACAATGAAAGTGTGCAAGTCAAGACGAATTTGTCTGATAGTTGGACTAATTTTCTGAATGTTCAAATTGCATGTCGAAACTCCGCGTGTAAAGCTAGCACCAGTGCTAACAAAGTATGTTCCATTTCGATTAACGGTTTCCCCACATGTCCTGAAAACTAGGTATTTCGAAATCAGCAAAAGAAACTTTCACAACAATTTTACAAAATTTAGAAAGCACGAACACATAGAAAGTTGCCACGTACATAAACAGCAAACGCCCAAGCCTTGTGCACATGACGTAGTTCCGAGACCTCCTAGATCCGTACATTCTTTGCCATGGTAACAAGTTCCATTTTCACCATTAGGACCAACGCATGGCACATTTTGGAAGCGTACCACCGTAAACAGTCGTAAAACTGTATAAATAAAATACATTTAAGTAACGCAGCTAGAATGGATTTTCGTTATAAGTAGTGTCTGAATTATATGCACCACGCACATCGACTCATGTTGTTATCAAAGGTTATCGTAGGTCGCTCTAAAATTCCTTTAGGTCTACGTGTTGTCGTAGTTGGAACAAATGTGTCATTGTAATTGAGCAGATGAGCAGGTCTTGGCGCAGGCTCGTCATGATTTATTGAGTCCGCTACAACTTCCGACTTTTTATTAATTGGTGGTTGACTAAATCTAGTCCATATCCACTCAGGAAACATTATTTTCCGAGCAAAATCCGCTAGTCGTATTGTTGGGTACTTGGAGTAAATTGAGCTTAGTGGATTGCTATCGTTCCTCAACTCTGTTCGAGGAGGCAGTGCAGGTACCTTCACTGCAATTAGTCGCGGGCTCACTTTCCAATCCTCTTCGTCAGCAAACTTAACATTACCGCTTTTTAGTGACGTGTTTTCAAACTTTTCGTCTTCCATATCAAAATCTGCGTGCTGAAGTAGATCTCCGATTGCGGTTGTGGCTTGCATGTAATCAGCCAACTGCTTGCCAGCGACCTCATCATACACAAACTCACTTTCATCTAAAACACTTGGCTTAACCTCTAACATTCTATCTTTCTTCTTGGAAGATCCCTTATTCCGCTTTTTCTTGTTTTTAGTCTCCAACCGACATGATTTTGAGCGACAGGTTGATACCTCAGCTTTAACTCGGTTTTCAAAGTTGGTCACTTTAAAAGCGGTACCAATATTGGATGGAGAACTAAAGCGTATTTTAGATGAATTCCCAGTGCCATCACGAAATTTTATCATAACTCCATTTGCAGGGCCAACAAATCTTTCACTTAAAAATAGGATAAGTACAGGAAAGAGGAAGTACTGAGAAACCGTGATATGAGGCATTTTGAGAAACAAAGTTTGAAGCACGTACGCGAGTGTGTAAGCTCGAGCCAAAGCCAAAGGCACTACGCTGCCACTGTTCACTTACTACTTGTTTAATTGAGGAATGAGCAATAAGGAATGAACTGACATTCTCCAAATCAGAAATTAGTTGGCAGATTTTGCAAATTTTTTTGCTATAATTACTTATGTTCCTAGTCATGGTTACATTTTATTTACCTTACTGACAGGTGAATTTACCAAGAGAGTACCAACCCTTTTAGATATAAAGAGGCTGTTTCAAAAACCGAGATTATAGTTTTTTACATTGTCCTTTCAACAAGCGCGACTCTCCTCTCTGCTCTAATAATTCTGGTGAATTACTGGCAAGGTAGTAAGTAATGTTAGGGAAATCAAGTGTCAAACAAGCTAACCTTCACAAACAGTAACAATGCTATAAATACCTAACAGACAGGCCATTTTAACATTTTGACATCCATCACTCTGCACATCTTTGAGCTTTCGCATAATTGTTTGCCAAATTATTCACCGACTTGAGGTCCGGCCTGAGAAAATAATTGTGAAGGGGATCACCACAAGACAATGAGGCTAGGCACATCATCTTCAGCTCTTTAAATTGGACATTTCTACCATCTTGTTACGAAAGTAATGCAATTGTACTTTGCAAAAGTAGTGAATTCTATCATGTATCTTCTAACAAATTAGTTTGTACTTGTGGCCTATTATGTTTCATCGGTGAACCATGGCAAAGCAAAAAGTCCGATTTTGAACAATGGTCAGAAGCGACAAGTGTGTTTTACAAATTGAAAGTGTTCTCACTTTTACAAGCAAATCTACCTACCTATTCCTTTCAACTTCTAAAAATCTTTGCATATTTGCATGTTTAAAGTTAAAAAGGTATGCATTCTTGTAAGCTATTATTATCTGCGCTTTAGCGTCTATTAGTTTACTGCTAACACCTTTTTTGAGGTTTACTTCATTTCAGAAATTCACAAGTGCATCGTTCTTCCATTGTTATCCATTTTAAGGTCTTTGCGTTCATTGAATAAAAGCATCCTGCACTTGTTGAAAATAAAACATACAAATCATCAGCACACATTATCATTTTGATGACTTGCGCTTCTTTTTTTCTTGTCATTCTTGCTGTCATTTCCATATCCGGTTGAAACGTTTGAGACTATTTTAAAGGTTGTGTGACTGCAGTGAAGACTAATTACACAAAGTTGTTCTTGCGAACGTGCATTCTTCAAGACTTTTTTTCTGTGCTTGTGTAGGTATAAGCATAAATAATAGCAGATGTCACAAAAATTTGATGTGAGCAGAATATGTTTTGAAGAAACAATTAATGTTTGTTCTTGTTCTAAGAAGTTGAATAAAATGGAGCATTGAGTTTTATGCTAAGAATGTACGTGGCTTTATTGTTGAATTGATTGAGATCGAAAATGACATGCTTATATGATTTTTCTATTGTTTTGTACTAAATGTTTTTATGAATAGTTAAAATTCGTTTCATGTTTTTGTGCTCAAATAATTTGCAGTATTGGTTCTATCTCTATAAGATGATAACCCAATATAGGCGTTAATTAATTTCACTACTGTATAATATGAGGTACTGTTATCATCCGGTCTTTTATTAATTCCGATTTCCATTCATGTAACCAATATAGAAAATAATTTCTAAAAGATAGTCCGGTTGTTCCAAGGATCCTTTAAGATTTGCATTTTTTGGCGCAATCTTCGTAAGAGTCAAACTGGTTTTTGTTGCCGTCACATCCGCCCCAGTTGAACTCCTCACAGTCGTTTGTAGTAGTATCGTAGTAGTACATCGGGATGAGGCCCCTGCAAGGTCCAGCATCCTTGGGCTGGGTACATTCCTCTGTAAATTAAAGGATAATCAGATTTTGTATTATGTTATATCGATTTGATAATTCAAAAAATCACGTAGTGCTTACCAGGAATAGCAATAACCGAGGTTACTGCCAACATAATGGCAAGAAGAATTGTGAAGGTGGTCATGATGATAGTTTTGGGAAGAATTTATTCCAATGGCTAACTTGGCGACGATTCTGCTTGAAGTAACGAGTTGTAGGCTGCTGCTGCTGAAATGATAATCTCAAATTAGGATCATACACCAACTGTTGCCATTAATCTGCTTTAATAAAGCCAGGATAGTTGACGCCTGTATTAATTGCTCGTATAAATTGATTCACTTACATACGTATGTAAGGTTACTTACCTAAAACTTTATTGGTCTGAAGATGACAAATAGATGTTTATGGTGTCTGAAAATAATTCCACTGTCGGTTAGTTGCTCGTGGATGAATAATTGGCCGACGGTTTGGCTTTGGCTATGGCTATATACTGTGTACGCACGCACGTAGATTCTATCGTAACAGAATTAACACCTACCGAACTGAATTTCCGTTAAAATATAATAAGCTATATGACAATTTTATGATATTGAGCTGGCATTAACGTCATCCTACCGTGAGCTAATGCTTACGCATACAGTCATCATCGTCATCATGTCATCATATCCTTTAATTAAACGCGTGGCAATGAGACAAGACGTAGTTTGTTTTGTACAATGGACAATTAAATGACAAGGTTAAAACGTAATTCTGATACAGAATATAATCTTAAGTTAAATCAAAGATGATCACATTGGTATTGATGACGAGCTAAATTGAAAGCTAAAAAATGTTTCAAAATGAATGAAAATATGAATATTGTAATTTTTACACAGGTTAAATACAGACATCATTGATTGTCCTGGAAAAGAAATAATATGGGATCAGACCAAAGCTCACAGCATGGCCAACGGAAGCGAGGCAAAAATCCCAAGCGATCTCAGTCGGCAGGAAACGACAGCGATCCTTCAGGTAGAAAGTTTTTTGGTGGTTCGTCTTCCCCACGACCTAGCGTGTGTTCAGATTCAGACATTCCTTATATATCGTATGCTACGACGAGACCGATAAGCGAAGGTATATGCAAGCAATTAATTATGTGTACAATGTAAAACTATGTGCATTTTGGTACTTACTTTCATATCTATATGAACATTTAAAGATGCTCCAAGCGAGAGAAAGTCAAAATGGGGACTAGACGTAAAGCCAAAAACCAGAGAAAAGCAGATTAACCGGGAAAAGCGTGATTCCAAATCAAAAAGCGCTGGAAGCATTGTTGTCGTGAAAGCGGCGACGGAGACACCGTCAGTGGAAAAAGACCCGTTGTACCTAAGGCTTATGGTAAACCAACAGCATAATATTTAATGATAGTACAGTATCATGTTAATCTATGTAAAATTGATAATGGCTGACTGATGACTGCATTTTTATGTTTTTAGGAAATTCCACCGTTCACTCCGATAATCCGGGGCAGCTTAAAAATTCCCTGGACAAAGGATCCTGAGATTAGTGAGAAAATTGAGGTAACGCCTGTCTTTCGCATGATTCGTTTGTACTCTGAAGTTCTTCACGATCGTGCCGAAAGTGTGGCTGTGGAGCAAAAGCGCTTGTCGGGCCAAGTGAAGGAACTGGATGACCAAATTGACTCTATGATGGCGATACTACAAAGTCGGCAGAAAAGCTTTGCCAAGTATGCTGAACGACTGAATAGGATTAATGAACTTACTAACGGCCTTTCCGCATGTCATTGTGTTTTAAACAAAGCACTGGAATCTATCGAAGTATTGAATAATATGCTGACACCTGAAGAGAGATTGGAGCCTTTTGTTTGGACAACGGGTTAATATTACAACTATATTATGATGAGGATGATAGCCTGTCTCGTACTAAAAAAATATTAGTTAAAATGACAAAAAGTAATTATTGAAAAAATGACAAGCTCAATTTCTTTTCACTCATGAAGTATTTATGTTGGCATAGCGCGCTATCCTGAATTAACATGAATGTAATTAAATTAAAACATGTACCAAAGCTTGGAGACATTTTTAACACTTGAGAAAAACTAACAATCATAAATTGTTAAAAATGCGAAATAAATTCTGCGAAAAGTTAATTTGTTTTTAAAAAGACATTTGTCGTGAAGTTATCCATCATTCATGGCCCTGAGTGGTCTCGTTCACGCTTTTTTCCACTTTGTACCTTGAAGTGCTTAACCAGAAACTTGACATTCTACAAATTAATTTTGTGTCCGTAATAGTTTCAAAGTTGTGAAAAATGCCTATCCATTACGCTCCATTATAATGCATTACTCGTGCTCATATTGTTTTTTTTCCTGTGTCCTTCAGCATGAAAAGTTGGAAAAATGGCTATGAAGTCAGCAACAATAAATCATTCCATCATCTAAAGTAAGATATGGAAATGCGAGCCTTAACAAATCTCTAATGGTTGCATTTTACGATTGTGTGTCAACGAAAATAAATATTTGCACGTAAACTATGTGCGTATGAAAAAAGCTATACATGATGAAGTAAGCTGTTTTCTGATCGCCGTTTTTAGTTTGATTCATGATGAAACATGCAAAAACTGAATAAATGTGGCATGTCAAGCCAACGGAAGTGGTACTATAGCCCTACTGCTGTGCTGTTGTAATACATTAGGATTTCCACTATTTGAACCACATAAATATACCAGCTAACAACACCATCCAAAATTACAAAAGAAACCAGAAAAAGTATTTCTTTTCAGAAGGACAACTTTATTGCGTGAAAAAAGAGTTCTTGGGTCACCATTAGTCTCTAATTAGAGCCAATATTGCATAAAAATGAGTCCCCAAAACTTTAATAACGCTACAAGTTACACACACTCAACCCAACTGCAATTATTGCCAATTACCACTGGCAAACTTTTTCCCGTTGCACACTAAGCCTCTCGCTGATTTTCTCAGGGAAACATAAAAATATTGCATTACAATTTCAATATTATTGCTATCCTACACCTTTTTGATTGCACCCAATATTTTATTCCCACAAAAAATGCAATCAAGTGGCTTCTGAATGGAATACGGTCATCGTGTAAATAACAGCATATTTACCTAGAGCTTAGCTAGGTTAGCACTTGGCACTGTTGCCAAAACGCACAGTGAAAGTATACAATATTATTTTATTTGTATTCATGTCACGGCCGCTACCAATTACACACACTTGAATTCCAATCCACCTCACCATATTTTTCCCTGCTACTTTCTTGCCCTCCTGTTGTACTACATTTTTTTCTTAAAGAGAGTGGAAACTCGTGGAATTTCTCAAACTTTCTCCACTCCACACACACACTAATCCAAAACGGCAACCATAAGTTGTTCCCATTCTTCATTTGGCAAGAGAACAAAAGCATACATTTTGTATAGCATTTCTAGATGGTAATTTGCGTGAACGGTATAATAATCAGAACAAAGCGTATAATTCTCTCTGGCTCCACGCTACATTCAAGCTGCCTATAAAACACCAAAAATCACGAACCCTCCTTTTCCTGAATCAATCTGTTGATGAGTTTATGTGGCACGAATAAATAAATATTGTGTTGGCATATGAAAAACCCGAGCACTCTACTGGACCGGATATAAAGATATTTTATTACTTTGGTGTATATATGGATGGATATCTACATTAGCCCAAAGAGAAATTTGATGTTTTTTACCGTTATGTCAGGGTCAGCATATCATGATATCAATAGTTTCACTATAAATTGCCAAGCCACGCAAAGAGTTTTGGTCAGTTGTGAGTTGCTCTTTGTACAGTGATTAGCAAAAGCATATTATACTTTCATCGTCCAAAAATACAACAAATTTTATTTAAAATTTGAATCATTGTTTTATCAAGTTAAATAAAAAGTTTAATTTTTCTGCTTGGAATCAATAAACTACAATCATGAGTCGCTACGACGATTTTGATCATCTAAACCAAGAGTTGGAGATGGAAAAGCGGTATAGGTAAGAGAATATAGAAGTAAATTACAAGTTTGCCAATAATTCTTTCAATTTTTCTACAATGTGCATATAAATGGTAGATAATCAGATTTTTTGTAGTTTTTCAAAAACTAATTCTGTTTTTGTTGGTATAATGCGGGTTCAAGGCAAACCTGTACAAGTTTATGCAAGTATTTTCTGCTTGTTTTCGTCACACTCATTTTCTCCCTGGTAATAATTGCAATAATATCATGTTCACGTTCACACAGTCTCCTAGTCCGCACCTCAAGCTCAACCGTTTTGAGTGAGCGCAAGCATGTGCCCATATTTACCCATTAGCTGATAATCACCCGTGTAACATAGGTGTAAACACACTTAAAGCCAGAGATTAACTGCCGCCGAAACATTGTGTCTTAATTATAAATCCGTTATAACTTCTCCGATGATCAGTGTGTTGCCTAGACTGCTGGATTGCGGGAGGGACGTGTGAGTTCATTTTGATGGTTTTAGGGTGGGTGTAGGCGGAGCAAAAAGCAACTAAATACATTGCTGTCTAATTACTTCACCATTGCTCTGCTACTCATCGCTTATGCTAAAAACTCTTCTTTTTCATTTCTTGCCATCACAATGTCTTTTCTCTTTACTCGTTTTCCTCTTCTCACACCTTTTTTATGGGAGATATATATTTTTCACAGTCACAAAACCCACCAGCCAACCACCACACAACACACCTGCTGGTTGGTAATAATATTTTTGCTGCTGAAGTCGCCGCCGCCGCTGTTATTATTATTATTGCTCTCTTCTGCACAAGATATACCCTTGCTTTGCAAAGACGCAAAACTCGACAAAAAGAAATAAACTGCATAATAACATGAAATAAGTAGAAAACCACCATCATAATATCATATCATCTAGAATACTTTATAATCGGCAAACAAGCAAATGTCCGAAGGAATGGTCATATTAAAATAACGACTGTACAACCTTTTAGCACATTTGCATACGCAATATTATTACGTGAACAAAAAAATAACAGGTAAGAGGAATAAGAAGAAGAAAAAAGATGAGAGGTCGCATCCGTGCATTTATTTATCTCACAAAAAATACAGGCAACTTTCAAGAATAAGTAAGGTGATAGAAGAAGAAAAAAAAGACGCTGAGCAGGACACCAGAGTACCACCATCACTAACACAGCTCATAATACAATGCTCTGCATAATAATAACACAAAAAATCATTTTTATTTGCTAGATTCGTGAGATTCACCAAAGTGCAAAAGGTAAAGCCGAGAGAAAGAGAAGAGGTTACCTTTTCATTTTGTTGCTCACTTGAGCTGACTTAAAGAGTTGGAGTGTCTATTGAGCACGACGGCATTACATAGGCCACGGCCACGTCCAACAAGACTGCAATTTTGCCTATTATATTCCCTATAACGCTGCAGGACAAACGACATTCCCACGGCCAATTCAGCGTAATAATAATGCTCACACTTTTTTTCTTTGCATAAACGCTAGAAAGTGTTTGCTAAACGCTTTAATTTATTTTTCTCATTTTCACGTTTTTAGAATGTTGATTTGTTTTGTGAAAAAAAGAAAGACATTTTTTGTTGCATTTGCATTAGCTATGCCTGCATCGGATTGCTGAATAATTGAACATTTTTTTCAAGAGGATGCAGATTTATAATTGTTATTCAAACAAGGTTGCATTATATTCATTGTTTCGTTTTAGACAAGGGGTTGAAGATGCGAACATAGAATTGGAGAAAAGTATCAATGACTTGGAAGGCTATTTGCGACATTTAGATGACCAATGCCAGCAAGGTAAACTTTGAAATAGCTTCTTTCTTTTAGAAAGTGGCGTATTCGAAATGAAGAAATTATTGGTTGTCTGTGTCTTTTTTGTAGTTGATGAAAATGAGTGGAAAATAAGGTATGAAAATCAAACTGCACTCAACATTCACCTTTCGGACGAAAAGGGCTGGCTAGAATCAGAGTTGGCCGAACTGCGATGGAAATGTCATACAGGTGAGCAAAAGTTGTAAATGAGCCCAGTTGACTATCATTATATTACCCGCAACATTTTTATGACTTGTTAACATGAATGCTCATAACCTTTTGTTACTGACTACATGAAGGAGCATATCCTGACGCAATGAATTTCAATTTGGATCTCCTAACCGAGGTATAATATTTTTTAATTGGTGTGATGATAGAAAAACTGCATGAAAATCTCACTTCGTTTCATAAATATGAGAGCTACTGTTAGTAAAAAAAACTTGCTTGTTGTAGAATAATTTTTAGAAAAAAAAATATTATTATCGCTATTTATTGTTTCATTGTTAAGTCATATTACTCATGTTTTACGGTTTGTTCATTTGTTGCAGTTGGAATTGGTTCGATTAGTCAAACACATGGAGCGAATGAGAAGCGACTGTTATACGACTCTTCGAGAGACAGAGTACAAGATTGACAAAGAAGCCAAGGTGGTCTTTTTGCATTCGTAATCAATAAATTAGAATAGAAAGCATTTTACGTCTCATGATGATGTGAAATGCAAGTTCTCATTTTCTTGCCACATTTTGCCTATTGCTATGCGTAGGTATATTTTTGAGAACAAGTTCCTTCAATTTTCTGACTGGTATGCTCACTCCTTTTCTATTCGTTTTTCTTTCATCGTCGTCCCCACACACAGGAATTCCACCAGTTTGACGAAATGCGTCGTACGTACAAAGCGGATTTAAAGCATGCAAAGCAGACCGTGGAACGAATTGAAATGGAGAAAATCATCGAAAGAAGAACGGGAGCTGCAACTCCTCCGCTTTATTCACAAGCCTATACGGATTGGCTGTACGTGTAAATAATAACTTGTAGATTTGCTTGTATTTTTAAAAATTTGCACGAAGCATCATCATCATCTTACCGTAGCAAACCACCTTTTCTTTGTTACTCTCACGAATTCCTTTTGGTTTTGGCTATAAAGTTTTTTATGTGAGATTTTGAAAACATGAATGCGCAGAGACACTCAAAAGTTGGGAGACACAAATGATCCTAAACCTGGTAGCAACAACAGAACCATGTCAAAGGATGGTGAGGGGAAAGATGCATCAAATAAAGATGGAACGGGTAAACAAAATCCTTAGAAAATGATGATTTTTGTAAAAAGCATAAATAGCATGGTGACTCATCATAAGGGTATTTGTTTTCTGAAAACGCAATGTCAGAGGACACAACAACAACCTCAGGAAATGCTGAGGGAGAGGCGGGTGGTGGTGAAGGTGCCGCTGCAAAAGGTGAGGAGAAACCAGCGGAAGCAGAGGGTGCTGCTGGTGGAAGTAAAGTGGAAGGAGAAAATTAGCGACAATTTTGCATGCGACCTCAAACATAATAATACTTTGATTAACGCAGTAATTTTTTGTACTCAGAAAAAAATTCTCTCTGAAAAACAATAATGCATTTTAAATTCAGGAACAAAAGAATAATATATTCAGTTTCATAATTTAATTTATGCCTAAGATCTTGCAAAACTGCTTGGAATGAATGAGCATTTTATGCTGATTCCCTATGAATACACATGGGAAAATAATAAAAATTGCATACTTTATCATTATATTTACTAACACATTTTGATACCTTTTACTGGCAAAACTATCAGAAATGAAGAAACATACTTTTTGGCATGGACACACAAACATCTATTAAAATAAGCATAATACTCAATGACATCTTTGTGCGCATGAAATATTTCAACTAAAATATTTACTATTGGAACTATTAACGTTACCAATTCTACAAACAGTTTAACGCGTAGCAATTATATATATATGAATATTCATTTAATGATTGATTTGCAGGTTCTTAGATGCAAGAATGGAAACTTTATGTCTATCTCAGCAGATGTTACTGCCAATTCCAAGAAAAAGTTCAATAGCACATATTTCATTTGAATCCCCTAAATATGTGAATCATTTTTTACATCTCGGCCTACCTTGTTTGACCTTGAGTATCAACCAAACGTAGTTTTCTGTCAATTCCGTAAATGTAATGGAACACTTCAATTATTAAGAGCAGGAAGTTATTTGCAGCCACGTTTAAAATTGTAACTTTAAAACCCAAAATTATAGTAATCTATATGTTACATTATCCAAATGAAAATTAAAAGTTCAAAGTATACTAATAGCAATCTCAAAGAAATAAAGAAAACAAATTTGTTTGGCTAGGACCTAGATGGCCAGAGAAACGGTAACGTTTTCTTTCTTCTCTCTATCCGTATCTCTATCTTCTTTCTTTGCTACCTTGCGCGCAGCGTGCTGGTGGTGTGTTTCATCATCAGTATCTTCTTGGTCAACTTGTTCTGATCTTCTTCTCCTGCCTGCCTGCTCGTCTTGGCTGACAAGAACGAAAAAGGGTGAGTGAGTGGAATGAGCTCTGCTTGAGATAGAGTCAACGGGTGGGCTCGTCTTTAAACGAAGCAGCAAGTCGATAAGCAACTTTTTCTCTTCTTTGTTAATTCCATGAAAGTAAGCGAGCGAGTAAGCATCCACCTTCATTATTATTACTATTACCAACAATAAATGAAAGAGTAGAAAAATCGTAAGTACTTGAAAATGCATCTCTTCTTCACAAGTACATATTACGCACACTTACGTTGCTTCATTGTTTCGTTAGCTGTGTGATGGTGGTGGTGGTGGTTTGGTGTGTTCCTCGTCTTCCCCCGTATTTTTGAATGCACTGTAAAAAACGCTCTCATATAAACACACATATTTTCTTAGATTCCCTATTCCGTAGTGTGGTGGCTGTGCTTCAAGTGGGCACTTGTGTAAAAATCTTAAACGTACACATAATATTATGCAGTGGTGGTGGTGGTGGTAGGTAACAAGTTACTTACTTACTACACCTTTAGCAATAACAAAAACAGTCAGGTTGCTGCTCTGCAACTCCTGAGGAGGATGATATTCTTCTTCTTCTTTTGATGATGATCATGATCATACAATGTATATTCATGGATGATGTGTGTGCCTTGTGCACTTACATTGCAACAAACAAGATAATGTTTAACTGTTTCCGTACAGGCAGTTTTCTTTTTCAGTCGTTTTCAAATCCAAGTCCGACTGACACAGCAAGAGGCTCTCTTCTTTCATGATGCAAGCCAGTTTAGCAGCCAGAAAAAGAAGAAAAAACAACTACTCACCAGTTTATGTTTCATATTGCATTAGATATTATTATTATTATTTCTCTTGTTATTATTACTATTGTAGATAGCATCCTGCTTGAAGACGTTTCAGAAGAAGAAAAAAAAGCTGGTACACATACAAAAGAAATCCAAGTCTGACTCGTAAATATGCTGTTGTTGTAAGGTTGTCCCTGCCCAAAAAAGAGAACTGCACATTGTAATATTATTATAGAGACTTTAAAAAAAGTATAAATGTACTTGTAAGCAGAACTACCACCATTATTACCACTACTGAATGCTCTTATGTATGATTAAGTACATCAAGTTAAAATGTGAGAGAAAAAGTTCGTATAGACGGAGAATTTAAAAAAGGCAAAGTTAAAAAAATGGTCGCTCACAGCGGTGTCTCTTCTCAAGTCGATTGTGACCAGAGAATAGATGAGATGAAAAGTTTTGGAAATGTTTTGGCGTACCCCTCCCTATCGACCCCGGACTGTTTTCGTTTCACTCTTTTGCTCCTCTTTTATGCTTTATTTTTATTATTGTAAGTTAGTTATGATACGCCAGTGATACATCTAATCATCATCGTCTCTCATGAGCTATCTCTTTTCTTATATCCCATTGTTGTACATCCTCTGCAGGTGACGATCATGAAATGTCATTTTTCTTTCAGGATATTTTCTCTCTCTGCTTTGGTTATGCTTGCCTGTACAGAGAATTTTTACAAGAGCTAAAATAAATTCTTTATATATTTTTAACTTTGGGACTTTTTCAACTACCGCCTGGCTCTGCCCAGGATGTCAAATGTCAACCGCAGAGCGTTTGACAAAATATCTGCTCTTTGGCCTATTACACTGCATCTCTTTGATGATATTTTACGAATGTGAGCAGGGTTATTTATATGGATTACGAAATGCGTCTTTGTCAACCAACTGTTGAGAGAGAGAGGGTTGTGAGTGAGCATGATTCTTTTTTAACTTGCCAGCTAATGCATGTGATGGGGACGGCCGGGGGTTTCTTGCAAAGCATTCTGACCAAAAAACTACTTTTATTCCTCTTCTGCAGTTATGTCATATTTAGTAAAGAAAATGATTATATATTCTGAAATCCGAAGAGAAAAGCAGAGAGATGACCATGGGGAGTCAAGAATCCACCTGCAGTCAGCGGGAGTCCTCAGAAAACATGCTCCTTTCCTCTTTTAATTTTTCCTGCTGCAGCAGTCGAGTCTGAGTCTCACCGTGTGGCGTGGATTTATGAATTGTGCTTGAACAATTGAGAACTTGAAGTGGAATCAAGACGAAGAAGAGTGGGAATATCAGAGAGGTAGGCTTTATGTGCATTTTTAGCTGCATGCATACTTTTTTAGCTATCGTCATCATTCTTCATCCACGGAAAAGAGGTAGAGATGATATTATGCTAAAGAAGCTAAAAGATATTGAGAGAACTAAAAAATACCTCATCATAAAAACTGGAAGCACTTAAAATTTGTAGACTTAGACTTTTTCTTTAAGCGGACAACTATAACTGTGGTCGTGAATTTTCTGAGCAGATCAACGTCACATTTAAGACTTTTATAATTGAAAATTTCAAACGGGTAGATATGTACGAAATTATTATTTTTTTCGCTGTGTCAACTCTCATTGCTAAATCCTTTTGAATGATTTCATGCCTATCATCTTTTAAAGCTAAGAGCAAATATAAAAGGAAAGCGAAAAAAATGTTTCAAGTGTCAAGAGAAGCTTTTAGGTTGGTACTACTACGTCTTAAAAACAGGTGCATCCTGACTAATGTAAATTGTTTGCCATTAATATTATGTAAAAGATACGATTATAAATATCCTCATCCTGCTGCTATTATAGAATTCGGCAAAAGTATCCCGTGGATTTTGCAGAATTATACATGGCTTCCAAAATTGTAATCAAAGCCTTGTTGTTTGAAATAAAAAGTATTTCAGATAAAGAAAATGCAATAATGCCTAATTTGTAGGCACTAGGCACAATGTTATAGTATTTTATTAGCCAAACGAAAGTAGTAGTTTAAAACAGGTCATTGAATTTTTGGTTTGTGTAGAATTTTTTAATTTGCCATTGACGCATTTTTTTCACTCCTGACAACAACAGCATAACAATTCATGAGGGTAAAATGAAGGCGTTACATTTCTAAATATCGAATTTCAATGTCCACGCGGCATGACAATAATTTAAGGTTTCCTTGCAATGCAATAGTTTGACTGCTCCGGGTAATTTTTGCAACGATTATTGCCAAAGGCCTGCATTTAAATTTTCCAAGAGAAAGTGAGCATAAGTGCTGTGGGGTTGGGTAAATTTTAAACATTGTAAAAATGATTCTACGTTGATGTTCAATGATTTTCTAAAATTCGCAAGACTTTGGTAGTGTTGCTAGTTGGAATATGTTTCAACGAAATTAAATGATTTTTAATGGCGCATTAACCCAATCGCGGCAATTCAGGTAGGCCCATATCTTTTTTATATTTTGCCCTTTCTTCCTAATCCATGTCTTATTGCAATGCCACTGCGTTACTACACCAACCACCATGTATAAAATAATCTATCTCCATGTTATAATATGTGCTGTGCTCATGTGCTTGCTTTACGCCCGCAAAACTAGACGATGATGATGATTATGATGATGTTCATGTAATTTTCATCTTGAGCCCACAAATGATCACTTAGCATGGCCTCTACCTGGCATTTATCGCCTTCTCAAAACAAGGTAATTGCTGTGTTGAGTCTCCCTCTGCAAAGTGGACTGCTGCTTACACAAGTGGCTTGCTCATTTTACCGCAGCCAATTGTTAGGGTAAGAAAAAAAGGATTTTTCTTCAGGATCTTCTTGCAACAATGCATAAAGGAAAAACGAGAACCAACGAAATAAAAAACAATAGGGATGAGTATGCACGCACAGTCGTACTAATGCCATTAACTTAAATATAATGCCTATTATGCATAACATGTGTGCAGACAGTATAACTTTTTTCGTACTATCTTTTTAATACTGACGTTGCACGTAATGCAATGTTCTAAAGCAATTCATTTTCCAAAATGGCAATCATATTGTAATATGAGCTTACTGACTAAATGTCGGAAAGTGGTGGGGTCATTTGAAAAAATGGAGTAAAATGGAATAAAAATCTGTTTAAACTGCGTTTCATTTCATTATTTCTGGTTGCTTCAAAAAAACCAACATTCTTGCTTTTAATTATTAAACTCATCAAAATGAAATAGTATTTTGTTAAAACAATAGCGCATCTTTTCTTGTATTTTACATGACTATAGAATATATGCGTAAGGCTTAGAGGCTTCCTTATTGTTACTATTTACTATTTGTATAAACGGATAAATAATTATATATAAACATGACAATATTCATACTGTGTAAAACTTAAAACAAAATTAACTCTCATTTCATTGCGGTTCGCCGAGGGTTTATTTTTAACGGGAAGAAAAGGATTGTGTAGTATTGACAACTGAAATGTAAAAAATATATAGTGACACGCCTGCTTTTTCACGCGTTGGTTTGCTTTTCAATTAAACACCCTTGGGTTATAATTGTTATTCATTGTCCAAGAAAACAACTGAATTTACAATGATCACTTGTGTGAGGATCACTAAAACACTGACTGTAGCATATAAAGTCAACTTTAATTTATATAATCCTCACTGTAATGTTTGCGCTGAAAAGGCATGCTTTTTTTGTATACTGTATGTAAACCGCAAGGTTAGTTGAGAACAGTTTTTAAAAAATCAACTTGTTGTAAGTAAAAATACATTAAATATTAACACACTAGAAAAACACTTGTATAAAAAAATTACAATTTTAGCTAAGCTACAAAAAGGCTCATGTAACGTTACTACTCTTGTTACCTGTTCTACTACTGTATAAGCTCTGGCATTTTTGGATTTGTCTATAAACCGTGTCAACTCGTTGATTGAGCACTTTAATAGACTTGTCGGGGATCATTGGGAGTAGCTCACTCCTTTTGAATTGACTGAGCATGGACTTGAAAAGGGGTTGAATGTTGCCGTATGAACGGAGTCGTTTTATTGCTTCCGCTGTCGACTTTCGGAAAACGCAAAGCGAGTCTAGCATAAGGCGGTGGTAGTGCTCGTACTTGTCCAGCAGCCGGTAGCCATGCAACAGACCGCTCTCGTTGTCCAGAAAGACGAGAAGCCCAGTGGACGTGTCTTTGGCAAGGTTATGTGCTGGTGCTTCCATCATGGTGGGATTCCATTGCAGGTTATACAAGTTGTTTACCATTCGATCCAGATTTGCGGTTAGGTAGTCAAAAATTATCAAGTCTGACCATTGGGCCAACTCGCTGACTTCGTCAAACGCACCCTTGTTCTCACTACTGGAATTTACTTGGCCGAGATTAGACAGTTGGACAAGAAGTTGAGGGGATGGCAGGTCTGGAGGGTGCACTCGTCTGGTGGACGACCGCAAAAGATTTGGGATGAAAGCAGGGCTCAGGTTATTTACAAATTGGGTAAGCACAACCGGTCTGTCGTCCACCCATTGTGCTGACTGAAGCTCGTCTCGAACCCCTTGCCACTTGCCATTTTTTGATTCTATCACGTCCAAAGTGGACGGAACCAGGTTCTTGATGCCTAGCAGTTGACTCAAGTAGAAACTGAATATTTCTCCTTGAATTTGGTCAAAATTTTGCCTGTAACGGCAACACGCTTTCTTTCCATTTTCATAAGTTATCAGACGATTTTGCATTCGGCCACAGCCGGCTTCCACACTGGTTACTGTAGAGTTCCACGCTTGCCACCGCCAGTTGGCAACATCCTCTTCCGAGAAGCCTTTGGGCAAAAGGGATTCCACCCAGTCACTCCAAAAGATGCCGTTAACCAACTGTGCATTGCTGCTGGCTGAGGAGTGGGATGATTCCACTGTTTGTACTGCGCTTTCCGCAACGTCATTATCTTCGAGAATATTATTACTATCTACAAATGTTACTGGTGAAAGTAGAGAGGTATTTTGGGGACGAGCTGTGGCTATACTTTCCACTAGCACAGGAACAGCATACTTGTCAGGCATGACAATGTTGTCCATTTGAATACTCAACAGGGGTTCGTCAATTTGCGGTGCGTTTGATGATAGCAAAGAGGAAGAAGAAGGAAGGATGTCGACTGGAGGAAAGAAGAAGGGGAGAAGGGCTCCTACGCTAATTCCTAAGCAAAATGCTATTGTGGTGGTGAGGAGACATCTCATTCGCTGCTCCGAGTATGATCTATTCAGTCTCCTTGTGCTTATGCAGGGGGCAAAACATGCCGACGCTGGATGTCTCCACGACGCCATACTATTGCTTGTTTTATCACTATTAAGTTGTGATGAACGGTCACCGTTGTTGGAATAAGCAATAGAGGTTGTCAGTTTGTCGCTATTTATACGAATTGGATGTTGCCAGCAGACAGAGTGTCCAGGTTTGTTATTTCCACACTGGTGGGATTCTGTGGAATGCGAGGGGTATTGGTCAGAGGTACATTCTACGGTGACAGTGCTACTCCTTGGGCATTCACATTTGACTTCCATTTTCTGAGAATGATTTTTCGGGGTGGGTTATTCCTTCTTCGGTATTCAACCCTGGGGTCACCATCAGAACCAGAAGAACCGCGATGTGACTAGGGCTCTTTGGAAAAAACACACACAGAGAGAAAAAAAGTAAAGAGATTAGTAAGAGCTGTTTCATCATTTTTTGCTAAAAGCGGTTGTGATTTTCATATAAGTTTTATGCCATTTTCATAATATGGTTTCTGTTGATGAGCAATACAATATCGCATTTCTTCATGCTGAAATAAGTGGTTAAGACATGTTGCATTAGTAAAGGAAAAGCAAGTGCAAATCATTTGATAGGCAAAAACGGATCAATTTTAATGGTTGCCAATCCGCATAAAAGTGAATGAAGCAGCAGCACACGGAAGGAAAAGACAGTGACGCGAAACGACGTTGTCATGATTACATTGACAATGATAATATTGATGGAACAGCCTAAAACAGCTGCACTAGTAGCAGAACCTCTGCTGCAGAGGGATGCAAAAGCAAGAATAATCAAAAATGGTAGAGTATAAAAATACAACTTACTTGTTATGTGTGCTTGTTGTGGCTAATAAAAATAATAATGACATGTTCGCTTGGTCATAACACTTGTTTCCTGATAAGAGAACATGTCCGCTCACTCAACAATTGCTTCTCTTCTTCTTTAAAAACTTTTCTTTTCGGTTACATCACATCATTCTCCTCCAAAACTCTGTTGGACCATCTTCATCATCATCATCGTCACAACCACCACCTTCACACGCAGATCTTTTAAAGAGTCACGGCAGCAGCACCGGAGCACATATAATAGTCATACGAACATGTATGGATACACCACATTTACATGTGTACAATTTTTATGGCAATGTATTCCAATGATAACAATGCAGCATCATTATCATCACAAAAAGGCTTGCTTTGTAAAAAAGGACAGAGTACGTAATAAAAAATGTTCTAGTGAAGTGGCGGTGCAAATTCTTCACAGAGAGAAAATCTCTTCTTTTTTCTGATTCACGTTTCCCTTCAAGAAATGTTGCTGTTCTTTTTATGAGACAATCTGGTAGAAAAGATCGAGGTAGCTCGAATGATGATGCTGATCATCATCATCGTCATCTCAGTCTCTTACTGCCAAGCAGAGTTTTTTTTACATGTTTTACGTTATCATCTTACTGGAGTAAATGTACGTTTGGTGTGCTTGTCCTTCACTGCTGTTATGTGTTGTGACACAAAATAAAACAGGTCCTACTAGTCCGCCTTATATATACTCTTGCTCCGAGATGAATATTATGTTCTTTTTATTATACGCTTGTCTGTTTAAATGTGCGTGTGTGCAAGCGCAAACGTAAAAGGTAACTCCACTCCGCCACTGAAATCCCTTGAGCTTTTTTTTCTCTTCTTTTTCTTATCTTATCTGAAATGCTTTTCACCTGGCAGAAGAGTTTTGTATAATGTCACAAGCGAGTCAGGAGGACACCTAATCTGAGGACAAGCAGGTAGTAAAAAATGTCTTCAATCAGTCGACTTCACTTTAATTGGAACAAATCTGTGTGCGTCTCATCCACGTTACACGATAAACGTTCTTCGGGAAGGGAAGGACAACAAAATGTGTGTTCAAATAAAAATGTTTTATTGGAATGCGTGCATTGTACTTGAACGCAAAAAGACGTGAAGGGAGAGAGTTGTGCCTATTCACTTGCACGTTGCAGCTCTTTTAAAGTGGCAATTGTCACAAAACGAGGAGCATAGCATATCACACAACTTTCTTTGCGTAAACACACTTGCACACGAACAATAAGCGTGTGTAGGGGTAGGGTACACATACACACACGATAATAATATGATGATAAAATTATCAGTCACCATAAAACCTGCAATTATGTCAATTGTTTGAGTGCTTCTGGTTTGGAGGATGTGTGCTGATTACAGTAATTCATAACAAGGAAGATTACTGAATTGAAGAGAATAGGCTAAACGCACGACTGTTTTTTTACATGAATATCTTAATAGTATCTCTTTTTTTCTTCTCACAATTGTTTCACACTCCTTTACATACACGAGAAGCGCAGACTTTGGAGAGCGGTTAATTTTACATAAGTAATAATACGTTATAACCGTAATAATAATTATAATCAACAGAACAATTTCTCTGTGTATAACAAACAGACATTAAATATGCAGCAGCAAAGAGAAAAATGTTGAAAACAACAGAAAAAGAATTTCAACTTGAAACTTGTGAGTGTTAACAATTGTACAACCACTTTGTTTGACAGCCCACTACCAACTGAGCTGTTCTAGGGTGAAGGGATAGGACTGCATCATCATTTCAAAAAAAAAGAACAAAGTTTTGTTGTTGTGGTCTGCTGCTGCTGGTGGTGGTGGTGCTTTTTGCTTCAAGTAGGAAGACCAAAAGACGACCATCCAATTCAAACGACAGGGATTTCATATAATAATGAAATGCTATAATAACCTTCTACGTCAACCGTCGTGGCTCACCTTGCTTGCAGCAGCAACTCTTATTTGTAAAATGAGCATTTCTCATACATGATACGTCTAGTAGTAGACCAGAAGAATAGAGAGAGAGAAAATGTTATACGTTTTTTCTTCTCCCTCAAGTAGTGCTCGTTCTCTTCTTCTTCAAAACAACACATCCAACAACTGGTCAAATAGGATGCCCTCTCCGCAGGCTGCCTAGCTCCGTGAATATTACAATGTACATGAATGCTTCATTGTCAGAAAGAAAATCCGTTTTAACGATATACACAATGAAGGAGCAAAGAGAAGGCTTAACGACATACATATAGTGGCATTATTGAGAAAAAGGTTTTTTAAAGCATATAGACCTAAGCTGTTCTCCTCTTTCTGTCTGCTGAGAAGTAAAAAGTAATAATAATTATAAAAAAATATACTTATAATATTACATTATATACACGTAAGCGTGTCTACCCTTTCCTTATTACAGCAGGAGAGCAAGACAGAAAACTTGTAGAGTTATAATGTACACGAAAAATGCACTTGAGTTCAGTCCGATTCAGCTCAACTCACTTCACAACGCTCCACCGCAAACAGTTGATCTTACACGTAATATTATAACGATAATCTTATTATAGATAGATTTTGAATGCACACAACAAGATAAGCAGACTATGAACGTTGTTCTTTTCAAGCCGTTTCAGGCTCTTTCTGACGGAGAGAGAGAGAGGATGGATGGATGGCCAGTTTTGCTTGTGTAGAATTTTGTTTGCTGTATGCTTTCATTCACATCAGTTCAGTCTTCTGTTCTCTGATCTTAAAAGAAATGAGTGGAGGAATGAAGTGGATGAGTAGTAAAGTAAGTGGTGGTGGTGATGATGGCAAAATGTGTAAGGTAAGGAAAGTAAGAGTGAGAGACTGGGAGATAGATTCGAGCACCTCTTGTTTTGCCAGACTTTTTTCTTGCGCTCTGCTATTGCTGTCCCTCTGGCAATTTGACATATAGTGGCTGAGCATAATCACCGTGATGATATGAGGGTGATCAGCAAAAGCATCATGATCACCAAGTTCACAAGGATTATTCCAATGGATTAAATCGTTTCGGGTGTTTAGAGTATATATTGCTCAGCAATCACATTATCATCATTGCAAGTACACGCTCTTTTGGATTTGATACTTTTTGTCTGAGGAGAGAAAAAAAATGCTTGAAAATTGGTAAAAGAGCACGTTTACATGAAGCACCTACGCGCATGTGGGATCGCTTGAAACAATTATGTGCAAGGAGTTCTCGGCTTAGCTCATGTATGCAATGCATCACGTTTCCCAGAAGGAAAAGATCAACCCCAACTTTCAAATGACTAATCTTTAGAAATTCATGTTAATGTAATGATTACCATGATTACTGTATTATTGAGCAAATATGTAAAAGGATTAGCGGCTTGTATTATTGAGAGCATGGGAAATGAGTGGGTGGTGATGGGTAATGTGAGAAAATTACTAAAGTACATACCGTTTTCTTAAGTACGTAAAGTACATGCTCGATTTCCGTGTAAAAAAATCATGTACATTTTAGAAATCAGTCAATGAATACAAATAGGGAAGATAACAGTTTTTATAAAATTCTCTTTTTTCACAAACTGCTGCTGTCGCTGACTACAATACACTGATGATAATGAATGGGCGACACCTCGGCAGTTGGCTGCTTGACAGTTTTACATTAAGGAGAACATGAAAGGTTGCCTTTAATGGAAATGCGGAATGCGCTGAACTATAAGGATTTAAGCGCATTTTTCATACCCCGCAAAACGATTACCAATATCAACCATTCACAGAATGCTTTGCCATTTTCAAATGCTACTTTTTGCTCATGACTTTAATATGACAATGTTCCGGTTCCATTTTGCCAAATGATGACTTTTTACAAGCATTGATTACATGTTTGTACAAAGTGGCTGTATAATTTATTTACAGTGTCAGCCACAATCCCATAACCACATTTAATGAGCCAATATATTTTACTTGTTTTCGGTAAAAGCCTGATAGACTCTGCAAACAGTTTTTCGTGTGGTAATAACTTTGCTAATTACGCGAAAATAAGAATCAATCTAGTTTCCGTGAATGTCTTCATGAAAAGACCGCTCTATCTTTTTCAAGCATTATTGGTTATCATCATTCGTCGAGTATTATGCCTTTAAATGGCCTTGTTTAACCAGAACCAGCGCTTCTGTTTTAGACTGGCTGTATACTATGTGCTTATACTTGTGTGACTTTTGACTGAGCAAAGACGACACTTTGTCTAAACAATAATTTTCAATGTAGCGAACAAAATGGAGAGACGTGCGTTGCTCCATAAGAAGGAAAAATCTTGTCTCCAAAAAGAAACAATGCTCACATAAAAGCTTACCACCACCGGTCAACAGTTGGTGGTTAGTGAGCAAGCATGCAATCATTTATCTAAAACTGCCAACTGCCAGCTCTTGTCGGACCAGCAAACAATAGAGAGGGATAAGAATGTACATAAAAATTTATAGTATTTTGAATAGTGCACTATAATCATCATAACATATTATACATATGTATAAATTAGGAGCACGACGGAAAAATAAAATGATGACGCTCTCACTCTGTTGTCTTTTTAGTATTCCAAGCTTACTTTTTGTTTTATAAAAAAAAACTATATAAAATACTTTGCTAACTACTAATTCTCATGTTCACCAGGTTGTGCTCCTTAAGCAGCAAATAATGTTTTAGTACAAAAATTATAATAAATGGTAAGTGTATTTGAACAATGTACCTCTAAAACAGCATATAAAATGGTACAAAGAGCAAGGTTATTATGATTATAATACCATTTTTATAAAAAAATATAAATACAAGCTAAAATCACCTTTTGAGTAGACATATAAATTTTGTTTAAAAAATGCTTTATTATTATTATAATGTTAAATGTTTATGTAGTAGTGGTTCTCTGGTATGCTTTTAATACCCAGCTCACTCCCAGGTATGTACATATAATATTGTTATTTGTATAAAACCAGTGGACAAGTCAGGTAAGTACTTGTGCTGCTGCTATCAACTATTTCGTCGTATAAAAGCTGTTTGAAATTAAAAGTGCATGTAAAGTAAACTGGAAGCTATGTACAAGTCAAATGAGACAAACAAGGCAAGTGTCATTCCGCTTTATTGGTGATAAGTCATTCCGAAACATGTTTACAAGTCTCAGGAGACTCTTTCAAACTATTACCCTCGACTTTTTTTTCTCTCTTGAGATAACTATCTTGTTCTCTTGGCTCAAAACCACCAACCAACACCACTACCAGCACTTACTGCTTACAACTTCCATCATCATCATGACCATCATCATCATCACCGGTATCATCGTCAATAACGAGTAAGGCAACAAACAGAAAACAATGCTTTAGCTATATTACCTGTACCTTGCCTTGTGATATGCCTACTCTTTTTTTTCTCTGTGCTGTGACCATCTTTTCTATCACCGTGGTCATCTCAAATAATATTATTGTATACATTTATAACATAATATGTAATATTATTAAGAAATGGACAAACAACAGGAAAGGATGACAAGTAAAACATGTTTGTCTGTCTGTCCGTGCAAGAGTTTACATACAAAAAGGTAAAGTAACCAGAGCAGAAACGTAAGAAGCACTTGAAATATAGCTGAAATTGCAACAAAGTTGTAAAGTGTAAACATTATAGCTTAGACGAAGTTTAAGGAACGTTTCGTTTATGAGCTACACCCGGTTTGACTTTTTATTACTAATCCAACAGTCATCTATATCTGTGTAGAAAAAACAGCATACAAGCTGTAAAACCTGGTGGGTACGTAAATGTCATAAGATGAGGTAACACCAAGACTGGATTACAATTTTATAAGCTCATCCTACCAACTACCAACAAGGCGTAAAGACTTGATTGGAATGAGGATGCTGTGCTGTGGTGCTCAAGTCTTCTTCTTCTCCAAGAAAACAAAATCTCAACTTTTCATATTGG
Organism: Entomobrya proxima; assembly: GCA_029691765.1. Classification (NCBI taxonomy): domain Eukaryota; kingdom Metazoa; phylum Arthropoda; class Collembola; order Entomobryomorpha; family Entomobryidae; genus Entomobrya; species Entomobrya proxima. Next base: position 41,288,172 of record CM056173.1, on the reverse strand, counting down.
CATATAGGTATACATACTTAAGTTACTGGTTAACTGGATTGTCTACCTTGCGACCAGATATATATACTCAAATACTCATCGACAAAAGCCAGTGAAATACCTGTACACCCAGCCAAACGTGCTCAGCTTATAAGAACAAGAAGAGCTTGACTCACAAACGAATTCCAATGGCTTGTCTTAAAACAACATGTTACTCTTGTTTTTCCATTTCATTTTGTTCTCCGTGCGATCACGTCGACGAAACACCGACTTTCCACTTACTACAACAACTACTGGCAAATACATATGCTTACTACTACTGCTGTGCTACTATTACATGCTATGATGATCAGTTTTACCTGTGCGTACGCTCATTTTTTCCCAGGACAAAAAAAACACACTGCATAATAATAATAGATATAAAACTGAACTTTTTTCTTCTTCTTCGGATCATTCTCTCAAGCCTTGTCTACTTTTTTTAAAGCTACCACACCACCACTTGAGCTTCAAGCACAGCAGACCACTGTCCTTCCCCTCCCATCATTTGACGTGCTTACACTTTATAATAAATGATTCAGCTAACTATTATTGGTTGTTTTGCTATCAAAATGTGCCGTGCACCTATTTGTTTCTCAATTACCCCCATTTTATTACATCATTAACTCTTACATCCCAAATGGCATGTTTTATCTTTTTCTGCCCAGAATGTGTGGCTACCACAACAATAACAATGCATGGAAGAAGAATGCATGCATCTCTGGCTCTTTGTGTGTGTGCGACCACGCTTGATTATACTAATTTCGGTACATAATTGCATGATACGATGTGATCTCCTCCTTCTTCCAGCAGTTGCTTGAATGAATTTTAAAAAGTGCAGGTGTAAATGGTCAGGCTAACATGTAGCAATTTTGACACCAAAGGCATGAAAATAGGAAGTATTTCAGAAAGATAACACATTAGCAATAAAAGCAATTTCTAAATATTTTATTCGTATTGTAATAATATATTATACGTTTAATGAAATCTAAGAAAATACTCTGGTTTGTTGAAGAAACAGTAATTGGCTCGGCTTTTACAACAATCCTTCATTAAACTTATTATTTTCACAAGAAAACAATAATCCAATTACTTACACTCAAAAAGGCCGTATTACCGTATTTTGCTACTTGCTTATTACCGGCAAACAACAATAGTGCTGCTTTGGCTACCTTCTTAACTGAAAAAGATTTTTGCCCTCCGCCGAGTCTATATCACTTTCATAGGCACATTTCATGCCTACGTTTTTCCCAAAAATGTATATATCTTAACCTCTTGTCACAAATAATTTTCGCTTAGGGGATTAGTGGAATGAGAGTATTTACATTTTTCCTCTAATGACAAAACCTTGACAGTGGACAACAATAAAATGGTCATCCAACCGCTACCACCACCTTTGCTCAACTTTTTCAAAGAAAGGAATTTTTTGACAATTGCTTTTATTGTCGTAAAAATAAAAATCAATCCTGGGTGTTTGTGCAGGCTTAATAGCTTCTTCAGGTACTTTACTTGCTGATTATTATAACAAGTTTTAAGTTTACTATTTGCACCGCGCAAAGTATAATATATGGCAGGGGACCAAAAGCAGCTTTGCGCATTAAATATGCCTTTTGCATTGTTGCTACGGTTTTTGATAGTTTAAGCTGCTTATGGTCATAATTTACTTATTTAAATGCTTTGAGCATTATTATTGCCTGTCACAGAAAAGGAGCAGAGAGTTGAGGAAGGAGAAAAAAAAGATACTTTTTGTCCAAGAGAGTCACTTATACCCTTGATGACAAAATAGGCCACCAACATAGATTTCAATGCCATAATGCCATCATCATGTTGATCATGACTGAGCTGTCGTGTAAGTTGCTTTTTCCGTGAAGAGGTTCCACTTGTTGCACGCAAAACATCAAACATCCCAGAACTTAGAACCACTTTATAATTTTTGTCTTAAATACAAGCCAAAGTACTCAAAAGTGTCAAGATTTTCGGTACTTGAAGACATGAAAAGTGATAAATTTAGATTCATTTGGGAAGTGGGAATGATAAAGGTATGAAGGTTTAATGCCTCACTATTCAATCAGGATTATGGTACTATTTGTTTTCCGCAAGTTGAATAATTTTATAAAAATATGAACAGTAGGCAGTCCAAATATTTTTCTTGGTACAAGTAAATTCTTAAATTCATGTTCAACTTTTTTGGTTTTTTATTATTGCAGACACATTATTTTGTACAGAGAAATAGGTTTTTCCACTTCATTTGTGAATGTCAGCAACATTTTTATATAATCTTGTTAATGTGTAATCCGATACTCTGATTTACAAACAATGAGCGCGCATGACTTTAAAATATGTACATGAAAAAATAGAGCATTAGGTGCATTAGCATGAAAAATTGTGAGTATTTTCCTTCTCCATTCATCATTATTTTATTAAGTCGACATTAGTTTAAATTGTAAAGCATATTTTCTCTGGCAACACAAACTCTTTTTTGTTAGATTTGGTTGGACACTAATTGTAAGTGTACTTTGTAGACCAACTTGTACCTACTTGACAACTGACTTCTATGAGACGTATATACCACTACAAACGAAAATAATTAATAACCTTCAGATTATGCTAATGCATGTCTGTTTCTCTCTGGAATGAATAAAAAAGCATCCTTAAGATGATACATAATACTTTTGGTATGCATGCATGAATATGATTTACGTTTGGTTAGCTCTTTTGGTAACTTTTTACCATTACGGCGTTTTTTTCTCTTCTTTTTTTTCTTTTTCTTCTTTTCTGACCGTCGTCGTGTACGTAAACGCAAACACAAGTTTTTTTTTTAAATGAGTAACCAGGCATGAGTTGTATTACAATTTGGCTATTAGGACAGTCCAAAAAAAGTCATGCAACGCTTTCTTTGGTCGTTTTTCTCTCGTTTTTTTTCTTTTTAGAAAAAAGTTATTGATAATCCTAGTGTGGCTTGATGGGCGACAAAAGGACACTGCTTAACTAACTACCTACGGTTCGGTAGGCAAGTTTTGTGTAGGAATTAGAATGCACATTCGTTCCCAAGTTGTTTAACCCCACTTTTAGAGTCTGTAAAAAAAGTTGTAATTGTAATTGTACGAAAAACGAGCAGAGCAGTGAGTAAACATGTTATTCAAGACAGAGAATGTGTGCAAGCATGAAAGTATATATACACATTTTCTAGTAGTTTTTAATACATTTATATTATTTATATAAAGTTTTCCAACTTGATCCTCACAGCTTGCAAGAACGAACCCAAGCCGTGACTTCATTCTGTTTTTTTAAAAGAACATGCAGCAATAGATTTTATATTTGTTACTTAAAAAAGCTGCCATGTAATATTGTACCCCTGCTTATTTACCTGGTTACCTGGCTACCTTCCGTTAAAAAACTTTGACTCGTAAAGAGAGAGAGACGACTTGAAAATGAGAGATTCTCTCCATCTCTTTTGGTTCTGTGGTGACTCTTCTTCTTGGTCTTTCTGTTGTAGCACTTGAAAAGAAAAGAGTCAAGAAAAGCATGAGGACCCCCAGCTGGGTTCATTTCTTTCGTAAAAAAGAACCAGAAACTTGCTGTTGGCTTGGCTCACTGCATGCAACATTCCTAAGGTAAAATTCAGTTTAGTAAAAGTAGTCTTTTTGGTAGTAGTAGTAACCAAGAAGTAGCAGTAGAAGAAGAAGAAGAAGAAGTACTGATGATGATATTACATTTTGCTTTTTCGATGATAATATGATGATTGTTAGTTATTATGAGGAGTATATGAGTGGTCTCTTGTCTCTGCGAAGAGAAGAAGAAGTACTACGTGTGCAGTACGGAATCATGCAACTTATCTACACTAACAAAATTCATGAGCCTTGTGTGATCATGTCGATGAGAATTTTATTCAGCATTCAAAACTAGTGAGCTGAGCACACATTCGTTGTTCTGCACTTGAGCATTTTATCCGTATTATTTAATGTTCGTCATTTTACTTATAAGGCTTGACGAAGAAGTAGAAGAAGCAAGCCGAGAGAAGGATGGATATTTATACGCTGGTTTAACTTTCTATTATTATTGTTGTAAGAGAGCGCGATATATAGTCACAATCAACAATGCGTAGGAAATGAGCAGCTTCACAAAAAAAAATTGAGATGACAAGTCTCTTCTCCCTCTGCTTCTTGATAAAGCTGACTTTTTGACTTTGAGCATGAGCATACGGCACACAGTTAACAATGAGAAAGGTACAGAGGATTGTATCTTGTGTGTGGGGAAGAAGGACTCATCGTCTTGGGCTTTGGGTGAGAGAAGCAAGCTGTAAATGAACCAACATCATAACTTGTGAGGGAACAAAGTTGTCCCGGATGGAATGGAACTGAAAAAAAAGGACGTGAGAAGGATGACGAGAAAAGGGACAACTTCAAAGGGAGCACAAAAGAAACATTTCATTTATTGTAATAAATAGACATGGAATTTCATGAGCAAGTTTGTGCTTGCTGCGTTGTGTTCTTCTGTTTGTTGGCATGAGCGTTTTTGTAAACTAGATTGTAAATTCGTTACAATTGCTATGGAAACCGATTCTGTTATGAAAAATTTATAATATAAAGAAAAGTATGAATCATTCTTATTAAACTCACATTTTAAAAGTCATGGAATTGGGAAATTAATACAATTGGCAATTTTACCATTTATTGGATTGTTTCGTTTTATCTAAAGAGTTAATAGGGATTTCATTGCAGGAAGCATCACTTCGTCACTTGGCTGAGCCATCAAACAAGGTAAAAGCCAAAGTATCAGTAACATGTTTTATCTTGGTGGACCTATTTGTGAACAAAGTTACAAGACAAGGCATCATGTATCCCCTACTTACAATTTTCAGGTACAAGCAACAAGCACTCAGGTAAAAGTAACCAAAAAAAGTTGAACTTTTATGACTGTTTGTTTACCGCATTGCAACACCATAATGTTATTATATTTATTGAATTACTCTGCCAGGTATGCCACCAAGAGCACACACACAATCATTTTCTCACCAAGTTAGTTAGTCTGTTATTTGTATCCTCTCTGCATTTTTTTGTCCCATGATGATGATGACGGGGATCATACAGGATGAAAACCGTCCTTTTTGAAACATTCCGTTTTGTCTTCCCCAAGAGATTTAATGCGACCCTTACTGATTTATAATAAAATGCTTCTTGTGTGTACTCATATTTCTGTTGAGGTCATTTTCCAACAACGTGCTTCATGCTGAATAGTTACTTTAGGCCAACCGGCAGACACACGCAAACACACACCTTAGTTGATTTTATGGAATGTTCCTTTCACAACTTGAGAATAATGACTTTTTTCCTTATCCCATCAAAAATGCTGAAGCAAAGAGAAAAATATCTTTCTAGCTTCACGGTTGCCATTCTTATTCTTACTCGTCCATTCCACCATTTCCTCCCTTTATGAATGACTCCGTGACAAAAACGTAAAAGTTTTTGTGTGAGGAGAGAGCTCAGAGGAATAGACTGAATAGAGTATTTTTATATGTCACTGCCGCCTAATCTGTGATTTATGACGGGCCATAAATGCTCTTTCTTGGATTGATTATTTCGCCCTTTATAAACTGAGAGAAACGGCTACGAGTTCTCTTTAACGTGCTGACATTTTTTCCCCAGTTTGCCTGAACAATGATCGTCATCAAAGCTAAGCTGCTAAGTTGTATTGTTGCATATTTCCTGCATTTTCTACCAAATCATTCATGCATCCAGCTCAAGCTGGATTACTATCGAACAACGGACAATAAGATGCCACCAAGATTTTTTTACACTTTGGTCGTCATGTGTCATTCCCCAAATCTTTATTTAATACGTTGTAAATAATTTGAATACAAGATAAGATGTTCCAAAATAGTAATAAATGTAAATAATTGTATTTATATTGATTTTCTATCAATTTTTTGGGTAGTAAAAAAATTTTGCCAAGTTGGCGACACCAATGCTTCCCTACAACATCCCACATTACCTCTGCAGATTTTGCTATAACAACACATTGATCTTGAAATGTAAAAGTCAGATACGAGCACAGTAGATTGAAATAGGTCCTAAAGTAGAAACAGATAATTCAAAGTTGGTCACAATATAAAAAAGTATACACAAATGTATAAGGTTTCACAAGAAAAAATTGCATAAATTGCAACAATTAAAATGTTTTGACTCTATAAAGTACATCGAATCGATCGATATCTGTTTTGGAAAGCTTTCGTTTTAATGCATTGCAATTGCAACCACATGCATAATAATAAAAAGTCTACTATATTAACAGTCATAAATCTTCTCAAGTCTCCATAACAAAAGCATCATCTTTCCACATCTTCATTCTGCTCAGCTGTAGTAGCTCCAACTAAGTCTCCCTTCACCTCCAGTCCCCTTTGCCTTGTCTCATTTTCAATCTGTTCCAGAGCCCACATCAACTCCAGAGCTTCAACTTCCGGAATTTCATGCTTTTTCGGCATTTCACTACGCTTAATCTTGTCATAATACGCGTCAGTTTTCAAGCTTTCCCAAGCCTCCGGATGGTCCGCTTCCATTTCCCCTGCTTTTTCCATCAAACCGGAAATCGCTTCTTCTTCAAGGTCATCCGCTTGATCCGCTAGAAACCTTTCGTGCAGTTCCTTCAAAAGAGCATCAGGATCCAGTTCAGCCTCTTGACTCGGATTCTGATCCTTAACTTCAGGTAATAGACTCGCAAGATGCTCTGTAATTTCCTCCGGACTTTTCATTTTCAATAGCCACTTATCTTTACTTACTCCATAGGTTACATCAGGATTAAAAGTTTGGCTGTAGATGGCATCTTTCATGATGCTGACGTTGGGTGCGGGTGGCCTCTCCTCCTTCTTGACCTTCGCTCCCGGTGGGGGAGGTAATTTCGGTGTCCATGGTTCAAAAAATTTCATCTTGAGAGAAAGGGCACTGAAATAAAATAAAATAAAACCAGTTAAAAATAGCATTGTCATTTGTCAGCAGCACGGAAACGAATCAATAATTAATTAAATGGCGAAGGACTTACATTTAGCACTTTATCGGAGACTCTTTGAACTTTAAAAATTTAGTGATATTTTTCAAACGTCCAATTCCAGAACAGACTGAAGTGAAGACTGTCCCAATCTAGAGACGGAAAACCAAGCTTGAATACACCGCTGAAATAATCCCGCTTTTCTATTTTTTGGTGGTGACCAGCTGATGAGTGATACGCTTAGGAGGATTGGCTGTTTAAAACAACGACAAGGCAGCGTAAACAAAGTCGCCAACGAGGTGAATATTTGAGGCCTGAGCTACATTTTTTTCTTCCATTTTATTGTTGGTAAAGCTATTATATTTCAATGTAAACTTAAAACGCAAAAATTGGATTGAAAGTCAAACGGTCAAATAAAAAACGCCAGTAAAAATTGTATTTAGGAATATTTTAATGAACGTAGAAAGAAATTGCGCATCTTACTGTTATATCACTCTTAACGAATTGTTATACAACCGATTTAGAGATGGATATAAAAGAAACATTCTTAAAAATAGCATGATTCTGATGAACAACAGGATGTAAAACAACGTCATTATCTTTCCTGTCGTAAGCTAACAATAGAATTCGGTTACTAGACTGGAAAATAAAACTAAAATAGATACACTACAAATGGAACATTGTGCAATCTTTAGCGTCATAAGAAGCACCGGAACAAGCGTTTGCGTATATAAGAAAATGAACCTTTGTAAAAGAAATATAAGTAGCACGGATAAAAAATCCAAAAATTGGTAAAGATTTTGCCATTTCATCAGACTAGCAATAGTACCTTTGGAAATCCTTGGCGTACGCTTAAAACTCTGTGGGGTATCTTTTGGAACATTTTGGAACACTTTAGGTTTCATATGAAACCCTTGATCTATTAAACCCATTACCATACTCCATCGATGAATTGACATGAGGCCTCGATTGGTGAATACCGTTTACAAATATTCTTAATGATTCTTGACATACGGAAATGTGTACGGACCAACACTATCTTTTCATAAGGTGTCGCTTCGCGCTACCTGATAACAATAGCAAAGGGCATGTAAAACGCACTTTCTCTTCCGATAACATCTTATTACGTTGAAGACTCAAGGAATTGAGTAATATTGAGACGTATACAGAAAACAAGATGAATATGAAATTACTTTAAATCGAACAGTATTCTATCTTCTAGCCTATTTTTCTCAGATTTGCATAACAAGAGATTGGCGCTGTTGGAACGGCTTTTTACAATTTAGCTTGAATCTAGATAAACATTTATGTAACCAGGTTTTACTATAAATATCCTTCTTGGTGTTCCTTCTTACTATCATTCTGAATTTGCAGTTGACAAAGTAAAGTTTGTCCAAGTTTGTATTCATAAAAACCGTTACAAATTTCAAATTCCCGTTTCTTTTCTTGTCAAAATGCACGATCCCGACTTGTACGATAAATACAGTGAATTCCAGCGTCGTGACGCAAGGGAATTTGTTCCTTATATTGTTTCAAAAATGATCAGAAAGCCAGTGGAAATTATTCTGGACTTGGGCTGTGGATCTGGTTTTAACACCAAAAACATCTTGTTTCCTGCCCTAACTACCAACCAGAAATCGGAAGGGATAACCCCATTCATGCAAATCTACGCTATTGACGTGTCCAAGAAAATGGTGGATTTTGCATGCTACAAGTATGCCCATCCTCAGATCACCTACACGGTTGCAGACATCATGAAGGATGAGACGGAGTTTCATTGCACATTTGACAAAATATTTTCGTTTCACGTTCTACATTGGATTGTGGATCAAGAGTGAGTATTGACATTTAAAAGTACATTTATACATCGCTGTTAAAAAATTAAAATTAAATGGATTTGTTTCAGAAAAGCGCTTCGACGACTCTACAATCTGCTAAAACCCGGCGGAGAAATTGCCTTTTACTACATATCCAACGCTGGCGTGTTTTCTGTGTACGACGCCATGAGCAAAAATCCAAAGTGGACCGAATACCTATCTGTAAGTGCCAGAAACATCTAAAATCGCGTTGCTCGTCAAAATTTGCATGGTTATTTTTGTTGTTTGACATTTTAACTTATTTAATCGTAAAATTGCAGGACGTGGAACATTTCATTCCAAAATCCTACTACAGCGACAATCCCGCAAAGGACATGCACGAGTTGTTAACGTCCATCAATTTTGATGTCCATGAATCCACTAATTACACTCGAAAATTCCGTTTTGACACCGTTGACAACATGATAGGTAAGCTTGTCAATTTTCTATGTTCCTATTGCCATTTCTTAGCCCCTCGAAAATGTCATCTAAAAATTACATTCAAATTAAAAATCATGTTCTTTTACATTTTTTGTTTCAGACGCTGCAATGGCTGCCAATCCATTTATTCATCGGATTCCCACTGACCTGCAGGCAGACTACAAGGCAGACTTCCGAAACTGCTTTCTCCCAATTATAAAGCACGCTCCGTCAAGAACTGCGCCAACTGCAGTAGAGGTGGATTATAGCATTGTCCTTGTACGAGCCCAGAAATGTTAAGGTTAGAATGCCCTTTTGGTTTATACAGGTAACATACAAAGCGTTGAGTTTTTAGACAATAATATCAATATCGTACTTACACAATATTGCACCAATATTTCTAGTACATAAATATATTTATAAAATAGTCGGCAAAGTCGGGTATGAACACTATTGTACATGAATTTTGCAGTAGCCATAGACATGTAGTTGTAGCAAACATGAAATTTATATAGTGATAAGTGCATATTTTATGAGCTTTGGAACATTTAACACGTTTAAAGATTGTGTTTTATGAAGTTTATATTCGAGTTGAAGTTAGTCATCCTTTCAATACAATATATTTATTCCATTTTTAAAACAATTATATTGCGGAGGTACGTGTAGCAAGCTAGGCTTTAAAAATACAGCTTTAAAAGCATTTTAGTCCTGGTGATTGTGTAACATTATAATTTTCAAGAACAGTAATAAAATATATTGCAAGGGACATAATATTTTTTGGTTGCAGTCGTTATGCATATAGATCATTTTTTCACTTGAAATTGGTTGTCTTGTTATCAGTAAAACTACCTACCTATGTACTTTGTATACACTTTACATAATCATTAAATATGGTACAGTTTCGGTACATTTGTTGCAATTTATCCTTTTCTCAGGTAATTGAATATATTAATCTCCAAGAATAGCGAAATGGCACAAAATGATCATTTGCCACAAGGAATTTGCTCGAATTTGTCTCTTCTACAAAAAGTCTTATGTTCAATCTAAATGCAAGCTACTCAAGCCCATGTTGGGTGGTGTCTTTCCATTTGCTCGATTCTGATCCTGCTCCTGCATATCCATTGAACGTTGTATTTGCGTTAGAAAAGAATCTTGGGCCACCCTAGAACCTCTTCTAGTAACTGATTTGCTGTCCAGATCCAGTGTATGAGCTTCAGATTCTCGCTTAAGCCTTGCCAAGTCACTCTCATACAAAGCCTCCGTTGCCAATAATTTCTCCCTTTGAATTTGCACACTGATCTCCCGAGGTACATCCGGAATGGCAAAGGCCATCACGCCAGTCAAGGCAAATGCCAAATGCTAAACAAATATTAATATTAATCCAATGCTATCTTCTACAAATCCGCATAATTTTCCATAACATATAATTTCATTAAATTGATAGCAAATACCTCAAACACCGCAACAAATGCCAGTCTTGCTGCTTGAATATGAAAATACTTTTTGTTTGGTGTAAAAGGAGCATCAATATTTGTGTCATTTAGTGGCGTGTCATAATAACCCCGGAAATAGCAAAATTCCTGTTCTGAGCCATTATAATAAACTTGATGTGTAAGATTATATCTGGATGTGGGATACTCTACAAAACAGCAAAAGAAAAGTGTCAACTTGCCCTGTCATTTGCACATTCAAAACCAGGTGAATAGAAAATTTATTATTTATTTACTTGACAACGAGTTCTTTATATATCCTTCAAGTGTACCAGTCTCATTTGTGTATTTAAACACTAGCCGAGGTATAATGTCACTTGTGTATGCAATCACAAACGCCTATCCAACCAATCAAAATGAAAGGTCAAGTTGGCATTCAGTTTTGATGAAATAACTACTTTGAAATGCAATCAGATATAAAGTGTCTTACATTTGTCACTACGGCGGTGTATGTGATTCCCTGTAAGATGCCATACCACGCTCCAATGTCCTCTACTCGTTCTGCTAATGGACGACGTAATTGTGTTATCCATTTATAAGCATCCAGTCTAATTTCCACAATATTATTTAGCAGTGCAAAGAACGGGGCTAGAGGAAAAGCGGCCACAAAAAGAGTGACAAAGCCATATTGTATCACTGGAAAATCCAAATATAAACTTGTTATGTAATTATGTGGCCTTGGTAAGAAACATTTATGCAAGCAGGAGGAAATGGCAATTAAGTGGTATATTATGTTTTTACCCATTTCCAAATATTCTTGAAATAATGCCAACTGGTCAGCATTCTTCAAATTGTAGTCCTGCTCCCATCTCGTCAGAAATCCAGGTGAGTCTGGATCCCCCACCGAACTGTACTTTATTCGGCGACACCAATTGGACATTTTTCTACAGGAAAAACCAACCCTCTGTAAATAATTGTTTGTTTAGAAAACCTTTTTGTAGATAAAGCATTATCTCACGGCATTAAAAGCTCCATAAAGTTGTTGAAGAACTGTTTTCCTATCATAATGATAGAAAGTTGTATGAAAAGCTCGGATAAGCATCCAGCAGGATCGCACATGTCTCCTCTAATTTTCTCAAAGCTATTGGTTGAGTCATCCCCCGGATGTCTAAAAAAGCGTCCCTATAAGCACCACCCATATCATAAAAAGTTACCTTTTAGTAGCATGTTTTAGATCAATGGCAAATGTGTGTGAGCGTACCTTGAAAAAGGCAATGTAAATCAGGTATGAGTAATAGTTGATGAACTGAAAGAGAAACATTTTGAATGTAAAGCTGTCCTCATATTCCGTCTGGGTTCGGGGATACTCACTATTTGTCAGCCAGATTGCCACGTTATAGTATACTTTCTATAAAATCATATACCCGATTTCCATTATACTTGAGTAGCTTTAATTAAGGTATCTTAACAATTGATAAGCTTACATTGTGCAAAAACACAACAATCACAAGATTAATAATGGCAGCAGTAACAGACGTGATGATTTTTGCGTAATCCTGGAAAAACTCTATCCGTGCGTCCGTAATTTGTGTGGAGGTGTGATTCATATTACCGTTTACCCTTGGTGTGTACAGTATGCTCATCATTACAAGCCGATATATAATGATCCCAACAACAACAAAAGCTACAATAAAGAGAAGTAGGAAGACGAGAGAGCTGACAATCATCATTCGCACGGCTTTGCTCCAGGTACTTAGGTAGGGTTCTGGAGTCTGGGTAACGGGATTTATTCGAAAGGTTGTCACCGCCGCCTCAAACTCTGGTCTGGGCTCCTCTTCCACTTCGTAATTGTGAAGATCCCATTCCCACGAAATGACAGCGTGCTTACGCTTCCAGAATTCCAAAAATGAGGTTGCTAGATGAATGCATTTTAAAATGTCTTACAAACACACAAAAGAATAATGCATTTCTTAGGAATATTGATTTACCCCAGAATGCCATAAATATAGCAAAGAAAACGGTTGCTGGATTATCGAAAAAGTAGGTCAGTTTTGAAAATTGACAGGAGTCTTGAAGTTCCCATAATTCGCATTTTCCACATAAAGGACACATTATAGTTTTCCCACCAATCGTTTCATTACAAATCTCCTTACTGAAAACACATTTGAGAAAATTAATTTCTGATGAAGTGGGTTACAAAACACGTACTGACCATGCCTTTTACGTATTTGTACATGAAAAGTAACTTTAATAATTAATAAAAACAAGTGCTAGGATGCCTTATATAACTGAAATTCATATTAATTAATCTCACTTGTCATTATTAAGTTGGATATTAAAAATTTAAAAAAAGAAGGCGCCAGAGTGGCAAGCATAATGTCTTATGGTGCAGCGCATAGGTTTTTCATATGAATGGTAATATTTAGCAGCAGTCAGCAAGTTATAAATACTTTATTATTAATTACAAGTTAGTACGATTACTAGCAAACCTGGGAGTGTTGTAATCTGTGTTAATGGTTAGAATACCAAAAAGGAAGCACAAAATTCCCACAATCGAGGCTGGAATCAACATGGCAGTGTAAAATCCAAGCCATGCAAAATAAAGTCCTACCTTGTCCCCAAAGTATCTACGAATCAACCATAATGGCTGCTTTTTGTACCAGTTACTGAAATGAGCCCATTCCGTATAGAGAAGCTACCAGAAAGAAATACTTTGTTTTAATGACCACTACAACACAACTGGAGTAAGTCCGTTAGTGGAGATAACTTGAAAATGGCATGCATTATTCAGAAAAGCTATTCAAGACTCAATTTAACCGATAACATCATCATAACAGCTACCTACCCGTCTATCGTTTGGCTCTCCACTAAAGTCATCCTCGTCATAAGGGCCATCATGAAGTGGAAACGCTGCTTGGAAGGTCTTATCATTTAGCAACCTTCGAATGCCGGTCTACCAAGGTCATTTCAAAACAAATAATTAATTGAGTGAAAATGCTGTAAAACACGTGTGCTAAAACACACGTACCTGGTGAATTGCTGGCTTATCTCTAACTCCTTCGTCAAATCTTGTACGAGTTAAAATTTTCCACACAATTTGGCTTCGTTGAGCGGGAGTGAAAAAGGTTTCTCTATCTTTGATGATGAAACTAGACAAGAAAAAATCAATTTTAGGGGAAACGGTATAGTTCTCATAACCTTGACATTTCAAAACAGGACTTTTTTCCAGTAGCGAAAAAATATTTCTCATCAAGGTACATGTAAAATAGAACGCGTTTACGTCAACGCCTCCTAACCCCCCACTTGTGTGACAAGTATGTAAAGCAATTTCATTTTCATGTTTTATCTGTGTAGCATGACTCCCATCTTACCATTCCTCCTTTTGTCGGGAGAACGAGGCCAGGAAAAAGGATGGTTCCGCAGGGATTCTCTCATGATTGTAATCAAAAATTTTCCAGTGTCTGAAATTCCTAAACCACGAATTCCCGTCGTTTGACTCTCCCGTTGGCCGATCCTAAATTTGTAGCATTTGAGAATTAGAGTATTTCCAAGGTAGGATAAACATGGCGCTATGAAACTACAGTAGCAAATTTACATTACTTTGCAGCTGGCTACAACTTACAATTGCAGACTATTCTACTTCCATATAACTATAAATGTTCCCAACATAGCTTTTACGTTTTATTGCAAAAATCATATTAATTATGTACTTATGTCTATGTCTATATTAGTGCTACTCATTGCAACCAACCATTATGTGACGTTGTGCGCTTTACCAGGAAGCAGTATGATTTGCGGTGAAGGTGAATTTAGTGATTTCCTAAGAATTAAAAATGTAACATTGTAAAGGTAAAAACGTGCTTTGATCAAATTGTGCAATTCATAAACAACAAATTTACAACAAAAATGGCTGAAAGCATGATATTGCTGTGATGAGTAAAGTAACACGTAATAGTTTTCATACCCATGCTTTGTAGGAAATAGAGATGAGTTTCTGTTAGAATCCACGCAAAGAGAACAGACAAAGAGAGCACAGACAATTAATGGTAACATTTATCACAGAGGAATAATAACAAGATTGGGTACAAGTAAATTATGCGTTTTATGACATTTTGTTGCACAGTCAATATAAGTGCGGGTGCTACTTTCTTCAAGCACCTTTAACATCCGAAATGGGAACAAACAGGGGTTTTCAATTATTAAATAGGAAAGTGGAAAAATTGACAACAGCATTTTTGTTTGTTAAATGTCAAATTTCTGTCTGAAGTGAAACAAACGGAATTAATGAAAGGGTAGATAATTAGATATGGGGTGAAAGGGAACAAGAGACATGCACATGGACAAGTCTTAAAAACTTCTGTTTAAGTTAGTTTCTACCATGATTGAAAGGGTAGTTCATAATACATAAACGTACTTTGGCATGCACTAAAACTGAATATTTTTGTTGGGTTAAATGAAAGGGTTGATTACATATGGTTCGGCGGGTAACATGTTATCAAGTGCATTAGTCCATAATGCATATTTGGTTGACATTCAGACGGTGATGATATTTTTTTCGTGATTTTTTAATTTTCGATCCGCAAAGTAACTGCCAGAATGTATTGGTCTCGGTGTAGACATCAGTCACCACACATGTGTGTGATAATGACCGCAGCAATTAGTTTCACCGTATAAGCCGTCATCCTAGTGGACATGGAAAGCTTCTATAGCCTCGCGCTATCATCACTTTAATAATACATTACTTGAAAAAAGAGTCTGGAATATTACATGTCGGCGATTGTGTAGAGATGGAAAATCAATACAAAAAATATGAATATGACGCTTATACAGTTTGTAGCTTCTGTATGTTAGTAAAACAATAACTTTTTTGAGGGTCAAGAGCAACTCTGGTAAATTGGAACACGCAGCCATTAACTCGAGCTCTCATACAGTGTACATGTAAAGTACATACATTACATACATAAAAATTCTCATTTCCCGCAGCAGCATAACTTTTGGACATTTAATAATTTGAGTATTTACAATACCACAATTATAGTACTGTCTTTTTTAATTAGTTTTGTCTCTGTCCATAAATAAATACGCAACATATTCAAATAATGCATTTTTAATGGTTTAAAACATTGCAGACATTGCAGTGTAAATTGTGACCGCTGAATATTTATGGGAAAATCATGTACAGCCATGTTATATACATCCATGCATAGAACCTTCTTATTGGCTTGCTATTTTTGACATGTGGTTTGAAAACAACAGCAATTTCTTTGGTTTAATTGCTTGTTTATTTAGTTGAAAAAATAACATGTATTTTATTTTTCTGGGCAGCGTATTTTTCTTCAAAACTAATCTACGTAGACGAGAGCATTGGCCTAAAGCGTGGACGAGTGCCTATAGAGTATATACTTATTTAAAGTTTGTTTTGATATACTGTTAGTGGCGAACCTTGAATACCACTGAAAAAGATAAGAGAAAAGTAATAGCAAAAAACTATACAAACGTGACGAATTTTGGACTCATTTAATAGCGGTTTGTCTGTAGTAAAAACGTAAAACTGTATCGCGTGTCTCTTGTAGGTTTTTATAACAGTAGATTTCCACGTATGATAAAGATGAAGGTTAGAATTGTATAGACTTGAGTATGCCAGTAAATATCAGGGAAATAGAAAAAATTGTCTTTTACCTTAATTGGCATCTTCATGTTCATTATCTCCGCGTACTTTGTTACAACAGGCCACGGTGCATGGACTTTGACAAAATGGGTCCGTATGTCCTGAACTTTCTGAAATGTCGGAGGAAACAAAACGTAATTGCGTGAACAAAGTTTTATTGCAACTTTCTATATTCTATACTCATTATCCAATTTGCCATAAATTATCACAATCATTTTTGCTACTTTGTACGCATTTTCATTTCTTACTCTTCTGACTGGATCAGGATTCTCCATTTCCAACTCCAGTCCCTCTGAAACCAAGTTGCGCAAAAATATTTTTCGCCTTTGCTCTTTCGTAAAGTCCAAGTCATCTTCGTATACAATCATTAGGTCAATTTTTCGAATTCCATCATTAAAGTACAATGTGTCCCGGTAGGTGATTGAGCTCTACAGAAATATGAAATTTGACATGTGAAGGCCGGTCGCAGTTGGCAGTTTACATATAACAAACGCATTTCTACTAGGTACATAAATGTGCCATGTTAAATATTAAAGCAGGCATTTGTAGTGCTTAGTAGTGTGCAGGCTTTATAGTCGTGTGCTATTGATGTTCATTGTCAATGACAATTTCTTGCAAACAACAAGAGAAAAGCACCACCTATTCACACACACAAAGGACCCAATGACAAGTGCACGCTGCTTGAAGATAAGAGTGCTAAAAATGCGTTCAATATCATTTTTTCCAGATAGATCCCCCGTCATTGTCCGTTATCGTCATCTAGTCATTCATGCATGTAATTCTTCTAGCGACCTTTACCATTTAGCCAAAAAATATTTTACACATAAAACGTTGCTGTTTCCTATTAGGTGTTCCGCTAAGAAATACTCTGCGTGTAATTTTTACTCATCGCCCTACCTGAATGAGTTTGTTCGAGAATTTTTGGGGAAATGTTGCGTGGGGAAGAATGGGGAAATGTTAGCAAACAATAAAGTTATTATTATTTTTACCAATAAATGGTGACATAACTAGCACACAAGGAGACATGAGAATGTTACGATAATAAAAATACTGCCTGAAGAGTAGCTTCTTGAATGAGCTTATGTGTTTGTGGTGAAATGTATACAGACAGGGAAAAGCATGAAAGTGAGATATAGATCAGCATGTCAGTGTCACTCAATCACTTTCTTTACTACCAGTAGAAAGTGGAGGCTTGTTGTATTTCGGAAATACTACCTCGCCATCTTTACATAATAACTTACATAACTTGAGTACCTTTAGTATTTAATTATCAAAGGGTAAGGATACAAAAACAACTTTGTTGGTTTTTTATCATCTCCATACAGCCACGCCAAACAAGTCACTTGAGAAAAATGCCAAAAAACAGGCAGGGAGAATTTGATTGAAAGATAAACAAACAAATACAAACACAAAAATTTTCTTGTAAAGGGCAAATTATTTTTTATGGATTTAGTTTGGCAATTTTTGGTAATTTGTTGGCGTGCCTTCCTGTGGACAAAAACAGGATTTGGAAAGAGAAAGGTACAATTTTCGCGTTAATTTTGTTGTTGGAAAAACCATGTCATATAGAAGTTACGACGTACAATAATTCTAACTGTGTATTAGTTCCCTGTTATTAGCCATCATGAGTCATAATCAGTGTGCCGAACAAGGTTGATAACAAATTGAGTTTCGGATTCTACCGTATGTGATTTCCTGCTTGAATAATTAAGCACTAGTTATTATGCGGCTAGTTTTTACTCGACAATCTGTTTTTTTTGGTTTTTGACTTTGAATACAATATCATTAAGTTCAAAGTCACCGCTTGTAATGATACATTTTAAAGCTGCGACCATGTAGGTAGTGGAAAATGGTTTTTTAAAGAATAAGCACATATATATTTTACTCGTCGTTCATTAATCATTCAATAGAGAAAAAATATTCACTTCAGAATATACGTAAGTATAGAAAGCAGATATACTTACATAGACATCTAAAAATATGTGCGTTCTGTAAAAGTTTGAGAGCTACCTGAGCGACCACTTTCGCAATGAAAAATGTATGTGTGTGTACAATGTGTATTATCTGTCTTTGTGCATCCATATTGACACACTTAAGACCACAAAAAATGCGTCATTCTTTATTTCTTTTGGCTCTTCAGCCTGGAAGAATTATATGGCCGATCCGCGATGGTGCTCTGTCCTACCCGCTTGTTGTCATTTATTATTCATGCCGATTTGAACATGATAGATTCCGTATATTTGCTCGAGTAACCACTCCACTACCTTTCATATAGCTTGATTTAAGCGAACTAATGCTAGAGGGTTTAGTGGTGCTTATAGACTGGTAACAACCACGAATGGATAGCTTCACAGTGTGTCGCTTTCTCCATGATACCACATTACTTTCTCTTTGACGTGTAATGGCTTTCTATCTATGCATGTAGCTTGGTGTACACAACTTGAACTTTTTCCCCTTTGCAAACATATTAGTGTCGTCGGCACTACTTCACGTAGTTTGTCTTGCGGTGGGATATCTGAAAAATACCTATGCATATTGATAACCTATATGCGCTTTGTGGGAGAGCAGACGAGGGTCAAGCCAATGGAATAATCATTACGATTAGGCAAGCTATTGTGTATGGAATGGATAAATGCTATTGTTCTCTTCGTTAGGAGAAATTATTCGCAAGAAAATTTATAACAGGTGTGCGTGAATTATTAAGCTATTTCAACTTGCCAAAGTTGAAACCGGAGATGGAAAATTTCTATTTTACAATTGAATTCAAGCTGTTTCTTTTCAAATATATTATTTTATTTTAATGCCGAATGTGGTTGAAAATTTAATACATTATTTTTTCGCAAAATTTAAAGGAAGGTCTGGAACTGAAGGCTAATAATAATTCTAAATGAACCTGAACCTGTACCTGAATGTCAGAAATGCAACAAAAATAGATTTTTTGCTGGGAATGACATTTCTATTTGATATAGTGCAGTGAAATCATGTAAGTGGATATGCTGATACTGATAAGTAATATTCCTGAGTATAAAAATTCCTCCCTAAAAATCGATGGCCAAAATATCTCCTTTTAATCAATGTCGATATCACGCAAGTTTTTGAATTCAAGAAGACACTACTGAAAAGTATGATATTCTTGATATTGATGTTTGCAATTTAATAGCTATATGTGAACACACGGTAAGCAGCAAGGTTAGCAAAACATTGACCCAATATAACAAAAATTCGGGTCAGCCAGCTGAAGAGGAATTTGCAAAAAAACTGCAAAATACTACTGTCTATAATGATTGCAAATTAAAATGCCTTGAGAAGTGTATCTACATACTACAAGCCTTGTGGTACAAACACTACAATTAACTAATAGCAACCAATGAAAACATGAACTTGACGGCAAAATTAGATTTGGCAAGGGAGTAAACACTTTGTATCCGTAAAACGTGGCAGGGCTATTTTTGAAAAGTTCAAAGTATCATGCAGTTTGTCTTTGACATTGGGACTTGTTTGCGTATTTCTAGTGGAGAAAGTAAACTTTGCATAAAAACGTATTTACTATATAGGTGGGGGAAAATTGGCGTGCTACTATTTTAATTTATGACAATATAATGTCTTGGTCAAAACGTCTTACGGTGGATGACGACGACGAGGCAGTCGTAGGGCGATGTGGTGGATCTGGAGTTGAATTTCTATCAGCAGTTTCCGTCTCTAGATCCAATATCAAACCTGGATTGTCATACACCTCCCGTTTTTTACGCTCACTGTCAGTTTCTGGAAGAGGGAGTGGAAAAACACATCAATTATCACACAATAAACAGCATTGCTATGTTTGCCGGGCTACCATGCTTTTTTTCTACCAACAGAGCCATTAGAGTGTCATGGATTATACATCGAATGCAATATGAAAGAATGTCACGAAAGCTCTATGACGCCGACAAGTGAGCGTCAGCCAAGGTAATTGTCATCGAAGATGACAGGAAATAATGACAAGCTATATTTTGATAGAAAAGAGCAGACAGAAGTGGGTAACTTTTTCTAACGTGTGGTATATTGCACAGGCAATATATTTTTTGCACCATGGAACCTTGCCCTTGGTTGTCGAACACAAGCTTTCTTTATCTGCAAATCTTGTACTTTCTTTGCAAGACATTTCTGCTTTTTGTCTTTTACAGCCATTCTTTCACTTAATGATAATCTGATAATTTCTCGATTATGGCTTATAAATTGGCAGCTTGAAACACTGTGTTCTTATTTACTAATTTCTGAATTTACCTCTTTTTGTTGTGATCAAAGTAGTTTCCATATTCAACTTGTATAATGCAAACGTTAGGTTTCTTTATTCATATTCCGGTGTGAAGCAAGAGAAAGCAAAATAGCGAACCAAAACATAGACCTGTCTCTTCGACAGCCAAAATGTGAAAACTACAGTTTTGGTTGCGATTGACGATATTAATTGTACACCGCAACACTGTTATTAAAACACCTTCTGATTTCCGTTAATTATACAGCTTGTAAGTCTTTTCTCGCTGGAAAGTAGGACTGTGTTGATTATTGGTTTGACGCTTGCAGATTGTATCTAAATTTGTTCACAGGTTGGCTTATATTGTGCCAACTCTCAAAAAGTTGTTGCCCTTTGGATATGCATCGAAAGTTTGCAAGTAAAAACTAAACACTTTACTTTCACACGCTTCATGACCAAAAGAAAATGAGAAATGAGACTGCAATTAATAAAAAATCCAGACACTTTTTACTTGGCATGTCTTTTTGATAGCTTGTAAAACCTTAACCTCTCATTTTTTGCAACACTTGAAACGGATGTTGAAGTTGAAACTAAAGTGTTATTTATGAATGACTACATGTTTTGAATAAAGTACTGTTGTAAATTTTACTGCGACAATGAGCACAAGAGTTTAAATATTGAAAAGGGTTTAAAGTTTTTATGATTATTTTTAAGAAGTGAGACACGCCGCAGTGACAATAAAATTGAAAGCGTTGCTCGTAAAACACGTACTGGATTGGTAGCTCTAAACACACAGAAATAAATTATGGTCAAGTATGCATTCAATTTGAAGCTCATTATGATTAGTTTATGTGTGTACCTACTCCAGTTTTTAGTAATTACTAATTCAACACTTCAGGTCATAACAAAAATACCTTGAACCATTAGCATCGAAACTTGTTCGAATGAGAGCTTGAAAAAAAACGATAATTTTAAAGCTACAGGTAGGATTGCATGACAAATGTAAAATTTGCTAGCATTATAATAATCACGATATATTTTTTCAACAAGTAGACACTCGTGACAAGGTACTAGTAGCACTAGAACTATTAGCAGCGCACAGTGGTAAATAATAGCCAGAACGGGGCATTATGAGAGGGTTTCTCTTTTCTGTAACAGTTGGAGTATTCTCGCGTTTTAACAAACAAGGTGGAAAAAAGTGTTCCAAAACTTGACACTACATACAAGGTATTCATGACAATTTTAGCACAATTAATAAAATAATGAAATTAAAGTATGTTTTAAAATTTGATCAATTCAGTTTGGTTGCGTCAAAGAAAACCTACTTCGAGAAGGTGTCTGACATTGCCCCAATTCCAAGAGCTATACAAAAGAATATTGTACGTAGTACGTTCTAATTTATTGGTTTCATTTTGTCCATGCTTTCTGTTTTAGTGACGTTCGTATCAAAGGTAATGGGAACATCCCAATATCCCGTTTACTTATATTTTATTATATAGTTAAACATAATTATATAGCTGCATGCTACAATTGTAACTGTCAAGCAAATTATGTTCCAGCTTGTTCCAAATTAGCACTTTGCTGTTTGCTTTCGCTATTTTTTGCATTTTGCAAAAATTATATTCAAGGTTTTTTAGCTAGTAACGAGGTTTTTTGTTCCTGCCACTTTGTTTTAACATTCAAATGTTTTGTTTTTCAGCTCTTGAGAGACCTCACCACTTGAAACAAAAATTGACAATTTTTATCGATTCTCTCAGTTTATAATGGACATTGACATTCTCTTTTTTATCATTTAGTCATAGATTTTGTGGTCATGCAATGCTACTACCAGAATCCATTTTGCTATCAATGCGGCAAAATTTCTTAATGATGATAAGGTTATGATAATGGAAACTATCAGAGCGCAGTATTAATTATAAAATTTTAATGAACAGACACGTTTAAAAGGCTAAATATATAATGCCTTACCTGGTTTCTGATACGCCACATGCCCAAGCTGCGACATGAACTGCTGATAACTTTGATCTATTTTACCGGAAATTGTGAAACTAGAACTATCCACGTCATCACCAATTAAAATATTTCCGTTACTCAACTCAGGTCGGGGTTTTGCACTGAAGCTCTCTACACTGGAGTGGTTACCATTGAGCTTGTTTGGATCACCACCGGGATAACCATTTGCATGCGACCTATTATTGGGATGGCTGGCATGACTACTTCGTCGATCTTTCCTTCCACTATGGCTGCCAAATTTGCTGCTGGGGTAGCGCACTCCACTATGATTCCGGTAATTGTTGTCACTATCCGAGTGAATCCCATTGTGGTAATGATGTTGGCTAATGGGATCTGTGTGCATTGTGGGAAACTCTCGAACCACCATGTGTGGAAGATTGTCAATCGGAGGAAGATTATCAATGTCCAGAACACCCAACTCCTGAGTGACGGTGTTTGGTCTCTTTGACATGACGTTGACCTCCATTGCTTAAGATCTTAAGAACTTATTTAACAATTTTCAATTGATTTTGCACTTAAAGACAAGTAATGATTTTATTTGCTCGAGTGCTTGCTAAATTGAGTGTGTCCAGCATGATATTGTGGTAAGCTTCTGTGTATGTATTCCTTCTTAACGCTAATATTTTTTGGCGTGCATAAAGTTGCGATTTGGCTGCGCGCTGATGGTCAATATCTTGCCAGTTACACGCTTCACAGCTATCTACCCTGCATACACATGTAACTTCCAACTCGCACTTGACGAAACTGAGGGAATTGGAAAAGACACAAGGGCTTTATATATATCATCGCCCTGTGTAACGTCCGGTTTACAACAACACGCTGTCAGTTTTTTAGCCATTTTCTCCAAATATGCTTGCAAAACTACATGTTGAACGGTAGGAAGAGCGATTACGCTTTGCCGTTAGCAGAACATATAATAAACATTCATTCCCTTTTCAAGTCATTCCTATCATTACCGTTTGTCGTCATTCGTCATTGTATTTGAAATTTTATTTTGGTTTTGCATGAACTTCTTACGTATAAGTTTGCAAAAAAACCTTTTCAAAGGAGAATGTTTTTTTCTTGTATGAGTAGCTTGCAAATATTATTGATAATTTTTTTATGTGGAACAGAGTTCAATTTAATTGACCGAAGAAGTAATAAAAAATTCTATTTTCTTCTATCAACATAGATGAAGTAATTGCACCACATAATTTAATTATTTCGAACAAAAACACCAAAACCTGGTGCATTTAATACACAATAAACAAGATTACACGTTGAGAATTATAAAAAAAGCTGGTAAAGGTGAAAGGATGCATAGAATTTATTTAGTGTCACCTGCGTGCTAGAAAACAAAGAAAATTTAATTGTATGCCATTGAGTACGAGAATTAGGAAAGTAAATTGCTTTTTTGTATGAATATCAAGTGATTATCAAAGTCGCCAGTGTCCGCGATGCATAATGTTCTAATTAGTACGATTGCATAAGACGTGTTTCATAATGCCCCAATATAGGCTCAAGGTCTATAAAAACCAAGTTACCTTACTTTTACCTCATAAGTTGAAACAGTACACTTGAACTTTACCCAAAGATGCTTCATTTTCAATCTTCATTCCTCTTTAGTATTAACTTGGTCGACCCGCTTGGCATAAAATCAATACGCTGGTATTTTCCCGAGATGTACCACACATGATATCATATTATTATGTAAGCAAGATTCAATCAAAATAATGGTGTCAGCGACCACGACATGCGGACAGCGGACTCACATTGCTAATTTTATACTCCAAGAACCAATTTTAATATTTAGAACAACCTTTGTTTTAAAGGGCATAAGTGACGAAAAGCAGATACTGTATCAAGATGCATGCATAATGCCACATTTTGAGTGACACTTTGACTACTTGTGAGACCAGTAGTGTTCCAAAGACCTTTATACGGTGTTGTGCAGTATGCATCAATACAATTGGACAAACAATTTGGAATTGTTTCATAGGTAACAAAGAAAAACAAACTTCATAACCCTGAAAATGTATAATGTTATAAACCGGGTGGGTGTTTCCAGAAGCCAGCAGGGTATTATACAAAATTGTAGCTAATTTCTGAAATGCGCACAAATGAAAATTATACACGTTATCAATCCAAGCTCGTCATTACATACAAAAACTGAAAATTGTGAGTGGTTTTGTTTTCTTCGTCCAGCCGCGATGGCAGAAATGAAATGTCGTAAAGGGCAGGTGTTGGTAGATAAAGGAAAAAAGTTCTAGGAGTTTCCTCAATGATGATGATGATGATGACGATGAGCATATGAACACAAGCACAATATTCTGAATAATATGGAATTCATTTTCACAAGAAATAAAATGTAACAACAGAAGCACACACTTGGAATTGTTTCGATTGCTATACTTAGAATGTTTTTATTACACCTCTTCGAAATTTTCAACTTCTCTACACAACGTTGGCATACAATTCTTCAAATTTTTTTGCACATATATACGTTTCTATTATACATTACAGAAGAAAAACAAAAATAAGGATCGTTTTAAAAATATGCTTGCAAATTAGCATTAAAATAACCAGCGAAACACATAAATGAACAAACATTTATATAGAAATATGTACAACATGCTATTTTGTTACCACATACAAACACTTGCAATTCTCAACGAACCCTTTTTCCAAATCAAAAATGATTCAACTTGAAAAGATATGTATCGCATTTCAATCCCATTCTACTAAGCGAACTAATCAAAAAAATGCATAAATTGCATACAATAATATATTATTATATATATAAACCGTAACATTTAATAGTACTACAAAAAAACACCCGAGTTTGTCTTCCTAATCGGTTACCCGCTGCATCTTTGCGCTAAAACTTGAAAAACATTTTTCATTCCATACTTTTATATACCTTTCCATTATAGCGAACCACCGCCAAGCATTGTTGAAGAGCAATATTGTTTCTCCTACAGTATAACTAATTATTTAAATGTCAACTTAAACTGTGTACTGCGTGCACTACCTAATATTTTAAGCAAAAAAGTGTGTAATATTCTTTGAACAGAGTTTAAAATAAAAACGAACTACACTTAAATACGACGAGCATGTAGAATCTTATGTAGACTTATAATAATAATCGGAACGAACGTATACCTTCACAATAATAATATTTATAGTTTTTTTAAGCGAAACATAATAGTAATAGTAGTAGTTACTCTTCTTACTTCATTTTAAATTAATTACCAACTTGATTGTTTTCCATTAAAAAAGCTAAGCTGTGTTGCTGAAAACTAATAATATAGTACCTGTATAAACTAATATCCAAAGATTAAAAACGTTTATGCGAGCCGAGAAAATCACCAATCTTTTTATCCTTATTAATCTGTTAGCGTTGCGTTGTTGGGTTGATCATCACTAGTTTACTACTTGAAACGTACACACATATTATTAACACGAGATAATAATTTCACAAGTTATTAATACCTACACAGTTTTTTGGTTGTTGATTCTTTTAACCAGGCTACAGAACAAATACTACACACATTTTTTTGAAACTGTGCTCATGATTGCCGTTGTTAACGACAGTTCGATATATATTTTATATACGCTGTTTTGATTTTGACGCTGCATAAAGATCGACTATTTAAATAGAATATATATTGTATACCGACTACTACCGAGAATCATAAAATGTTAGTTATATTTCATCATCATATACACGATCTGCAATAATAATAACAGGCGTATTTTTGCAAGGAGCAAAAAATCCCTTTTTTCTCACTACACAACATTCTTATTCTTCATTTTGTAACGATTACAAAGATATTTTTTTAGACTTTTCTTCCTTCTCAACTATACCTTGAAAATTGTTGAACAAATAATCTGTACCGCTACTTGACTAGGCTATAGTAAAACTGTAAAATCTTAAAGTAGCTCGTCATTCAGTGGTTCGTCAAGTGATATTTTCATCTTTTGTTGGTTTAGATATCAGTATATTTTTTATTAATTTAGTACTTTTTCACAAATTCTTTTTGTTGTAGGCAGAAAAGCCGACTGCGGTGCTTAAAAATTGTTTTAGTACTTGGTAAGAAAAACGGGATGGAAAATTTTGTAACTGTAGAAAAAAGTATCTTCACTCTCAAGTATGTTTCTAAATACCTGTTGTGTGTTTTGCCTCCCACAATTCTAAGTATATTTTAATAGATAGGAAAGAGTTTTTTTGTATGCATTTATGCATTCTTCATACATCCCACAAAGCAAGACGTATAATATTATAATTAAGTATTATGATATATTATGCCAAAGACAGATGGAATATCATCGTTTATATATATAACTTTTTGTCTATTATATAATAATATATTATATATGTGTTTGTTCTGCAAGTTTTGCCATGATCTTTGAGAAACTATATAGCTTTTAGGATTTATTTTGGTAATAATAATAGAAACTACTATTATCAGTTCGCCTACTACTTTGTTATATAAGGTAGAGTTTACCCAAAAAAGAAACTGTAGTATATAGGTTAATATCATTAATCAGTGACAAACCTTGCAAAGCAAAGAGCTATTTTGTATAGAAACAGTCCAGTTTCTAATTATTATTAAATGCGTACTATATTTTAGTGTGTATAATATATAACCTTTTTTGAAAAACATCAAGTCAAGTCATAGTTTTCTTCTTCTTTTACCAACCTAACCTCACCTTACCATTCTTTCTCTAAAGAAGTCTTGTTGTACATGCTTGTTTTATAAACTATATTGTTTTGTTAGCTTACTCTAGTAAATTCTGTTTTACTACAAATAGTTGCTGCGGTGTGTGGTGTGAGTGTGTGTGTAACACTGAGGATTAAGAAAATTAGCTATTTACATAATATCTCTACTTTTACTATGAAAAGTGTGGTCAACGTGGATTTCGAATTTGAATATGTATATACAAGATGGGCTAATATATTTAACGATTTATATAAATACATATAACTGTAATTACAATAAATGTACATAGGATATTTTTTGTGGTGTGAACTATTGTACATAACAATATATATTTATAGAGAGGGCATAGAATATATTTTGTTATATATTTTGTGTATTCCACACTCCATACTAAACTGCAGTACGCAGGTTCTTCACCAAAAAAATGAACAAATTTACATGCATGAAATTAATTTTGTTGTGTTTTTAAGCATACTTTATGCTCTCATTTAAGAAATACTAGTTTCCCGAAAAAAAATGCTACTTTCCTACACATTATTTTATAGTATTGACGCAAAATGCACTACTGTTTTCGTTATCATAGGAATAATACTTATTATTATACGTCTGATTCAAAAGACATCACGGTATAAGCTTACAACTAGTTAATGGTACAATGGACAGCGTATAGTTTTTTAGTTTTGTAGTTGTAAATTTGTATATAGAATTAGTTTGAGGATTTTGGTGCAAGAACGGCTGCGGGACCTAACTTTATACTTTTACACGCGCGCATAGTCTTGTGAATTTTAATTCATAGTAATAATATATATGTTGTATATATAGTCTTGAATAAACACTTCTTAGTTTCTTTAAATTGTAGAATAGTTAATACAAAAGTTTTTTTTATAGTTTTTAGGCAAAGAGCAGAACGGCACTACTCCACTACGTGTTATAATCACAATAATTTTGCTCACAAGCCCTACCCAATGCTTGCTTTTATCGTTGCTAAACTGAACTAAATCGTTATCTGTTTTTTGTCGAAACGACGAATTATGCAGAATTATAAATGCATTCTATTACATGAGCTAACCTATGAGAGCAGGCGCGTTTTTTATGCTAGTTTCGTTATCGTCAATTGCTTCCATCTTCATAATATTTTTAGCTCGGCACTTTTTCTACCTCGAACATGATACACTATATATATAATATTATGTTGTGATGTATGATAAACACAGTAAAAGTTGAATGCAATATGATGATTTAAATGCGTTTATAATATTTCTATGTTTAAACTGACTTCTTCCCTTCCCGGCGGACGTAACTCAAAATGCTTCCTATTTTCCTGTCCACGTCCCCTGCTTCACTACTACTTGCCCACTTCACTCAGCAAACCAAAGCGGTTGATATGACGGCTTCGGTGGACTAAGTGGACCAAAGGCGTAAGCCGCCGCCATTGGTGCATGCGTGCTGAAGACTGTAGGAAGATGGGCTGGAGGTGGAAGTGTGTGAGGATGATGTGATGCATGTGGATGTGGAGCTGCAGCAGCAGCCGCTGCGGCTGCGGCTAGAACCGACCTGGCACTACCATGATGAGCTGGAGGTGGCAAAGCACTACGAAGGATAGAATGATGATAATAATTATGATGTGATTCAGAAATGTGAGGAATCTTCACTGAGCATGAAGTAAAGTTGGTAAAATATGCTTACCCTGACGCAAAAGGGCTCAATTGATAAGCCGACGCAGTGGTGTGATTGCTCTGTTGTCCACCAGCTACATATACTGCACTACCACCACCTTCATAATGTAAAATGCAAATTAGTAAGGTATACAATTTATCTAGACGGTATTTTTTTTACCACGGCGACAATAACTTGTAGTTTAACCAACCATGATACGGCTGGTCTGCATACCCACCGTGATTAGTCCTACGGTATAATTCCTGTGTCGGAGTTGCGTAAATTGTTGGCGGAGGTGCTGGTGGTGGTTGCGGATGCGGAGATAATCCACGTCCTGGTATCATAACGTGTCGAGGTGGTTGTGGTGAAAGATGCCTAGCTCCACTGTAGTAATCAGTAAAACGAGGTCTAAATGAGCGTTTACACATATTACTTTACCATACAGAGTAGAAACGTGGCTCTGGGCAAAAACTAGCACTTACGATAATTCCTGCCGGTAAGAATGCGGTGGCAACGTGTTTGGACCCCATGCACTTGTTGATTTATGGGCCTCCCGTATAACCTGTGGGTGGTTTACCTCCTGATTCCGCAACACATCACTTCTACCCGAGTGATGATGATGATGGGCTGGTGGCGGAACTTGCGCAGGATGATAATGTGCATGATATTCTGCATTGGAGTTCCCATTCCTACCATTTGAAGACGCAGACGATGAGCTGCTTCCAGGACCACCACAATTTGGACCAGAGTGACCATTTACCGAATAATTAGCCGCCAATGATGATGAGTGGTGGGCAGGTATCGACTGAAACGTGTCTCTTTGATGGTTGTTGTAATTCTTGTTAACTGGCTTGGGCGTCTCATTTACAACCCTGTTTCCATTCATTGACGACGGCTCCAACCCCGGCTCCGTTTTCATTCCAATCAAGCACTCTGACTGTGCTTTGGCCAACAATCGCTTTTTCTGCGACGCGTACGACGTGGTGATAATTTCCGGCTTGACATCCCTCGTCGTATTGTTATTATTCTTGATGTTTGCATTTAGTGAGCTGTTTGACCCATTGGTTGCCATATTTTCTTTATGATAATGACTTAAATGTCCATGTCCATTTTGTCCATTGTGAGCGGACGGCGGTGGTATATGTATTTGCACCTGTGGAACCTGGCTTGATGCATGCGATTTCTGAGGACTCTTTTGTTCCTCATCGCTATCCCCAACCGTGACGCAGGACACAACGTTACGTCTTCTGGAACCACCACCATTTCTCGGTGTGGATTGATTGCTGTGCATTAAGAAATTAAAAGATTTCCAATGTCATAAGCTGGAACTTGGTTTAAAAGAATAAAAAATGAAGATGAAAATGAAAACGAAAAAATCAACAGAAAGACATCTACAGATAGATAGAGAGGAGGAGTCGGGCAGAACGTAAGATTTTTTTTTTCAAGTAGTAAAAAAAGTCAAAGAGAGCAACGGTGTACCCTACTCCTAAAGTGGTGCTAAGATCGTGAAAAACTAGATAAGGAAATAATTATAAACCTTCGGTAGGCAGGCTCTTCTTGAGGAGTGATGGCCAATACAGAAGGACAATTCGACCCCAAGGAACATTGCGTAACTTTTGAACTTACACAAGCGCTACAGGTACGGTCACGACAGCTATGAAAAAGGTTAACAATATAAACTTTGTGTTAACTTGTACTAAAAACAATAGCGTCAAAGTTACAGATTTTTGTTGGTTTTGACGATGACAATAAGTACAAAAGTAAGTTTGCGTACGCTGCGCTATAAATTGCATGTATTTTTTTAGAGTTTGCACTGATAAAAATTAAAATGTAAAAAATGATACGATGAACTATAATATAATATACGGTCAACGGTACAGTACAACTTATTATAAGCACAGGTCTACTGGACAAAGAGACGCTAATAAGAGTTTTTTTCTAGTTAATTTTAAGTGCGTGCATTTCTGGTCAGTAATTTAAATTTTGCAAAATTTCCAGTTTATTGGAGCTTCAAAAAATGATTTTCCAAAGTGTTAGCGCTACTACAAATGTGGTGGTCGTGGACTGTGCGTGGTACTACTGACTGGCCCCCCTCTTTGCTTTAAATGCGTTTTGCGTGTAAAGTGGAAAATCATGTAGGTGAGGCCCACGCACGAGAAACGAGAAAGGAACACCAGGATCCAGGATGCTTACAACGCATTGAGATTTCTTTTTCAGTTTCATTATTCATGATCACGTAGTGAAAGGAGAATTACCTTGCCAACATTAAGTTAAAGTTAATATATAGCTATAGCTAAGTTATGTTGGGTAATCTATTAGTATGTATCACAATGCCCCGAATGACTTGATCCTGAACTCCACTACTAACAGTATATGTATCTACGCGTGTTGATTCAAGCTGGTAATTTCTTTTGTAGTAGTGAAAATGATGCTTGATGTTATTGCCAACATTACAGAATGCGAATTTTAGCAAGCCGTGTGATTTATGATATCGCCGATTGAAACCACTAGTGTCCAATGATTAATGTCCGCATATATGTGCAATAATCGCCTAAATCGTTACTAGCATAAACTATTTTAGTCGGTTAGTCTGTTTCCCCTTCTACTATCTCACTGAATGATTTGCGAATTCAAATCCTGTTTAGTATTATGGCCTCATTTAAGAACTGCCGAAGCACTATCAGTGCGAACATTGTTTTTACCAACACAATGCCGACATGACCTGTAGTTGATTTTTAGTTGATGTCTCACTCAACCCGTTTCTGTATGGCTTAATATTAGTGAACACGAGCGCAGTGCTTTTTTGTATGCAAAAATAAATGTGTGCAAAAAAATGTGGCATTATTTTACCTGGGTGCCTCGTCGTCACTATCAGAGATAGTAATCACAGATACCGCTGGACTTGGAGTGTCCCTTATAGTGATGGTGGGTTGGCGCAAATTGCTGTTGGTATTATTGTTGTTACTGCTGTTGTTGTTATTGTTACTAGCGTTAATATTACTGTTACTGTTGTTAAGTGATGAAGTTTTGCTGGTGCTGGGTGTCTGCACTGCAACCCCAATGCTTCCGTTGCTGTGATGATTGTTATTCAGGGAGCTGCTGCTACCACTGTGATGTGCATGGATGACATTGCCATTGCTTGTATGACCTGATCCATTATGACCATTGTACACGGCATTGGAATTGGTCTCTAGTTTCGGCTGATTCAGTCCATGGTACGAATTGTAGTGTTTTGAAGAAGAATGCGCTGGTTGGTTGTTATTCCAGTTGTTACCTGTAGAAAAACGCAAGGACATAATGAATAAATGAGATGGAAACATAATTTTGGGAATATAGTTGAAATATACATGGCATTTGTTCTTACCGTTATGACTGTGTGGACTACTCTCCTTTACTCGCTTCTTCACTGGTGATAATTGGCTCACATTCTCGTTCACCTTCTTCAAGCCATCGAAGTGATATTGACTTCCGTTAGGATAGTGATGTACTTTCGAATGCGCTGGTATAGAGTTACCAACATTAGCCCTGTTGTTTCCGTTGCCATTTGCTCCGGCTGTGTAGCTCAGAGTTGAGTAGCTTGATGTTTGATGAGCCAAAGGTGGTTGGACAGCGTGTTGCGGGGGGCCTGCAGACAGTACCATCTGAGGGTTCTTCATTGAAGAAGCACCAGAGACAGGATTTGTAGCCACCCCGACACTAATGCCTCCGTTTCGCTTGCCCCAAGGTCCATCCACGATCCCGGTTGGTTCATACATGTCCGCCAATTCCACTGGAAAACAGTGGCGTTGATCCTAAGTACAAATATAACGATAATGATAAAGGTGCACAACTTATAGTACGCCATATGTATGTATTTTAGTTGTTAGTACTTACCCTGTATGAATTATTAACTTGAATGAGGGTAGCAGAGTCAACCAGAAGCGGTCGACCCCACTCAGCAGAATCTGGTATTAGCGGCTGCTGGAGACTGTGCCCGTGTGGGTGATGTCCATGTGTATGTTGTGCAGCAGCCGCTGCAGCTGCTTGCCATGATGACGGAATAACGGCAACCTGGCGTCCACCCGACCAGGAAGTCTGTACTCCCTAACATTAGGTACATATTATTATTATTTTGGTAAAATACCACCGTTACATACAGTTTGAACGCAAATTCTCAGATTGCCCCTATCATGGTGTAGGTAGGTTGTGGTAGTGTGTAGGTATACTATAACCTACAACTACAAAGCCTTGAAACAGGGAACTTACCGTTACTAGCATTTGACGACTACTTTGATCAACCATGGAAACAGGCACATACTGTTGCTGTGCCGCGGCTGCTGCTGCAGCAACCTGTTACAAAAAGCAAACGGAACTGGTTACTAAACAATCTTTACTTAGGGGGGTCTGTAATGTTAGTAGTGTACTATGTACTTTTACGATGGCTCAAAAAATTAATCATTTGGCTTACCTGGTATGGTGGACAAAGAAGAGGTGGCACCAACTGTGGTGGAAAGTCACTTCTTGTTGAGGTATATTGACGTGGTGCGGATCTTCCGTACAACTGATACTGATTGGCAAGGGTGGGTGGAAAGGCTAACGCCACATTGGCTGCCGATGTTGGAACAAGATTTGCCACAATTGGCGGAGCAGAGGGTCCTTGGTTGTTTGTTTGAACGTATCCACTTCCACCTCGTCGGCAAACCTCCATCATTTGCACGCTTGACTTGACGTTAGAGCAGTGAGCGTAGTCCACCAAATGAGCCAAAGTCACGAACGCATGATTCAAAGCCTCTCCTGGCGTAATGCGACGTTCCTGTTGAAATCACAAAAGAAAAAAATCAAACGTTGACAAGAATCACTATCTGTCTCCACACATTTGGGGACTGTAACAACGAATGTAAGAACGATAAGTCACTACTTGGTCCATTGTGAGCATTCTCTTTAGAAGATCTATGAACTCTCTGCGATCTGCCTTTTCCGCGAGAAGTTCTCCACCCTCCAAATCCGTTGGGACGTTGACTTGACCAATATCATCTAAACAGTTAAAGATGTACTTTCGAGCTTCCTTCGACTTGATGCCTGTTTCCGCTTCATGCTCTTCAGGTGTCTGTCAATGAGACATTCCAAATACAGTTAGTGAGAGTGTTCCTTCAAAAATTTTCATAATCTTGTAATTTTATTGTATTTTGTTCGGTATATGCCTTAAGCCTCCAGAAAGGATAGGTGCTGTCAACATCCCTGTAGAAAAACTTTGTTGTTTTTGAAGCCGAATTTAGCATATGTTCAGTAGGCAAACCCTGTGTTTGGCTAATATAGCGGATTTGGTCGTATTCCGAAGACCCTGGATAGAGTGGCCAACCGAGAAACAGTTCCGCGATGACGCATCCCAATGACCACATGTCAATTGCTTCACAGAATGGGAGTCCTACAGTGGAAACGGGACTTGGTTAGTGTTTAACCACAAAAATACTTAACCACGGCGGCTTTCAAATCAAAAGTCTTAATGTTGCTTACCAAGTATGATTTCCGGTGCTCGGTAGTACCGAGACTGTAAGTAGGTATTGCATACAGCCTTGGAAACATGAGAAGCGGATCCAAAGTCAATTACTTTGACACGGTACGGTTGTCGAATAGGATCAACCAGCATAATGTTCTCTGGCTTGAGGTCAGCATGAATCAGACCAAGTTGCTATTGGAAAATAAATACGATATTTAAGTAAAGTACCATTCATGACAGGAAAATTGAAAACAGTAGCCGTTGTCATCATCATCATCAACTTACCTTTAGTTTCAAAAGAGCTGTCAGAACTTGCTGAAGAATTGGTCGAATGTACTTCAGCGGCAAGGGCGAGAACTTGTTTTGCTTAAGAAAGTCATACAAGTTCTGCTCCAGCATTTCGAAAACCAAGCAGGTATGGTTTCGGTGCTGGAAGCACTCGTATGCTCGGACAAAATTGAATTCGTCAGCATTTTCCTGGCTCAGTCTCGACAAGATGCTCACCTATGAAATGAAAGTGAAATTAGCAATGAGGAAAATACTTAAACTAATAGTATAGAACGCTCTTCCTAATCTGCGATAGTAGTATAAACATCATTGATGTAAAACTGTATGCAAAAAATATTTCAGCTGTAATAATCCTTCGGAAAATGGTTTCCCGACGGGAATAGGCAACTGAATTTACTATAGCGATCATTAAAAATTGTTTCTAGATATACATTATCTGGACACAGAGTGCAGATCGCATGCAAAGATATTTCACTCTATCCGAGTGTCGAACCCGAGACCCCATGTATGTAGAGCGTGTCACTGAAGGCTCCGCTTAGACTGACACGTCGATAAACATGATGCAAATTTCTAACATAAAGAATAGGGTATTTGGAACGGATACAAGCGAGAATTGTGGACTAAAATGACACTTGTTGTGAATAAATGGACGAATTTGCAATTCTGCTCAATAATGCCTAGGATTATTTCGTCGGTGATCATCGGAAATCAGATTAAATGTTGACTAAATTTTGGCTATTTTTATGACTTTTCTATGAAAACCTGTCAATTTATTTTATGCATTACAGATTTAAAAATCATTACTGCAATTGTCGCGGAGTTATTGAATTTTTGTGCTGTGCCACGCTTATTGTTATTCAAATTCAAATCCCATTTTCACAATTCTTTTGCAGTGACAGGCGATTAGAATTCATGAATTTTCAAAATGTGCAAAAAGTCACCAGGTTCTAACCTAAGGACATTCCTTGCAAAAAATTGACTTTACCATATTTTATGTATTTTTTAAAACTAAAGCGATAACAATTGTGATTGGCATATCCCTTTTGTCAACTCATAAACCAGCATCATTTTCACTTAAGTACCTACTTACACTGGTGCAAAAAGCAGGGTATAAATAATTTATTAGTTTAGAAAGTGTTGATAGTGCAGATTATAGATCCTTTCGAAACTTCCAGTTGAAGGAGAGAGATCACTGATAGCTTGGTTTGCATATAATGTACAATGTGGGAAAATTTCCACTAAAGCAAAGCTGGTGGTGGCACCCTATAAAAGACCATAAAAGTGCTTCGGCGAACTCATGCGACTATGTGTAAATGACATCTGCCTCTCGTATTTTTATGACTGCATGCTTGATTATGAACAAAAAAGTTTTCATACGATCATACGTGAAAAAAACAACATTTGTTGCTTGCTTTCATCATGATATCTTCTGCTCGTATTAATTTACGTAAACGCCAGTTATGAAAGTCTGTTGTCGTCGCTTGGAAATTATTTTTACATACACAATACGTAACATTCTGTTTTAGCAGGCCATAAAAATATGCAAAATTTCCAGAATACCTACTTTTCGCAACAACAACATCATCAAAACTCAAAAGTAACTACGCACGTTGAAACAAAACTACCCATATGAAATAAATTAGTGAAAGTGACGTAAAATTCCCCTTAAATCTATTTGGGTTTTATCAATCATCAGAATGCTTATTACGCTACTGTGCATAACATCTTGATTTGCTTCTCGTAATTTCCTTTTTTAATAAAATTGCAGAGTTTTCTGCCAAAATCTTACCTCAATCTGGCCTTGGCGGGCATACGAGGGATGGTTCTTCAGTATCTTGATGGCGACGATCTCGTTTGTTCCTTTCTTCCAACATTTTACCACCTGCGAAAGAAAATTGTAAATCATTAATTCTAAATCATTCCATTACATAACTTCCAGCATCATAATATGCGTGATATGAGTTAAGACTTTCTCTAGAAATTCATGGATGTGTATGAATCAGCAATCAGTAAAAGTATCGCCTTCCAGTAATTTTTCATAGATTCGCATATACATTATCATGCCTCCAGAAAGCAAAAGAAATGTTACATGTACATACATGAATAGCCTATACAATTCAGCTTGTGTCTCTTTCATGTCAGTTAGGTCATCATCATAAGATATACTTTTTTTTCTTTATGAGCTTGTTTTTGAATTGGCGTGTCACAGTCATCATCAGATGACATGATTATTCCACTTTTATTGCAACATATAATATCATACATAACTCGCTTTGTAATACATCAAGTCAAGCTAATCATGTATTTTTATGTGTTTTGTATGCTCATAATATATCAGGAGTAAAATTCCGATATGCATCTTTGGTTACGAAGAAAAGCTGGTATTTTATGTTACGTCTTCACGTGCCGCCACCGCCTTTGTACTAACTTCATGCATCAAAATTACGAGGTTGTTTAAACAACACTCATTATTATCTCCATTCAGTACCGCTGCTGGTAAAACACCAGCCATCACCAAAGCAATAACTTGAAACTTTTATGTTATTAATTTGTTATTGTTATGAGTCTCCCATTGTGTCGCTTCTATACATTATTACTGACGTGGGTTGCTTGGAATTGGGATGGGGCACACTCCACGTGCATAGGTACCTATTTAAACTGGAAACTCCACGTGACATGAAAACTCATGTTTGACGTGCACTAAGCAAATTCTGAGTTGCATATTGATTTTCCTTCCAGCAATTAGAAAATTCAACGGTATTGCCAACCGCGTAAATTATGGTGTTGAGCAAGACGACAGCTAATCCTGTTTGCTTTCCCTTTTCTCTCCTTCCTCTCGCTATTCATGTTCAAGTGCAACCACGCCTTGTACTAATGATAATGTACTGTTTTCCTTTTACAATTGATAAACAGTGTTGTATATTTTATGCTGTCTTGCAAACTCATGTATTATCTATCTGCTAGGCGATTGGTTGTCTGCATAAGAGCATTATAATCCAGTAAGGTTTGTTGCATTTCGCCCCAGTATCAGCTACTGACGTATGTAATGGATTTTCTGGATGTTCATGCAAACGCCTACTACCTAATTTCATGCATATCAAATTATGTAAAAATAACCCAACAATGGAAATCATAACGAGCTTCGACTACACAAAAGGCGTTCCTGGAAGCAGTAGGCAAGCTCGTATTAGGGTAACCTTCGCTAATTAGTACATATGAAAGCAGCTTGCGTCGTCTGCTGAATCGACCCTATGCTACCCATCTAACTTGTGCAATCATGTTTTTTTGCATGAATTTAGAATCCTATTATTAGGTGGCCTCATTATTACCTGTCCGAAGGTTCCACGTCCAAGAAATTCCAAGACTTCGTAATGAGTCTGAGATGTCATCGAAAAGAGAACCTCATGCTGAACCAGTTGGTAGTCACCATCTCCCCCGCCGCTGCCGCCGACGGTTGCCTTACTTTGCACCGCCGTGGTGGCTGTTGCTGTGTTATTGGAGTTGATAGGGTTTCCCGCGGCTCCGCCAACACTGTCCGCAATACCATGCCCACTTAGTCCCCCGCTGTCTGTTTCTACACACTTGCGCTGAAATAATGATCATGGAAAAGGTTAAAACCCACTTCATTGCCTCCAAACCCTTTGCGCCATGCGTCATCAATGATGACTCATCATAGAATACGTATATTGTCAAAAATAGCATATAATTTCACAACAATTGTGCTCATGATCGCTTACCTTCCTGGAACAACGATGGAAATTAGATGAAGCCGAGGAGTCGTGAACGTACTTAATAGCGGAGGCTCGGATGGGGACGTGCGCCTGAGGGGGCTGCGGGGACACCGCTCGCCCACCTTGACCATCACACAGTACGCGCCTTCCCCCCTGTCCACAGTCAGCAAGCCAGCAAGCACCTCCACTATTACTGCTACTATCAGCCACTGCACTGACGCAGTCAACTACCTGTGTATTCAATGTCATAGTTGGAGTCATTGACATTATGTCCAAACAAACAAAAAGGTTTCCAAGAAACTCCGAACAATCACATAACGCGGGTAACAAAAAGAGTCACAGAAAACAATGCACTTTGAGCTTGACAATGTCAATGTCACGTCATTTCATGAATGGAATGATACACATGATTCTTCATTAACCATGAAACAAAGCCTTGAAATGAATGACCAGTTGCTACTTTGAGTTATCGTACTCCAAACGTTTCATTATAGCAAACTTTCAATCAAGTACGCTCAAGACATATATATTAATTTATATTGGTTTTTGGGTGTATGCAAATTTATTTCGTATTTTTACGATTAATTTAAAATTCGTCATCATTTTAAAAATCTCAGTTTAGTGCATTGTGTATCCACAAAATTACTGCTAGCCTTGATTTGTCGATTTATTTTTGCCATTTAGAGGCGGCAATTAATATCAACACAATGTGACAAGTGTGCCGGTTGTCGAAACATTTTCGTTATGAAACTGGTTTCGTTTCGTTCATTTCGTCATATGAAATGCTTGACGTTATTGCATTTACTGTTTACGTTGATTTGCAAGCAAGTACGAAAGGGAAAATATCGAACAAAGGTCAGAAACGGAATCTTTTAAAAAAAGTGCAGTACTTACCACGCAATGCAAGGTTGGTTGTCGCTGTTCACTCATTGCTTGTCATTGTTGCCTCAGCTTAACATCCCCACCAAGCGAATTTGCAGGTAATGATGATTTGATGGAAGTATCAAGTCCAGCGTACTTCTGGAAAGAAGCCTTTGGCCCTTGATGGGGAGCAAAGCTGCTGCTAACGGATGTCTGGAAGAAAGAAAGCAAAATGTTTGCTTTAATTAAAAATAAGGATAAGCCCATTAGCAATCTCTCACACCAAAAGCTGTTTGCGTTCTTGTGCCGCTTATCTAAGAGAAGTTCTTCAGTGGAAAACGAATTTGCCATTGTACTAGCAAGGGGTAATGTGCGCATTTAATTTTTTCACTCAAAATGTTACACTTTTGATTTTTTCGAGTTTTGGCATTTGTGAATGCACTTTCACTGTCACACTTTTTGCATAAAATAGTGTGCATTAAATAATTTGCGCTGTAATCATCGGTGAAAGTCATTTTTGAAGATATTAAAAATAAATAAATTGCGTTTTAATAAAAATGCAATGTTTTCACTGAACAGTTTATGAATGGCCATTGTGTATTGTCGTAATTATGGACAAAGTCAATTCAACAAAAATTGATTAAAGGAAAAATGCAAAAAAATGCGCATTTCATTGTTTGCGCAAATGTCCTTTTAAATGCTCATTCAAATGAGCAAAAAAATCAAGCAAAAGGCAAATATAAATGTAAATCCAAAATATAAATTTATTTTTGTGCTTACCGATCGCCGTCCTGCAAACCGTGTTGGGGAGTTTTCACTCTCCTTTGTCTTCTGTCTAATTTCCAAAAAATTGTATTATCGTATCATTTTTAAAGCTGTTCGAAGTGTTGAGTGGAGCAAAGTGCTGGGTATTATGCAAGGCACACAAAATAATTTTGCTTGAGAAAATTTAGACAAATCAAATGCAGCCGTTTATTTTTTCAATTGCTTCTGATTATTATTATGATTCAAAAGTGCACCAATAATAATCAAACTTTTACTGCGATGGACAAATATTTTGATGTTGTTGTTTCGATGGTAGAAGATGGTTCTTTTGTTTAAGCCAGTGATCAATTCTAAATAATTTGATCGGGTCTATTTAGAGTGCTCGGTAGAGTTGACATTTTTAGCTGAGTAAATACCATATTTGTACAAATTTTAATGAATTTTAAAAAGCACTAGCGATTCTCTAACCGACCCTGACCCAGCTGCTTTGATTTGCACTGTAAATGACATTGAGTATAATATAGTTTATACCCAACAATTGCTCATGTCCACAATCCTGAGGTTTCTCAATAATACTCCAACATCAGAGGAGATACATCATGGCTTGTTTTTTACATTCATGCACTCTCTCACTGTGAATTCCTCTAGACGTTCGTCCTGTAGAAGAGAAATGTATTATTGTGTACCTATCTATAAAATGTTTTTGTATGTGCAAGCTTATATGCATTTCATTTTAAATTATATGTATATCCATTGACATACATACAATCATTATAGAAGTAGGCATCAAAAGCTGTTATTGGAGTGTTGCTCAGGATAATAGTATCACTATATGGTTATTCAAATGCCTGAAATCTATCTTTTATAAATAAACTGGTCCCATTTGCCACTGTGAACTGTTATCTTGAAGAAAATGATAAGTACTTCGCCACATCATGGAAGAAGGTTCATGCATTTATCGCTTCATGGAGGCAATTTATTAATTTGCATAAATGCATTAATGCGATTAATTCCTGGAAGTGGGGAAGAAATAAATACATAGAGGACCAATATTCTAAAATGGCTGGTGACTAATTAGTGATGTCGGCCAAAAATTGGGTATTCTGATGGGGACAGCAATCTTGCATTTTTTAAAAGCTCATTGCCCCATATATCTCCATTTATTAAAGTAATCAAATATGGAACAACTATGAATATTTTCTAAAAATGTCGAAAATAAAACCCCATTCCTTTTCATTGAATCTTCA
Organism: Entomobrya proxima; assembly: GCA_029691765.1. Lineage (NCBI taxonomy): Eukaryota > Metazoa > Arthropoda > Collembola > Entomobryomorpha > Entomobryidae > Entomobrya > Entomobrya proxima. The sequence goes on along the minus strand of CM056173.1, from coordinate 41,246,831 downwards.
TTAACTCATTAAGTCAATTTGATGAAGGTTTCATATGTTTTCGAACAACATTTCGAACATTTTTAGCAACCTGGCAACAGTGTTGAAGCCATCATCATATCAACGGGTTTGCTCGCTAGTGGTCGAAATTACTAAAAAAGCAGTACCCAGGGTTTGATACGGTTTCCACATCCACACAGTTTATTGTACTAAGCTGCAGCTGCATACCTATTCACACTAAGAGTGTGTTGTACTTGGACTATACTGTCTGGCTGCCACCAAAAGTAACTACCAAAGACAGGATGAAAGTTGAACGCTTCAGTTTCAACTTCTGTGTTCAACATGTGATGAAATATCCCAAAGTGGGAGAACGTTCACACATAATGTATATGCCGGACTAAGGGGAATGGACTTGTCCCCGTATATTAACTACATATTGAGCATTGAAAAATAATATGATGAGAATCTCCTCTAAAACTCTTATAAAATCCTCAAACTTTTTGTTGTGCATGACGGTGATAACCTTACTCGCACTAGCATAAAGGCTATGATATTATAATACAAGAGCGTAACCGTGTACAAAAAGGTAAGTCATAATGAATATAGGGATACCTACATAATAGACGTACTTCTCACCAAACAAGACCACTAATTCCTCTGCACAACTTTTTCAGCAAGCCAACCTTAATAACATCAATATCACACTCATAATGATGCAGGCGCAGAGAGAAACAGATACATGTCCCTAATGAACGTATCATCCCAAGATTCAGTTACACATAGAAAATACCTAGAATTACTCACTGAAAAATACACCATGAGTGTATCAAGGATGCGACAGAACAAAATGGAAAGTTTCCTCTGCTAAAATTGCTTCTTCTCATTTTGGAGGAAAACCAACATGTTTCATGACAAAATATTGGCATGGAAGTGGAAGAGTGAAATATTCTCTGTAAACAGAGAGATGTTTGAAAAATTCTGGTAAAATAGGTAATTAAAAAAGTCTATTGATTATATCTTGTGCATTTTCATACAACAGACCGACATACTAGATTTTTTCATATAAAGCTTGAAACTGCGTCGTCGCGAGGCTAAACGTATTTTCCAACGTATTGTTCTTTTATCATAATATCAACATGATGAGAAGCAGAAAAAAAGAGCAACACGTATACAGTAAAGCACATTATTAACAAACCCATTATTATTATTACTAGACTAACTAGACTCCTTTTGTATGGGCAATATGAAAGGATTATATTCATGCAACATGCAACGATGATGATGATGGCTATAGTTTGGCTATCCTAAATGCTCACCTATGCATAAGTACATATACCTATACCCTACTGACACTAAACCCTGTTCATTTTCTTCATTTTCCTCTTGGACTGGGATGTCACAGATAGGACACAGTCTTTTCGTTCATAAAAAGCCTTCACGTTTGTCTCGTAAGAAATTGCCTTGCGTGACGTTACCTTCTTTTACCTTTCTTAAAATTTCATATAGTTCATATGTAGCAACAACGTGAGGTTTTCTGCTGCAGTAAGGCTTGATCTTTTCATTTTCCATGCCCTTATGCCTTTCATAGTGTTGTAGAGATAGGGCCTCTGGTAACATGGATTTTTTTAAACAAAGCTTTATTTAATTACAAAGCAGCTGTCCTTAAATAGGACTTGACTTACTTGCTATAGAGAGAGATGAAGAAGCGTATATATAGCGTGAACGCTTTTATGACCAGACATTGACAAACTCAAAAAAAGCTCATTTGCCGTTTTGTTGGGCTCTCAGGTTTTGCACGTCTTGCAAAATCTCCATATGCTCAAATGTACGTGTGCTGCCTGCTATTAGTTTATTTCCGGTGGAGAATATCGTTCCACCGAGTGAAAATAACTGTCTATACTTTCAAGTCAAGCTGGCAGATTAATTATCCTTTGAAAATTAAGGAGGTCACTCCAATGACATAGCAAGCATGGGATTTTTTTATGGTAGCCCCATGTTTCCCAAGGCTTGTGTTTGTATGAAATGTCATCTTTTTGAATGTGTGCTTGCATGCTATATACACTTTTTTTCATTTAATTGCTTATTGTTGAGTAAAATACCTGCAGTGCGAGCAGTGTCTTGATGATAGTTTTTCTTATCCGGCTACATACAACATTTTAGTGTGTGTGTTTATATACTTGAGCAATGATCATTTTTTAAGTTGCCGTGGGTAGTAATATCATTATCATGATGATGATGCTAAGGCCCATAGGTAGATTTTCATAGGCAGAAAACTGTTTGCGCTTTTTGTTAGCAAAGAACCAAGATGATATTGATGACTATGACGACAATGATGTTTCTCTTGGTTTCTTGTCTATTCTCATTTGTGATGTTGCTAAGCAGAGACGGGGATCGAAAGCATTGAGAGCGTCTGCATGTTGTTCGATAGGTTACCACGGCTACATGTCGTTGTACAAAAATCGCACAACGCGAGATGATTTTCTTTGCCATATCGCTTGAATTTTCAATTTCAGCAGACTTAATAACAGATGCATTTAAGTTGAGAGAACTTTATCCTCTTTCTATCATGAAATCATGATCATCATTCATTTACTCTTGCTTGTACACAAACTAATAAAGCTGGGTTTGTATAGAAACTCATGTTAATGATTGGAATATTTAGAGAATTTCGTTATCACGATGACATGACATGCATGCTTACGTACATTGTACATTCACACGAAAAATATTTTTGATTCGTAATGTATCTGCTATTAGAGATAAATTGTGATAGCTTGGATGGTGGATGCAGAATGGTACGACGGCCCTCTGTTGGCGTCAGAAGAAAAGCTGATGGCGTTTATTTTCATATAACGCCACTTCTTTACGAGTGGCTAATCATTCATACCTGTCATTCATTAGCAGTGACAGTTACGACGTTTGTCTAAAACATTATCCCATTCAATATTGCATTGTAATGCCTACTAAACTGCTAATTTTCTATTTCTACTACTAAGTTGTGGCTTGAAGCTTGAACTTGCATAGGAACGGTATGTAACGGAACCAAGAAAAAATGCTTTCTCCAAGCAAAGATGCCGTTACGCTGCTTATGAATATGTTGATGTTGGCCTCTTGAGTGGAAATATTTTTTGTTCCACAGGTGCATGCACATTTTGCCACTTTCTTACGCGCTTTGACTAGAAAATCATTGTGTTAAAATCTATTCTGTCATTCGCCTGTTTATAATGTGCGTCAGAGTAACAAAACTGTGGCTGTGGAAAAGTTTGGTGGCTTTCATTGTGCTTGCTGGGGTTGTCACCGTTGTTTCCCTTATCGTTCAATCGGAAAATTGGATTCTTAAAAGCCCTCTTCACCACGCCATTGTTAATGTGCCATTTGCAGATAAAATTGAAAAGAATAGTACAAAAAGTAGCAGTGTATTGCGCATCAATACAAAATTAAATGATAAAATCATCACACGAAAAAATCCATATATTACGGATCCCGCCTGCCAAAATTTCAGTATAAGGTAATTTGATCAAAGTATCAATTTAAATGCTGCGAATGGACAATACACAGATTAAACTTCATACATCGCAATAATAATATCAAATATCAATTTTATGCATGCGTGTTAAAAACATGTTTGTGTTGATACGTGATATCCAACATAATATGGGCAAACGTGTGAAGAATCACGCCTTTGTTTCAAAAACAAGCATTATTCATAATATCGCTGTTCTGGAGCAATTTGCAAAGTTGGCAACAAATCTGGTGTTTACTCAAAATTAGGGTAATGGAGCATCAAAAGTTAAAACAGCCTGTTCATTATTTAACAATGAATAGATTACTTTTATTTATAAAAAAATTGACAGATTAGCAAATTTTTACTGTGATAAAGTCACATTATTTGCATCAGTATCAATAATAGTCAGAAAAATCTTCCTAATAAGACTCTTCAGTGATTATTACTGGTGGCATAATCATGTTTATCACTTTTTGAGTCAGCAGAATAAGCGTCTCGAATTTCATTATCTGAGGTTTCCTGGTCGTGGTACTCTAGTATCCATTTCCTTATCTGCTCTATTTCAATTTGTCTGGCCCGAATCACTGACGCTGGATCGTTGGGATGGCGAGCACGTAAGTCGAGATGGTGGGCGCCTTCCGGAATAATCACAGCAATTAAAGAGTCAGATAGTGATTCCAAAAAGCCACCTCCAGACCAAGGATCCAACAGCCCATTGCTAAACGTTTCAAAAAATGTATCATATAATATGAAAGTACGTAGAAAATAGTAATTCTATCACAAGAGAGTTTTGTTCACCTAAAAACGATATTGGAGGAGGCTCGAATGTTTCTCCCACCATATATTATCTCTGCCATGTTAGCTCGTGGTCGCAATCCAAATTGTTTCAAACAATTTTCTTCGTAGGCAGTATAGTTCCATACCATAGGCTCGAACATATCGTTCACACCATCACTACACATTGGCATTACCATTTCGTTGCAACTCTGAAAATTTACATTTTTTGCTTCTAATTTTGTTCAAACTACTAGTTGACTCAACTAGGCGTTTTTTGATCATATTAAATATCAACCTGAACATTCCATCCCAAATCTCCCAATGAACCAGAGTCCTGCTGCGAAACATCCACACAAGTTGCTGTTCCTGTGTAATTAAAGTACACACCAACTGCCTTGTATAGAGTTTTCAGCAAGAATTTGTCAGTGAGTTCAGGATCATTTAAACCGCTGCAAAAAACCTGCAATGATACACATAAATCATAATAACTAAAAGAAGAATGTCACTGTGCAAAAATGTACTAAGCACTACCTGAATGGGATTTGCAGGCAATGGTTCTAGGAAAGATGCTGGATATGGATAGTCAACCATTGCTAAATTTCCGTAAACTTCCACAAGCCAATTTTTCAGGTCATCAATATCCTTTGAGGTTTTCAACGGTTTGCACAATTTCCATGTGCTGGTCAGCCAATCACGACCAGCGTCTTAAAATTTAAAAAAGGTGAAGTATGAGTTGCCGAGTGAAATTGAATGAACTAATGGGCATAATGTAAGGTACATACCACTTTTGCCGAATTTGTTAATAACGTCCCAAGATTTTCTGATTAAAGAAGAGCAATTTGGGGACGCTTTGTCAAAATCCTGTGTCACAATTTTAAAGAAAGCATTGCAGGGTGTGATCCCCTGGAATTGCAAAACGGGTGCTGATGCCGCAATTCCACTGGATAATTCAAATAAAATTGCATGCTATTTTTGCTACTTGTTTCAGAATAATTTTGCTTGCTTACAATTACCCTTGTATAATATGGGGATATTTGACACGCATCCAAGCAGTCAGCATTCCACCATAAGAACCTCCAAATGCAATGACAGGGCTGTTCTCCGCTCCCTTTCTTGTCTTTTTGAACCATGTCAAAAACTCGGCAAAATCCGCAAGGGCTTGTTCCGAAGTCAAGTAGCCTGATTTGTCAGGGCCCTAAGTAATATTTAATCATTGAGAAATATATATTTGCTGCAATTTAGCGCGGTATGAAAAGTAGATGTGAATTGGTCATACAGAAAAGGACTCGTTTCCAAATGGAAAGGATTTTCCATAGTAACGATGCTCCGCAAAAAGCAGTAAGGCTCCAAAGTTGGGAGCAATGTCCCACATGAAACCCGTGTTTTTGGCGAACCATTCAATGTCCCCTTCATTTCCTGTGTAGAAAAAGATTGGTCCTCCTAACGTCTCATTGAAGTAGCTGTCATTGTACAAGTATCTCATGGGAAAGGTTTCATTACATCGTGCAAATGAAAAGTGATCAACCTAAAGACATTCAATTAATCATTTTAGCAATGATAGGGTAATTTTGATGTTTAACAATTTGGTAGTGCAATTTTTAATAGTGTACTCACAGGAACATTATAGTAGCCCGTTTTGTAACTGTACTCTCCGGCTACCAATAGCACAGTTGTCAAAAGTATAAAATTCACAGCAGATAGCATGTTTGTCAAGGGAATTGACCTTATCTGCTTGTCAACAAAACGGATAAATGAGTTTCCTTTCAGACACAGGAAAGTTTCTTATAAAAATTACCAAACTACTGAAGCTGCAGTTCAGTAGCCTGAATAGCTCACTATTTCTGTCCACCCTCAAGAGTGGTGTGTGGTCATGATATTATGTTGCTCATGAATTTGGTTAGACCATTTAAGACAGACTGATGGTTAAAAACATCAAACATCTTTATTTATCTTTCTTTGCAGCAACTTAGACCTGGCTCTTGTGTATCAAATCATGAAAAATACAAGATTTGTATTCTTACATTTTTATGTAAATCAATTCATTTTGTTAAAGACGAGCTGAGCATTGGAAAGATTCATGTTAGCCAATATATCCATCAACACTAATGAGATTTACTGATTATAGGGAAACGATTTCAATCGTTAATTGATGCTTGTTAGTGAATGAATGATATCTAAAAAGCAATGTTTGCATGGAAAGAGAAACCAGTCATTCTGATTTGGAACAAAAATATAAGGCTAGGCTCAGTAATGAATACTTATATTATTGCGTGCTTGGTTTTAGTAGAATGCAGTCAACGCTAGTTTTTGGCAAATGTACGTGCGCAATCTAATGTTTTACAGTAGAACTAGTACTTTTAGAAATTTAGTTACGTCTAGTAGTACACGAGACCACCCATAGAAAGATCTTCCTCAAGCAGCTTTAGTTGTTGGTATGGGTTTGGGAAGAAATGGGTATAAAATTAAATGTGATGAAGAAATCTTGATTGAATTTCAGCTTGTATGACGATGATACCTTTGAAATAACTGGCTTGGTGTCATATCCCGGAAGTGGAAATACATGGACAAGGCATTTGATTCAGTTGGCCAGTGGTGTGTACACTGGTAGCTTCTATTTTGACGTGGACTTATTTGGAAGAGGTAATTATTGTAGTATTCTTTAAAACAAAAAGAAGCATGCTTATTCAGACATGTCTTTTCATATAAAAGGATTTTATGGAGAACGGGAAGCATGGTACTCTGGACGAACAATAGTGCAAAAATTCCATGAAAAATACGACAAGAGAATGAACATTAATCGAACCATCCTTGTCATCCGCGAACCGTTTCCTGCTATTCTGTCTTTTGCAAACTACTTGGAAGCTGGACATACGGGAAATGCATACCTCTTACCGTATCATCACAGAGGTATTCCAATGCAATAGCATCTCAGAGTTCTCCCATATAGTATTACTTGCGGAGTTGTTGGGGTAACTTGAAACAAGATGAAAATCCCTAACAGACTGGCCGAATTTTCTGCTACACTCAGCCTATAACTGGCTTTCCCTGGCAAAAAGCTGGATTGAGTCTCCTGCAAGTGTACTTGTGATACATTATGAGCTTCTCAAGTTGCAACCGGTGGAAAATGTGGCAAAAATTTGCTCCTTTCTAAATCATAGTTGCCCATATCTGTTGAGTCCGTGTTTTAAGGTATATTTCATATTTCACAAATCAAAACAACTGCTAATCAGATTTTAAAAGTATTTTTCTAGATGTTTTTCTTAAATTAATGAAACTTTTAGAAACACCTGGAAGGTTCATTTCACCGTTCAAAATCCTCCATATTAAAACGAATGGAAAAGGATGAAACAAGAGCCGCTAAATACCCAAGCGAAATTAAAAATGTCATCAGCAGAGGAATTGATCATTTAAATAGGCTGCTTCAGATGCACGGACAGGAATTAATTCCCTTACACTTGTACCAGCACTACACTCCTGAGAATACGTCTGCAACCGAAAGACTGTGAAAAACGGAAAATACTAAAATCGAAAACATGTAAAACGTAGTTTTACTAATTCTGCAACTATGAACTTGAAAGTATTAGAAAAGACGTTTAATAAATAGTTTTTTTGCAAAGCATTAATTTAACACAGAATGTCCTATCCCCGAATTCCCAATACAAAAATGCTCATGGTCTACTGAATTCCTATTTATTTGCAAAAGTACTGAGAATTTCCAGAAAACCTATTTCAGCAACATAATTCGCTTATTTGAATTTCATTTCAAAAGTAAGAGGAACTGACAAAAACCCATTTTAATTAAAACGGTTTGGGTGAAATGTAATTAGTATTAGACATTCTTGACTGCATGTGTAAAAGACTTGGACCCAAGGTCGCAGAGGAAAGCGTGCCTATTCAAAGACTGTTTTATTTTTTTACTTTTCTCAAAGATGGTTACAAAGTGCAGTAATAATAAGTACTTTTCTATTGCTAGCCAACAAAGTCCTCGATTGCTCTGTTGACTTCCTCCGGCTTGTCTTGTTGTACAAAGTGATTCCCATTAGCTACGTATTTAATATCCAGCCTGTCAATGTACTCCTTTGTAAGTTCTGGCAGATCTTTGGACAAAGCCAAGTCGTTTTCTCCCCAAATTATGAGAGTAGGAACGGTAATTTTAGGCAGTGTCCTAGGAGACACCAAGTTTGATCCAGACATAGCACTTCTGTAGTAATTGATTGGCGGACTCCAAGCACCTATTAATGAACAACATTAAAACTTTCCCACGCACAAAGACTTTTTTGATTTGGGTAATTTGTAGATTGTACCCTTTCTCGAGAACGTGTACTTGTATCCTTCTAGATCATCATCGGAGATGTTGGCGTTTTTATCCGAACTTTGAAACATTCTTTCAAAGCAAGCCAGATCCTCGGTATGGAAGAATATTTCGGGAAGGAAGGGAAGTTGAAACATAAACACGTACCTGTTACAATAACAATTAAGCGTTTACTAACGACACAAAACTCTGGGAAAGTTTTCATCGATCAGTGATTAGAAGTCATATTATTTAACCTACCAGGACTTGAGGAACTGAGTGACGGAAGATCGCACCTTCTTTTGAAAAGCCGTTGGATGAGGAGCATTGAGAATGATTAGTTTCTCTACCATTTTAGGATAGTATGCAGCCATGGAAAAGGCAATAGCACCACCCCAGTCGTGAGCCACTAAAATGCACTTGTCGCGACCGAGTGCCTTAACAAGTTCACAGACATCCCCAACAAGTTTTTCCATCTTGTATTCACTGATACCATTGGGCTTGTCCGAGTCTCCGTATCCACGCATGTCCATAGCAACGACCCTGCAGAAATTTCAGGTCCAGCTTATTAGTAAATACGGTTAAATTTTAAATACATGAAGCAGCTAATTTTCTAACCAATGGCTTGAGGAAAAATGTTTGAGTTGATGTCTCCATGAAAACCAAAACTCTGGAAATCCATGTACGAACAACATCAAAGGCTTAGAACGGTCACCATTTTCGACGTAGTGAATTTTCAAATCCTGAAACAATGAACACAAAGTTGCAATGAGTCTGTTGTCGTTGTCGTGGGTTTCATCATGTTGTATTCGCTGGACTTTCAACTTACTTTGAGTCGTACAAATGCATGCCTTCCATACGCAGTGTCCTGTAGACAAAGTGGTGGCAGGCTTCTCTCTTTCACAATCCAAACATCACTTCCTTGACGGATTCGTTTTATTAACAAAGATGCTATCGAAACACCGGCATAAAATAAACCGATGGCTAATACAATTCCACGCGCAGCCACTTCCTTGGCCTTTTGCTTAACGTAGTCCACAACGCTCATTTTGTCCCACAATTAAATATCACTTTTCAAATAATGCTTCAATTTTAATTTTCAAAAAAATTGAGAAACAGCCTAAATAGGCAATCACAAAGAAATATCACATCACCTTCAAGGTTAAAATAAATTTTGCCTGTCACCGCTCACACTTCTACCAGACTGTCCAGATTCAAGAAAGCAACTCCAGTAGAAAAAAGAAGGGAACAAGCAGGCAATTCACTGACTACAAGTCATTGGATCTGCGGTGATGACATACCTTCCAAGTTCAAGCGTGTTTCATTTTAATCATATCGGTACTCCGGCTATCATAGTCATATTCATCATTGATGATCACTTACATTAGCATTCCTTTTAGACTCGGACAGAGCAACACGTGTATTATTTCTACATGCCGTCACTGGCCTTTAGTTAGTTAAAGTTAGTATTATTAGTATACGATTTCAGACCATTATACACACACAGCAATCACAGCATGCGACATGCAACGTACTACCGAATACCGAATACTGGTGATGCACTAGTAATGTTTTAACAGTTCACGCACAATTAGAATGCATCACTACATTGTTTAGGTTCAGAGTCAACTTCTTATCGCTATCGCATTCCATGTTCCATGACATTTACATGTCGTACTTTTATTATAATGCGCGTACGTACGACATGTATAGTTGTTTTACATAAGTTGGATTCCAACGGCTGGAAAGGTAAGAGTATAATTACAAATTATGATAAACCAGAAATGGGTAATTTCCAAACTCCAGAGAATATACACACACAAATTACAAAGTTCTCAGGCTAGTCAGGCTTGTGAGAAACCACAAATTGTGAAATAAACATAATACGCTTTTGAGTGGTCAATTGTGTGTTTTCTGTGATAACACACGCTTTGTATACTAGCTACGCTATTCTGGCAATTATGCTTTTTTATCTATACATCACAGCTATTATATGATTTTTGGTAGTGTCATCATCGTCCTTGGCTGGAAACATGTACTTTAGCATGCACACACATTATTTATGTCAATTCATGCCCTTGATATGTTAAGCAAACACTTATGCCGGGCATACGAATGTATATTTATATCCAGGATATTTTACTAAAAACAGAAAATTGACTTGTGAACTGGACTCTCATGCTAAAAAAGATTTATGAAGCATGCGATGCATTCATGGTCTCCAAAGTTTTCAACTGATACCCAATTCTAATGTACGATGCCTTGTGCATTGCTTTTAAATAGTCATTACGTGAAACTGGTGTTTTGTGTGAAGAAACACACGCGGGGGTACGAAGTTTATGTGCTAACACGCTTTTACAAAACGGCACTTGCTCTGTTCACCGTTCACTAGACAACAGTGGCATTCAGTGATGGCATGCAGTAAGCACAAGCGCTGCCTGACTGAGAATGATAATGATGAACGAGCACACTTGCTTTTAAAAAGAAATTTAAATAAACTCCACTAAAGTGAAACTGAATTTATGCGATGATATCATGTCATATCATATATATTATGCATTATAGTATGCAAAACCCTTTCAATTGCAATGAACAGGATGTATGTACACTTACGGCAGTACGAACAAGTACAATGACTCATTATCACATTTACTTTTTTAGTAATAGCCAGTATCGTCTGGTCAGTGCATTATGTATCTCTGGGGAAGTACAAAAGTCAAAAAGTCCATCCGGGGTGAGCAATAACTTTAGTTTTACGATAAAGGAACAAAGTGCAGACACAGAAAATGACTGATTGCGGGGAGACGACGTGTTTAATAAAATTATATGAAATTAAGAAATTATACTATTATATTATTTCCAACAAGAACATGCTTTATGATTAGCAGGGTGAAAAACATTGATCATGACAACCCGAATTAGACACTTTCCAAATGTCAAGTGTTATCAAAATATCAAATCAACTCTCTATTTTTTGTTGCTTCAGGTCATCGCACAAATTCAAAAATGACGTCAATAACACCAACGTCTGGATACAAATTCCCACATTGCAAATAATGAATTTTGATTAAATTGAACATAAAAACTGTATTTTTTAAAAATTTACACAATAAAGCGACTGATTTTCTACTCTGTGATTTTCCCAATTGTAGGATTATCTTATTACCTAAGCTTAAAAGCAAACTATTAATTTCCAACGGAAACTGGATTTCTTATTGTAATAATGAAAATTTGAAGCTTCTTTTCATGTTCTAATGATTTGTCATTGACTTATTGACTCCTCCTACGAGAATTACTTCAATGACTACATTGTCATCATTATCATCATGTTAACAAAACTGTTTGAACCTTATGCTCCAGATCCAGAAAAACAGTTATTATGCTGATCACTTCTAGACATTAAGCTTGTCTAGGCGTATAATAATGTTGATTTGTTTGTTAAAGTTACGCATGTGTAAGCATATTCAAAGATGACAAACAAAAATCGAGCCAGATTTGATTACACGTTATTACATGACAAAGACATCATTTAATGCTCCCATTCACTCTTGTTGTTTGCTTGCACTGCGCACTACCCATTACCGTGTTTGTCATTTGTAGTTTCTAATTTCATATCAATTTGTAAGAATACCACAAACAATCTTCATTCCAGTTAAATAACAACAGTGTATCATCTCAAACTGGTCATTATCAAACCAAGCAGAATTCAAGTGGGTAATAATAAAGATGAATTAAAAGACACTGGATGATTTGGCTTCGTCGAAATCTCTGCTGGTGACTCGCTCATGTCATGAATTATGTGGTGACTCTATATACTACACACTGGTCAATTTAAGTGAGGTCGATGGTGTCCGCATTATGAAACTATATAATATGTGCTTAATTCAATCTATTTGAAGATTCATGAGGAAAACATGTTATTTAATGACAAACATTCTTGTTGAAAGAAACGCATGATCTAGATGAAAATATTTTGAGTAAGAACTAAGGCGTATATTCCCGATATTCTAAAAAAATGAAGCCGATTTTAGGTTTCCGAGTTTTACTAACATTTCTCCTCTGCTGTTCTGTTGGGTTTTCATACAAAAGTAAGTTTTAATATCGTACCTGTTCAAAAAAACAATTCATTGTGCGTATCCTTGATCTTTGGCAAACTTTTGTGTGAAAAATGTAAATTTTTAATGAAAAATCTCCTGTAGAGGACCATGGATTTGGCTTCCTCTTCAAGCACGATCCCAACATGAAGCAGCGACAGAAAGCGGAGAAATTAACCAGCGATCGGATTCGGGCCGCACTAGCTAGCAATGGAAACGGAACGGGGATATTTGCGGATCCATTCCCCGTCCAGGATGTTCAAACAAAGTTTTCAGGGACAACAATGTACTTCAGTGGAATGAGGATTTACGGGCTGGATAGATATCGTCCGCTTCACATTCTAACAGATTTAGAGAACCTGGCGGTAAGTTCATCGCGCTATTTTTCAATCCAACAAAATCGAAATTTGTCACGTATTACTGGGAACCACACCCCCTTACGCACACACTACTATACTGTTTACTTTTCTTGTCCTACTGAATGTTGACCACTTTAAGGCTAAATTTCAGCAAGATCAGGAGTAAAAGTACACACAGACTTATACGCTCTTGTGTGTGTGCACGCTTAATTCATCGATTCCAAATTGTACAATATTGAATTGATCCACTGATCCTGTATCACTTATGTGGTAAAATGATTCTAGTGTCAATAGATCGATTTTTCTCTCTACTTTTGTCAAGGTCTCCTTGACATTGTCCATGGACCAGTTGACTCTTCTCGGAGATTTCCAAATGACTCCTTGGGTGGTGGAAACTCCTGGAAACTTTAACTTTACCATCCATGACGCATGGCTTGCACTTGAGGCGGAATTGATTTTCACCAATGAGGGAACACCTCAGGAGCGTCTTCAAGTAGGCGATGTCCTTAAATCGCAGTTGAATTATGAAGAACTAAAATTGGATTTCCATAATCTTGGATTTCTGGGCACAGTGTTGCAGGTTGGAACACACAGAAAAATGACCATGAACAAGCTTTTACTCTTTTTTACATTATTTACTTTAAGTTCGCTCATCAATAAAACATTATAATGCGCTCGTCATCCAACATATTTCATTTTCGTAAAAAAAATACATTCCACAGCCACTCAGGAATTCCCTGGCAAAGTATATTCTGAGCCAAGTTAGACCCGCGTTGTGCAAACAAGGAGAGGAAAGCTTCCGCTTAGTACTCAACAAAGTTTTGACCAACCTGCCAAAGGAATTTCCTAATGCTGTAAACGTGGTTGACAGAGCGTTAATCAAAGCACGGTATAACAGTAGCAAATAAAAACCATATCTGTTTTTCTTTCTGGAACACACACAAAATGTTTCCATTTCTGTTTCAACAGAATTACTATGGATTACTCTGTAAGCTTTTCAGTTTTTATTTTATTTTGTGCATTTTAGCCATTCCATGAAATCATCCCTGCTGGACCCGCTTTATATCCCGGACCATTACCCTAAAAGCAATAAGCTGTTCAAATTGGAACTGACGCAGGGAAAATTGCACGGACTTAGTTCCATTAAGAGAGTAGGGCCAATTTTGGTGGGATTCCAGAGAGATGCAGTACACATGACACTAAATCTGGGAGCGACGGGCTTGAAAGGTACAAGATATGCCATATGAAAACCTTTTTCAAGGGTACTGGGTAAAAATGCTTTAAAAAATCTTTGCAAAAATGTTAAGAGAAACCCGATTTTTGTTTTAGGTCAGTATACATGGACGTTTATTTTGTGGAAGAATTTGCTGAGCAACAGGGGGATTATGAGTTTCAAGGTGCAGGATGTTGCAATAAAAGTGGAAGTAGAAAGAAGGATCAGCAGCGATGAGAATATCACTCGAGTTGAATCTATCGAAATGAAGATTGGCGCAGTGAGCATGGTTTCGGAAGGCATTGGTGCTGTCAAGTACATCATGGAGACATTTATGAATGTGGTGCCAGACACCTTCCGCCAAAAAATTAGCGACTCTGCAGAGTACAGGTTGCTGAAAGTAATTGAGGAGGAGGTTCAGAAAATTGATCTCGAGGCGTTGGTTGAAGAAGAGGTGTCTGAAAGCCAAGAAATTGGTGCGTAGGAGGTAAAGCACAAGTAAGCGACAATAATTCCATGAAACTAAGTTACACAAGTTGACTCGACGACAGTACAGACAAGGTTAATAAAGACACACGCTTAAAAGTAAAAGCAAGTTCGTAATCCTTCTAGAGAACTTGAACTCGTGCTAAAATAGGAATAAAAAGTAAAAAAAAAATGTCGCTTTTCCATTCGGATACACATGGCTGTTTATGAATTATGTAGTTGTTTACGTCTCGACGTCGCATTTCTCAGCCCTGTGGGGATTCTTTTCACGTGTTTAATTCCAAAGCGCAATTACCTTTACAAAATACCCACTTTATTTTGACAAATTCGCAATTTTAGATTTACAAGAATTATAGGCTTAATTCCAATTAGCATGTAAGTAGCAGGTTATTTTCTGCTTGTGAAGTTTCAAAGAAGAAACTTTTTCAAGAAGTGTATACTTTTGATTTATTAGCGTATCTATTGCGTGTTAATGAAGTGTGTCGCAATTATCAGAAATAATATTGACAATAAAATATGCATAATAATCTTCTCTCAACCTGTTCCATTTTACGATATCACAGTATAATTCGGTAAAAAATGGTTTCCAGGCTTTTACATACCAGTTGCATGATGCATCGTTCATTTTGTGTGATGTTCCTTTGAAAACGCAGTGGTGGTGACTTGAGCCAAAAATATACCCTAGAGCTTAAAGTCTCAAAGGGAAAGAAAAATGCATTCAAGAATTTCAACCGAATCCAGTCATGCCACTACTACGACCAACCATCTCTTGACTGATGATGACGCTATTGCTATATAGCGCTTTCGTTTTTTAAAAGGCGAATACCAATCCTTCTCTGTGGCGAGTGGTGGTGGTGATGCATCGTTTGATCGCATATAGACTGTTGTTCACTGCAGCGCATAAATATAAGGATGATGAGACAAGAGCCTTATTACCTTTCTTTTTCGTGTGTGCATACATGTTTCAAACGTTCTGTTAATACAAAGTACAAAAAAGTCAAATCTTCCTTACGCACTGTAACACATTTACACAGAGTTTTTGTTACAAACAATGCACTGCAGCGCAGAGCGCAACGTTTTTTATGAAAAGGGAAAGGGATAATGGTCAACTGAAGAGGTTGAAAAAACCCAGACGCATACAAAAGTTGTATACAGGCATCATCATATCATGACACGTAAACTGCATTGTTGTTTTACCTGTGAGCTGGATGGATGGACTGCTGTTAGCGGTGACGTGATGATGCGGATGCACTGATACCTGCAACCACGCAGCAGCAGCAAAAAATGTTAAACATTTTCAAACAGAGCCTTCTTCGTACATCCTATGGTCACTTTTGCTCGTCAATTTTATCTTCAAGATGGGAAAGGAAGGCGATGATGCCATGCAACTCTATCGAATCTTCTGAGGTTATAATGATGATTCCTTTTACTGAACTGAAGATGCATCATGATATTTTTATAGCGTTAATAATGAAAAAGCAGGAACCACGTTGTGTCAAGGAAATGGTCCACTTGAGTCCACACCACCGCAGTATTATCATGTACCATGTACTTGTATTATGAGTATGTTGAAGATGAAGCTATGCCAGCAGCACCTTCTTGCAGGATCATGATATTGCATGAAAAATGCATTAGCCAGAGAATATCTGTACCACCGCCGCCACCACCACTACCACCATCATTGCCACCACTTTATGATATCATACCTAGACGTTTTAAACACAAGATTCATTCTCCCGTTCTTCCCTTTTTCTTTAAAAAAGAATCCTACCTGAAATCCTTTGGTCCGCCAGAGTTAGCTCACTGTTGCTCTGTCTCTTACATGGAGGGTTCCCAGAAACTGGGTCAGTCATATAAAACATGTTAGAAAAGAAAGTCTACATCCATTGACGGTTTGAAGCTTGAGCTCTAAAGAAGGTGTAGGCAGAGAGGAGTTCAACCCGTTCTCCTGAGTTGTTGAATATTAATGGACACATATTTAATACATAGATATTTTCACCTCGTCTTCTCCAGAGCAGAAACAGGATGAGGTGCAGGTGCACTCACTGGGCCAAACGGAAGCAGGCATTCAAGTATGCTTGAAATAATGAAATGGTTTTTTTGTTACAAAAGAATTTTGTTTTTGTTGTGATTCCTCTTGTTTTTTTTCAATGAAAGTCTGGATTTTTTGAGAAACATTTTTTTTTGTTCAAAGTACTTTTGACCTTTGTGAGTTTTAAAAGACGTTTTGTTTGCTGAATTATTATTAGAATCCAGTGTGGTGCCTAAGTTTTTTTGTTTTGTTTGCTAATATTGCGAAAATCTAAGAAAAAATGTACTTTTGACTAAGCTTGCAAAGACTGTGTTTCACAATACCCCATTCGGCTTTGCTGCTGCAAAACAGTGGGCTTTACCTTTAATCCAATAGAGAGAAAAAAGTTGGAAAGTTGTTCATAAAAGGTACATTTACATTTTCAGATTGAACACAAACTTGCAAATAGTTTTTCTTCTTTGAAAGGGGATAATATTTGAAAAATATTGGAAAAATTGGAAAGTGACAACAAGCAGGCGTGTGTGTGTGTATTATGCACAAGAAAAACTTTTCTTTTCATATAGCAGCCAAGATATTCACTTTTGATGAGACACACACGTTGCACACACACGTATTAAAGGAGAAACGCCTATCCTCTGGAGAGTAAAGACAGTTGCAACAAAGTCCTGGAATATTGTGAATACAAATCAGCTTTTCCTATCAGATGTGATCACTGAAAACTTTTATTTTGCAAGTCAAAGTCATCTGCTGACGATAAACTTTCCGGTTAGCAATTCCCCAGCTACACCGGCAACAAAGTTTATCGAAGGAAGAGGAGTTGTGTGTGAGGGAACCCACAAACAAGACACAAACCCATTATTACTACGGATAACTTATCGTTTGATGACAACTAGCCCAGCAATTTGTCAGATTGGGAAACTGAAGGTTTCAAAAACGGTTCGTATTGCTTAAATGCATTTTTATTTTCACTTTTTTTGCGCTTTCATATGCTTTTGCCAAAGTATTACAACTCTTAGCCTTGATATTATTTGATTCGCAATAAAAAACAAAAAAAGATAGTAGTACAAAACAATGTTTCTCATAAGCACTAACTTTCTCAATGCCACCATCCAGCACATATTTCCTCATATACGGTTTACATGTTGCATATTTACCTTGTAACCTTGTACTTGCATCAGACAGTGAAACCGGATTACTTTTGCCAGAAGATTCCACTCAGAGTAAAGTGTTTGGGAGAATGTCTGCTCTACTCCGAGAAATAGGATTTTTTGCTGCAACGTCTTTCACTTCCGCATGTGTTTGTTAATGACATTGCGAATTTCTCAAGGATGTGTTTCTCGAAGTAACTGAGAAACGTGAATCCATTATTATAAAGATGTACTATATATTAGACCTACCTATATTAAAATCAGATACAGACAATAGCAATTAGCGCAGAACTTTGCATATTGCATATATAGCACATGGCCACTTGTACATGCATTTTACCATTAGCTTTTAATAATAGAGTTTCAAATTCCTTTTACGCGATAATTATTTACAGATACATTGTTCTCGAAGGCTAATGGAACGGAAATGGGTTTTCGGTAAGGTTTATGTTCCTCTGAAATCTGTGGTGGCGTGACGCATTCATTATGTTTAGAGCCGTGTTTAAGTCCCTAATTAAAAGTAGTGCGTCATGCTGGCAGGCACTGCAGGCAGGTGAGGATACACACGGGAGGAATTTGTGACACGAATTTAAAAAACGTAGTAGTAGAAATGGAGAATGAAATGACTTGACAAAATACGACATTATGAATTTGGCGCATATTCATTTAACGATTTTGTCTAAATGAAATTCCAAAGAAGTAACAGCGATGCGGAAGAGGAAAAAAATATATTGGTTCTACTATCCTCGTTAGAAACTAAGCGCCTCTACTGGTGTTGATTTTTTCACGCATCAATACTAGCAGTCAGCAATAAAACCAGGTTTTGTTAATTCTCTCAGCTCGTTTAGCTTTGTTTGCGGCACGGTGTTGCCAATATTGGCAAGTGTTTAATAATAATGCGGACTTCAAAGTTAATTACGCTTTCTGTCATTTATACTCCTCGTTTCTGCTGGGATGCGTCTTGTGATTTATTTTATTAGCAGCTTGTGCAATGAAAGTGATAGGGATTGTCTCTTGCTTGGGCAGAGACCAGAACCAAATTTAATAAAAAGTTTACGCATCTTTTAACACCTTGCTTATTAATTATGTGATATGTAGTACTAGTTGTAAATATGATTTTTATTGGATGTAGAGGACGGGATTTAGCTCAGCATGACTAGATCGTAAACAATGGAAAAAGGGTTCCGTCCGACTGAATGAGATTTGTTCCTGGTAGAAAAGATTAATTAGCACTGTGCATAACACGGCGTTTGTGTACTTCAATGAGTAATCCCACTCACGACACTCGTTAGTTGTTACGTTTTCAAATGATGTAACATCAGAAGCGTAGTAGAAACAGACTTTGACCGCAACGCTATAAAGGCACACACACAAAAAAGAAGATGAAAAAAGGGAAGTGCCATCATTTGACATTTCGTCTGCACTACGCATTAGATTTTTCAAGCCTTTGTGCTTAACGAACTGTTCAACTCTGAAAACATATAAATTAAGTAATGTTTTTCTTTCGGAGTAGTGTGACAAGTGTGATTGAACCTATAAATTTGATGGGGGTAATACCAGACCAGACACGACAGAAATGGATTGGTCTCTCTGATTTTGCTCCGAAGATGACAAGTGCGCATTTTAGTTTGAGCGATAATTTATGCACGAATACTCCTCACATCATCAAAAATCCCAACCCAACAAATTTGGCTTGTTGTCTGTTGTGGTGTTGACCCGAGCTCTCAAAGCCCCTTTTCTTTATGTTGTTGGAGACACGTCATTGATATAAATGTGTCATTTTTAAATATTACGCATTATGTGCCAGAGTATTGCTAATCATCTCTAATTTTGGATCTTTTTTCTTAGAACCATAAAAAATAGGACCGTTAATGACGAATCTTTGTTGTGGCAGGCAACAGGCATATGTGTAATGACAAATCTTTCGCGTAACTCCATCTTTTAGAAAGCTGATTACGAAATGTCCATTAATATGGATGAATTTGTAATGGTGACAATTTCGTGAATGTGTGACCACCGCTCACTTATTACATTCATTGCAATGCCTGGTTACCCTTTTGAAAATGAAAAATAATAACAACATCATTACTTTGTAATAAGTAGATAATGGAGTATGTTGCGTGTAAAGAAAGTGCGAAAACACTCGTTTCATTATCTCACATTATTATGATGATGAGCAGAGCACATGTAACACCAATCAGAGAATAGTGGTAGTAGTGCATTCATTCACTACTGCTGCAGTGTGTGCTATTGATTAGGGGATAATTAACTGCACCCAAAAGAAACAAAAAGAGTAACGGCAATTAAAGCTGCTTTACACGTGCAATATGTATTGACTCATATCAAAAGATTTACCATGCATGAAGAATGTACAAATCATCACGGGTCTAATTTTCAGTTGACAACTTTTTGCAAATTATATAAAATCGCACATTTCCGTTCAACAAAATGGGATAAACAAATTGTACTGCATACATAACAGAGCATACGTAATCGTTTTCGATCTTACAGATCATGATTAGGATCTACATAATAAAACCGTGTTTGCCAAAGTTGCACGAAATTGATTACTAGGTCACTATCTAGGTATCTATCTCGTCGCTAGTAATTTTGTTTATTGTTAAAAACTTTTAGTGGATGATTAGAGTAAATAATAAGTTTGGAAATTGCATGTAATCTTTAGAAAGTAAGAAAAGCTCACACAATATCGCTCTCATCGTAATTCCGCATCTTTGTGTAAACTTTACACAATGCTTTATTGTGTACACAAAAATGTTGATGATGATTAGCATTAGATGAGGTTAGCTTTAGATACATTCCTGTTCCAATTTATAATCAACTCCAGCCGCAGATTAGACGAATGGAAATGCTGAGTCTACTTCTACTACAAATATTTTCGTATACTATAGGATCCTTCCCGTCCTCCATGCTCCTTCGTCAAGGATAAGATTCCAGAAAGAAAGCTGAAAGTGCTTTTTTCTGAGGTGGCACATTATAAGACTTGTTGTGACTGTGCTCGTTCGAGCCACAGGGGTGTTGTAAATTGCTGGTAAACGAGCCAGGGAAATTATCCATGCGGTATCTCAAATGAAACTGGGTTATTTACGCTGTGCTCTCCTTTCTTCTCCAACAAAATTGCAATAAACGATGATAAGAGCATATTCTCGGGAATTTAGTTTATTGCAAGAATGATGATCATGATGATAATCTTCAGGACTACGACTACACAACTTTTAGAATGTGTTCCTCAAGTACTCTAGTATTTTTTTGGGTATCCAGAGTAAAAAAGCATGTAGCATCACTCAATACGCAGGAGTGAAAGTTACGAAAAAAGGAAACAAGTCAGCAACACCAGTCAAGAGTAAAGCCCTCACGAGAACAATAACTCGAGACAAAATGTACACACACCCAGACACAACAATATTGTGCAAAACTGCCATGAAGTAGTGCTTAAAAAGGCCATGAGCATCAGCTATATTACCTATGTAAGTAAACAAACATTTTTTTGTCTACGTAAAGATGTACGAGTACTTAATTTGTACCTAGTTAAAAAAAGAAGTAAATAAATCAGTGGATAAACCGTACTGCAGAGTCTCTGGTGCAGAATTAACTTTAGCAACTACGAAATGGTGTTAGTGCGATCGACAATGATTGCAAATGCTCTGCTTTTTGTTTACAAGTCCAGCACGTTTAGGTACGAACAATACAAAAACATTCCTGTCGAGGAAGTAATAACACGACTTGACACGTGGAAATGGAATGTTATAGGAATACAACATAAAAATAAGTATATTATTTATCATAATTATTTTATCTCTATGCTGTTGGTCGTCATCGTAAACAAGGAAAAATGAAAGCGCTATCATATTTTATGAATCTTTAGTACGATCCCGTGTTTCGATGATCGTGAGGCGCGGTGGAGTTTTCTCAATAATGTATCACACAAGCAACAAGGAAACTGATACTTGTTTAATAATACCTGTGTGGTGGTGGTGGTTTACAATATATGACCATAGATAGAAGTCAAGCTTACAAACCCACACTTTTATACTTGGGTCCGTCACTTGAGAGGGAATCTTATTTGAAATTCATGATCTCTTTGAATAAAAATTGACGGTGTGGTAATAAAAGAAGAGAGGATGATAAAGAAACAAGACAACACGGATTTCGATTGAAAGGGTTCTCTAATCCAAAACGTATACACATAAAATATCATGTTATGTTGCTCTTGCTCTTGCACAGGTATTATTTTTCATCTCTTGTTATTACTACTGTTATACTATCTGACTATTATTGCTATTAATAAATAACATGGTTTTTACTCTCATGAAATGGAAAAAAGTCAGATGCAGTTACAAATTATCTTGCATTTTTTAAAAGAAAAATGAATGGAATATGATGTTTTTGATATTAGCTGTAGCTTGAACGTGTAGTTATGTAACAAGATGAAGAATGCAGTGAGTAATGAAATCTAAGATAGTGATAATAGTAGAGCCAGCATCAAGAAAAACTATGCAAGTGCGTAAGTGGAAATGTGGAAGGAAATGAGGAAAGGAGATAGTAAACTAGTTGCGCTGTTGCACTAAGCCTACTAGCACACATAGTAACACAGAGTATTAATGGAATAAAACCATTAACGATGAACGAACAGGTTTTCCCCCTCAAGTTCTAGTTCTCACTCTTCTCTCAGTATAGTAAAGGGTTACATAACTTTACACAACTCCTCTTTGATGCAATAATGCAATGAACACAACAAAAGGACATGTTACATGACTAGACGAAATGAAAAAAGTCGAAAAAAAACTTGTACGTGAAATAATGCCCGTATTATAATATTACAGAAGAAGAAGAAAAGTTGGTCAAGGCTATTCTAACCAAAAAAAGGAACATCGTCCATGATGAAGTTGAGAAAAGCAACGCCAACTGCACACACTTTTGTAATGGATGTGCACTTGAGTATTAAAATCTTTTAAAATCCTTTAACATTTTGAACATTAAAAAGGTGCGAGATGCATCTTTGTGCTGTTTAATCCACGACAGTTACCATAAAGTCAATAAAATTAAAATTCAAGTAATACGTTGCCAAACAGGACCTTGTCAAAATAGTTTGACACTTTGCTAGGAAGTTCCAGTTGCAAAGTATGTGTGTATGACTGCTTACTGGTTTATTCAGAAAACTGACAACTTTTCATGCGTCAAGTTTCTTTGTAAGCCATAAAAGCAAAACTGAAATCAAAACCGGGCTATTTGTCAGTAGTAAAAACGGCGTAACAAATCATTCAATATAGTGTTGCTGCTACTTGGGCTTCATCTGCATTGCTTCTGGAAATGTTTCGGGTTTTACATGAGCCAGTAGTCTCTTGTATTCACAAGAGCTCATTGAAAATGATACGCTAATTCTACTCAAAATGATATAAAATCTATTACTCATCCAAGGGTGACCTTGTAATTTTATAAGTGTGTAGCGGAAAATGTATCATATTATCCTTTCAAATTCATGGAATCAATTTCTCTGCGAGGACATAAAATGAAGCGCATTTTCAATGAATCCCATCAACCGAATACAAATCTCGCGTCTAAAAACTACTGCAGTCTTTCATCCATTATCCTATCCTTGAAAAGCTTATTATTTTGAAGTAGAAACTTCAAATCTTTGTCACAAAATCCTTCCTGAAAATCTTTACGTTCGTTATACTACTGTCCATAATATATGGAGGCCGTATTGAAGTAGTAAAGATTTACCCCTGACGGGCTTTCAATTAAAATGCCGTTCGTATTTGCAAGAGTCTTTCCAAGGCCATTGTGTATCATAAACGAGAGGCGATGGCTGCAAATCCTTCTTTTTTTCCCGGAAAAATAATTACCAGGAAGTTATAAATAGTGAAAGGACGGATTCTTTTGATCATTCAATACATTTTTTGGTTAACTCGTCTAAAAATTACTACTGGTGCTACGCGTGGGTGTACTACAGCGGTTGCCCAGCTCGTGTTCCCGTTCCGCTGATGGTCCCAGGAGATGATTTAATTATGGTAGTGGCGCATTCCCGGAATGCATTTTCCAATGCTACAGTTGTGTCTGCCAATATTGGGGCACTTATCCTATTAGCTCTGCACTAATAACACACTTTGAATTTCATTATAGCCAAGACACGTTAAACAAAATGCAACTTGTCATTAATCCATTACTACTAACTTGCAATAATAGCGCTTTATTAAGAAAGTTTGTGGATGTTTATGTGGAATATATTTAGGTAGTCTTGTTTGTTGTTGTATTTTTCTCTCAAGATTAGTTTTGATTTACTTTGATGTACATTAGAAAGGAAAAAAAGCCGATGACACTGAGTTCAATAACTTTTTCGCATGTCAAAAGACTGGCAATAAAAAGTAATAATAAAAAATTGACAGCACTTTGCTTCAAAAAGCTTTAACTCAATACTCAAACACTCGCTCAAGCATTACAACAGAGGGGGACGCCCGGCACTCTAACTCAAACTAAAAGTCTGTATTTTTGTATCGATATTTTGCTATTATATAAAGTTTTGGCTGTACATAGAAAGGAGGAACCGGAAAATTGGAATCCTAATATTTCCTAATTGATTTTTTCCTAAAAAGGAGACAACAACCATACTCTTTTTTAAACTCTAAAAGTATGATTTTAATACGACAAATAAATTAAGAAGGAAGCATCCTCCAAATCCTCCTCATCATCGTAATAATCTGTGATGCGTAAAGAATTGTTCAAATAAAGCATTGTTCAAATGCCAATGACTACACGAGTCTGAAAACTAATAAAACGTAGTAGGAAATGGCGCAATAATACATAATAGCAGAAGCTATCAGTAGTCTACCAAGAAGACTGTCTAGTAAACTTCAAACACGGAGTTCACTTCTTTGACCTGTAGTTCTCCTGGAAAATGGATTACGCTTCTAAGTTGAATAGAACGCGTGTCTGTTTTTTTCCAGGGAATACATTACATATATCCGACCTTATATTGCTTCTTGGAAGTTCACTCAAATTAAAATTTCTATTTATAATAATGGAAAGCTACACAGTTGTAATCTCTGATATCAAGTGAATAAACCTTGATTATACTTTTTTTCGATGAAATCCACGATTATGTGAATGCTTTCTTTGCTCCTTCTTAAAAAATCGATTATATGAAATCCTCTTTTAAATGAGAAACCTGAGAGTGGATACAAAGTAAACTGATTCCTCATCCTCACTGCATACATTTTCTCATTAAATATTACACGGGCTTTTCACTTTTCTACCAACTTGTGTGTAGGGAAAATATTGTGCAGACATTCCCGGAGTTTATCAGGTAACAAGAAAGATTTGTATCATTATATCATCGTTCATGTTCCGACTTTTTTTTGTGGACGTTGATAAATTCGCATAGTTATGATTAAACAGAGGCGGTATCTTTTTCCACACACACACGAGGTTAACAAAGAGATAGTAAAAATATGCATTATTAATGCAAGTTGAAGCAGACTTGTTTGCTCTACAGCAAGGAAAACTGAAATATAAAATATGCGAGAGTGGAAAAAAGTTCATGGAAAAGATTAAAAGCGATGAACCAAAAAGTTCTTTGTCCGGCTACCTAAAAGGTATTTTAGAGAGGACTAGTTAAAGGCACAAGAAAACATGCTGCACATTCCAACATGACATCCAAGATCAGCATATAGCGTCTTTTAAACAACCTGATTCACTTTTCTGTTTTTTTTGTGAATGAGTCTCAAAAGTTTTAGTGATTCTTTTTTGCTGTGTTGTTATCTTTTTAACTTGTCTGCTGGTGGGCTGCACCTAATTTTCTTGATGCACTTTTATAATCATTGTTCTCGTCGCTTTACTTGAAACCAATACAAACAAACCATAAATTATATTTTTTACGTCGGTCGCTCTGTGTACATAAATTAGTTTCTTGTAGGGATGTTACCTCTGATGTAACTTTGCATAATAAAACTTGTAAATATGGTGGTGGTAGTGGTGTGGTTTACTATATTAGACACGGTTGTTATGTGTGTACACAAGAAAGTCGGTGTGCTCACATAAAATGCAAACTAGACCAAATGATTGATAAGCAGTGGAGGAAGCCAGTATTTAAACGTCTTGCATGCAAAACAAGGGTTAAATCATCTTTGATGCTCTTCTTTTCTGGGCTGGTTTTTAAGCATTATCCATAATAATGATGTAGATGAGTACTTTTAGAGAATTAGATCTCTTTAGCTTTTATTATTACCCATGAGTTACGTAATACATAAATATTGTGTCATGAATTTACTACACTTTCACATTGATGAGCTTTTTCATTCTAACCATTTATTTGCAACGCTGCAATTTTGGTGTGTAATAATTACATGGAAAGTATGACGAATTGACAATTGACAAGCAAAGTTTATTGATTTAAGCTTTAAACTTTGAACCCGAGTGTATAGAGAACAAGGAAGTAATTGAAAATGGGAAAAGAGACTAGCGTGCATTTTGGAAACTAAAAGTATGCATAATGGAAAATAATGATAGTGCCGCAGTACAATACATGCGTGTTGTTTTTTATGTACCTATCGTAGCAGATTGCTTACTGACTTGAAAACCCGTGTAGTAACGATTTTTTTCCGTAATCATACTTTTTTTTTTGCTAGTCTGCGTCTCTTCTAAACAAAAGAAAAAACGTGTACGCATTATTCTGGAAAAATTGGAGCTCGATAGGTCACAATTTTGTCTGGACCTTTTTCTGGTAATAACCCTAGCGATTGTTTTATGAGTTTTTGTATTTCTCCTCAAGTTATAAAATTCTTCTGACAAGAAACCACGGAAGTGTGTACTGTACGACGCTGTTAGTGATAGAAACATGACGATGATGAGAATTCATGAATCATGCCTCCCAGCACTTTGCATCTCTCTCTCCAATAAAACCTTCCATTCAATACCGCTTTTCACTTTTGCAGCAGCAGCAGTGCAGCGTGGCATAGCACACACACAAACACAGTGGACCACATAATATGCCTTCATTGGCTTTGCCGTTTTTTTGATGTGATATGATGCGGCAGAGAGGTCGGTGATGATGATCATCCTCATGATATGCGAGGTTCTTCTGAGCCTGGAAAATTCAAGTTTCATCATTTCACAACATTATTACTGCAGACTAGAAACGTACTCCAAAGAGTCATTACATGTCGTTACATAATCAAACTCTGAAAATGATGATGGTTTGTATGATTACGTCTCACGTCTTTCTCGATATCCGGGCCTTTTGGTACCTAGTAAACGCACTGGATTATGATGATGGAGAGAGAAATTGTAATAGCACACAGTATTGCCATTTACTACATGTTTCCCATTTGAATACCTACACATCATCATCAAAGGTCGTTATAAAAGAGAAATTGACTGCTGATAATCTGAAACGCGTATAGGTATTCCGACAGTTTCATTCGTTTCCACAGTTCATTGCTCCTTTTCACCAGGCTTGTCAATTGCTTTTTCCTAACATCTTGTTAATATTTTTTTCCGGAATTATCTGTTGTTCGTGAATAATTTTGAGAGATGATATTGACATTCCTCCAACCAAAATGTTGTGTTTTTTCGCTAGGAAATTTACATTAGAGTGCGATTTTCCTGTGAGACATGATAAGCTCTTCTAGACCGATGGATTTTTAGTGTAACGAACCGCACGATGATTTCTATCACTTGAACACGTCTCTTTTTTGATAGTCTGCGTGATGACTTGTGGTAGTTCCATGAAGAGTATATTGTTTACAGCGTCTTTTATCCTGGATTAACGACACCGCAATCTTATATTGCCACTACAGCAATTGCATGTTTTTCCCTTTGAAATATTTCGCCTTATCAACATAAACAGTTTTTTTTTTGTTCCTGTTGATTTTTCGTAATTTGATAACTGTCTCATGATGATATTCCTTCCAAAAAGTTTTCACGAATTGCGTATCAATGCAGCAATGTCATGAGAAGAAGAAGCGCATTTACGCATAAATTTTTTGGTTTGAAACATTTACTTAAAATTGTTATTGTCTCAAAACCGCAGATTTTTTAGTTTCAGAAGAAAAAAACGCATACGCATTACATCATTATTATAAGTACACACGCATTACTGGTCATCATGAACGCACTTTGTTGCTAGGAAGGAATCGACTATCAAAACTATCAACCATGTTGTCTGTCAGTCAGAAACTAAGATGCGGGTTGCAGGTGTGATGGGAATGCATGAGGATAGAAATGCAATAAAAACAACAAAAAACCGTCATCATCTTGTGCATTCATACTCAATTCCTTTCTGACATATCAACTGACTCTTTTCTTCAAGTTCCATGAACTACAACAGAATATTTATTTATTCTGATGCAACGTGTAACTTTTAGGAGTAACGCTTTTGTGATGAGAGAAACTGAAAATAAAAATTCACATGCATGCATGCGCAACAAACGTTGACGTCAAACGTCAGCGTTGCACTTGTGAAAAATATGACAAAAAGCATGAGTGAGTTGACAAATAAGTAATATGCAAATACATTTGTACATATATGTGTACTCACTAATCTTGACCAAATCTCACTTTCGCGTTGTTGGTTTTTCAAAAAAGACTGGGACAAATGCCTCACAAAAAAGTGAATTAAGCTATCTTCACAGACTAAAACCATGTGAACGAATAAGTCTTAAGCTGACTCATGTTCGGAAGACTCTGGTACTGCTCATGTTGCACTTATTCCCTTAAATGAAGAAAAATGCACGCTTATAATTTGTATGTCTTGTCCCAATGTTTAAAAGTTGGGGGTAACTCAAAATTATTATTATTGCTATATATGATGAAGGACATTGGGAGAAACGTAGTTGGTTGTAGTAAGTTGTAATCGTAAAAAGGAAATAATCAGAGACGCTTATACACATATACTTATGCTGAGAGGAGAGAGGGGGACCAGACAATAATCGTCGTCGTCATATCACGCAGGTAACTTAACCGTCTTTCGCCCAAACACTTTTATGCTCAGTCTCTGTGCGTGGTAGGGATGTGCGAAAAAGGATCCTCCTCACATCTCATCTTTGAAACTTTTATACGTATTACGATACTTTAAATACAGTGTTTTACTCTGTTGGGCTGTAGTCGACAACAAGGAAAACTGGGTCAGTCATATATAAAATGACAGAGAGAAAGGAAAAGGTATTGTCATTGACATTGTGACTCTTGTTGAACGATGACCATTACTGGTGGCGGTTGTCAGTTGTCCACAAAATGAGTTCCCAGGAACAATTATGAAGAAAAAAATGACATTACCCGGACGTGTTTGTTCATTGTGACGTGCTTTAGTCTCTACTGAATTTTATGAAAATTTGTTTAGGTATTATTATTTAAAAGCATGGTTCGGTCCAGAGTATTCTACTACAAACTGGGCTAGTAAATCAAAAGTGAATTAGTAGGTAGTTTGTTTTTATATTTATTGACAAAAAACACTCAGCGGACGCACAACGCAAATAGCCCCGAATGTCTCTGTGTGTGGCATGTTGTTTGTGACTACAAACTGATTTTTCTTAGTTGGAAATACTAATTGGAATTACCTGTGTTGTAACAGGTTGTTGTGTTTATTTATTTGCTGGTACTACTGTGACTTTATACCTGTGCAACTCCTGGAGCGAGTAGCCCCGGCGTGTAGCGTAAAAGTGAACAACCACAGTTTCTAGCTGGCAACAACAAAAAAATTTGTGCAAACACACCTGGAACTCTTGCCGCTGCTCAACAGGGACGGAAACTTTTGTTTCCGTAAAAGGAGAAAGTGTTTACTTTGGAGAATATTACAAATTGGTTGGTTTTATTTTTTTCTTACCTTTTAAAGTCACAAACAATGTACCTATAATAATAGAGTTTCTTGTTTTGCCACTTTCTACCACTCTGCATAAAGCTTACATAAGAACTTGCATTGCATACATTTTTATCATCGTGGTTACATTTTAAGTTCGATTTCAACGGGACTCTTTAAGCAATTGCAAAAGTACGTTGGTAGTACATTATGACCTCACAGATCGTAAACTGGGAAATGGCAGACAGACAAAAAACATTGCTAGAAAAAAGGTTAGCTTTATATTTTGAGGGTGCTAAAAAGTGATAACAGGCAAAACAACAATGACAGTTTACTCTAGAGCAAAAATTTCATGTTAACACACAACGTGTGTCCGTGTTTGTGTGCTTGTGTACACACCAAGCATAATGTCAAAAACACACAAGCAATGTCCTGTTGCCTGGCTCAGTTTTTTATTGCTGTTTAATTTGAGCTAAAGAGATAATTCAAGAAAGAAAACACTATAATGACTGCAAACTGCAAAAAACAATATATTTTATATATGTTCTGGTAATCATAATAATAATAATCATGATAATAATAGTAGCAGTAATAATAATAATAGTAAGGTGTATCACATTAGCAACAAATGAGAAACGAAGTATGTGTGCGCGCGTTTTTTTACCTTCCCTTTCCCAAGTAACAAGAGATGAGAAACACACCAGGATACAATTCACCAGGTTTGACGAAGAAGATGATAAGAATAAGTATTTAAATACATACTACACAGAGCATTCTATACTATGGTTAATTCTAGAGATGCCAGAGTGTGCACTTTAATAGGAACAAAAAGATAGATACTGCATCCTTCGCCACTCATAAATCATTCGGAAAAGCTCATTAGGTTCATCATATTCATTGTCATCTTGTGTCTTGTTTTGGGCCTCTTGAGATTATGCCCACTTCTTAAAACACTTCTTCCTTGCAGGGTTTCTTGCATGTACACCATTTTAGCTGTGAATTTTTCCTAGCTTTTCCCTTTTACTTCGTCTTTTTACAACAAGACATTGCCTATGGCATCGTGTAACAGGCGCATTATAACTATTATCATCATCATCATCATTCCCATCCCCATCATCTTCGTCATATAGTCGTCATTGATGCATCATCTCTCTTTCTTTTTTGA
The DNA here is from genome assembly GCA_029691765.1 of Entomobrya proxima. Classification (NCBI taxonomy): domain Eukaryota; kingdom Metazoa; phylum Arthropoda; class Collembola; order Entomobryomorpha; family Entomobryidae; genus Entomobrya; species Entomobrya proxima. The sequence goes on along the minus strand of CM056173.1, from coordinate 41,215,973 downwards.
ATATATAAATGGTTTTGGTTACCTATATATTATAATCATTCTCTCATGAATGGGTTGTATTCACAGGACTCAGGACAGATACCTTGAGCATTGTGCTCACTTTTCTCATGTTCAAGTTCTCCACAACAGCACCATCACCACCACTACACGGAAAGTGTCTAAATTGGTGACTTTAGGAAGCATAATGTATGCACTTTATTTTCTTTTACGATGAACAACATTTTTTCCTCCTTTTTACGCACCGTAACAACCAGGTATTCACCGTGATTTCAAAATACAGGCATACATTCTTCCACTATAGTATAGCCTACTTTGCCTTTTGAAAGCTGCTTAACCGAATATTATTGTTGTTGTACGCTGGCACTTGGTACACACTGAACAGTGATTAATATTCAAAATTCTCTCTCTTTCTGTCTGTCTGTCTGCGCAATAGCAATGATGCATTTTCCTTTATTTTTTTGTCTCTCTCTTTTTATTATGTAGACACTAAGGGTAAACTGTAAGCACACACTTACTTACCTACTCCCTCCCTTTTAATCATGTCGTAGTCGCAAAAACACTAAAGCCGATGCTGTATGACCCGCACTGCTACTACATCAACAACTGCCTCCGCCGCCGCCGCTACTACTAACTACTAGAGTAGTACTAACTACCTACAACTACTGACGACGTACAATAAGATTATCATAAGATTTCGGAGTTTGTCTTTGACAATAACAACAACACCATCAATTTGCACCAAGTGTACTTAAAAAAGGAGGAGAGAGAGATGAGAAGAATAAAGTTTATAAATAAACGCGTTTTTCTAGGGCTGTTGTTGATGATGACGATTGTGAGTAGTGTGCGTTTTCACTCGCTCATTTTCATGGGCAATAATATGATGGGACAATTTGAACATTTTTACCAGCAGAATTTAGTTATGCTAATGCTAAAAAAGTTTGGTGAATGTAAGATGCAAGCAGAGACGTTAATCACCCTTCAAGTCGTTCTTTAAATAGTCATTTTACCCCATGGCAATGTTTATCATGTTTTCAAACAAGTCACATACACACAAAAACAGCAGTCAGCATATCAGCTCCTTTCAAAAGAAAACCAAATATGACTATGACGATTTTCCTGAATGCACAGCAAAACATTCAGCAGCGTACACTAAAAAGGCTTATTTATGAACAAAGCTAAATATCTATTTTGATTCATAATCATCATCAACTGTAAGAAACGAAAGTTTATACGAAAACAATCCAAATTCCGAATCTCCTCTGTTGTTACCTGTTACTTCAATGCGTGTGCAGTCAGTGGTGTGCGTAGTAGTAGCTCTTTTCTTGATTCTCCATGATCATCAGTAAAAGGTCAAAATAAACCTATAAGTCTTAAAAGGTTTTATAGCGGTTCTATAAGACTTTTTTTGCTTATCGTTTTTCCTCCTTCCTCAGAAAACCATTAACGTCCTAGTCACCATCATAATACCTACAAGATAATCATGATGAGTGTTATGTCTACAATAAAGAGCATCATCGTGCATTCCTCGCAGAACATTCCATTTTCCATTCGAAAAAGGAAAAAAATGCTGAGAGTTGTGTTGCTTTCTTCTTTTTCTATTAGATTGAGTGCTCATCATTTCAGCGTCTGCAATTTCCTCTTATTTATTCACGATGAAAACCGTTTACATGCATGTTTGATATTGAATGTGTAGACACTATAACTTCCACTGCAGCATTATTATCTATAAAAGTATCTATTGCTGGGGAGAGGTTGGTAGTTGGTTGGTGATGATGGTGGTATGCGTTGTTTTCCACGTATTTTTTTATTATTATCGCTACTCACCCTTTTTACGCTGTCATATTTGATCCGTATAAACCGTGAATAATATTGTTGCGCCATGATGAAAAAGATGATAATACTGAAAAATACTGAAATCATACTTGAGTTTGAATTGTGGATGACGTCACAAAACGAAAGATGAGTTTGGCTGGTAAGCGAAAGTATCTTGTACAATAATTGCATCTAGTTATTTATGAGTTATGGCTTTGTCACTAAAAATTAATTTGTGAAGAATAGTTTTAGTTTAAACCTTAAGTTTTAAGGGGTTAAGAGAATTTGTTAAAAATGTCAACCCGGTATTAAAAACGCTTCACTTGGTAGAAAGTGGGAATAAAGTGCATGGATAGGTAACATGTCAAGCGTATCCGGCCGTATGAATTTTTATGGAGTATTATTATTAGGTATGCATATTGCATATTATATGTATACAGGTTGGTATTAAAAAACCTTGATGTTTATCGTCAACCAGCTACTCAGAAAAATTTCCATTCCCATATATCTCCACTTGGTTGAGTAGTTGTAGGCAAGGTAATAAATCGAGAGAAAAAAAGCTGATGATTATGCTTCAACGCAAGTGTAGATAAAGGAACCCCTGCCGTTTACACCATTTACAACATGAGACAATCTCGACTGCTAGTGACAACAAGAACAGCAGTAGCCTTTTTTCAACGATTATATCGCCCGGTGTCAAGTCTCAAATTGCAAAAAAGAAAAAGGAGACAACACCTCGTAACAAACAAGAGCATAATAATATTATTGTCAAAAGAGCATATTTTGGAGTGTAAAGTGGCAAGGAAATTGCACCACCGTAAGAGAACTTTAAAAAGAGAAAATGAATAGGTAAAGGTAATCGTCATGTTTAAGCACACAGCACGAATTGTGCCTTGCGTGAAAAAACGAGAATCATGCAGAAATAACCGAGGGAACTATAGTCAATAGTTAATATTTGGTATTTATGGCTGTTTCACACATTTAATACCCGTGACTGTAAACCCTATTGAATTGTAGTAGACATTTCTGTGATTAAATTTGCAAGATGCTAATTATGAAAGTTAAAGTAAACAATTTTTTTGCTGGTGACGAGAGCTGCTTTATCGCACCAGTTGCTTTTCAAGTTCTCAAAACAGAGTTTTCCTTTCATCAAACAAATGGACATCTAATTTCAGACAAAATATTAATATTCCTTATTCAACTAGTATACTCGTCTTTTGGTGTCAATGGCGGTTAATAAAAAAATCTAGGATGCATGTAAAACAGTTTTTTGGTTGGAACAACAACAACGGATGTACTATGAACTTGAAGTTTTGATGTTGTTACTGCTCCTTCTTGGTTATTATTACTACTACCATTATTATTGTTATTACAACTGTACGCTTATGTATACATATTTGTTGTCGGCATTTTTGAGTAAAGTGCACTCAGACACAAAAAGTTTTGAAAAAGTCAAAGACGCTTCTTCTTACATCTTGCATGCTTGTTGTTATATTCAAAGCACAGACTACACGCACACACACATACACACTTATTCCTTCTGGGCATGACATACCTGCCTTGGTCCGAAACAAAAAATCGGTCGACTCAACTAAACATGCAATCGCTGTGGTGTTTGGATGGATCGCTGCATTGTCATGCTGCTCCACGTGTGCAAGTAGAATGCAATATAGAATGAAAGAGTGAAGAAGCTAAAAATTTCAACGAAAAAATACCTGATTATTTTACCGTCCTTCTAATTCCCATGCTTCTCTCATGCAATTGCAGTTCCGTTTCTGGAGGCCTTGTAACACAAAACATGTAATATGCATAATGTCGAGCCTAGTTCTTCTGGTAATACCAGACTTTGGTATACTAACCGATATATGTAGATGAGACAGAGGTTACTTGTAACTTCTAGTAACTTGCTCTTCATCATTGTTGTTGTTATTGTTGTTCTTGTGAGTAAAAAAGAGCAAACCAGTCGGACAGAAATAGAAGATTGTATCTCACTCAGGTGCAATTAGGGTATATCTTCCAGTTGCCATGTTGTTGTATCTTCAATTACACAACTACTCGCTTCTACGATGAAGCTTGCAACTAGACCCGAGGCATTTTCCTCAGATAAGCATGTACACTGTACATTGTACAGGTAGTAGAAAGTACGCAAATGGATTATCCACCTGGGAAGAGAAAAACTACTACTGCTGAACTATTTGGAAATGACGATAAAGTTTATAAATGTACAAGTGCCACTAAAGTGATAAAGAGAGAGAGGAGCACAAAAGTATAATAAATGTTCCCATTACTCAAGAACTAAACTGCATTCTCACATAGCCAGCATTGGAATTTCTAGTTTTTTGACATATATTCCAGAGCAACCGGTGAAAATGAAATTGTGATCTACACTTTTCGTATTGGTTCTCCTCCTATTTTTTGCTGGCCTTTGAGCCAGTTTCTCCTTGTAGCTATCCTGTCGCAGTCACGAACATACAAAGTCAGAGATTTTTGTTTTTGTTCATATTTTGGATTTACCTGTTCACGCACATGTACCTATGATGATGATAGTTGTTGCGTAACTATTACTTTCATAAATATTCCGTAAAGGTAAATAGGTTTCAAAAAATAAATAATAAAAAGGCCTCTTCTAAAAGTGGTGGAAATATTTGACCATGTTGCATCATCAATCACCACGAAAACCACAACTTGAGTCGTTACATGATGAAAAAAGCGAGGGACGAGTCGTTTTTTCTGCAGCAAGCCAGTTTTACAACTTTTCCTTTCGTTTCATTCATTTTTAACCGATACCAAGTTGAGAAAAAAGTAGTAGTAGTGGAAGTTACTGCAGAACAGGTCTATTTTTTATATACCTATAAAAGCTATTCATGCATTTAGAAGGAGAACTTGTGAAGCTATAAAGTACGCTTAATTAAATACTGACTGGGAAATTTCTCCTCTCACTTCATCCACCGCACTACTACTGGCACATTTAATGAATGAGAATAATAACTTTTCTTTACTCTATCAACAGACCGTTTTCAGGTAATAAAGATGATATATATGAAAGAGGAAGAACTGAAGATAATGTAGGAATGCACTCTCTGAACTAATCAAAGGGTATCACTGGAGAGCCATCAAATTTATTGCAGAGCGCATGAGAAATTAAGAATGTACCCTGTACATGCATCAAGTATATGGAATAAAATAATTTAAACTAGTATGTGTGTCACCAGTTTTCAAATGTCCGTAGCAATGCGTTTCGCTGCCCACGTTGTAATGCATTTTCCGAAAAGATGATTGAAACTGTAATATAGACCATTTTTCGTCGCTCTACATCAAAAGCGTCAAGCCCACGCACGTTGCTCAACCCTTTTTATTCACTGATAGTCTCGGTTTCCTTTTTATACAAGTGTATTATTGCAACAACTTTATTTAGCGAGGTTGTCGGCTCTCGTTTTGAAACCAGAGCATTTTTCGTAACCTTTTTTATATCATAATTGAAATTGAAAAAATGAAAATTTTCATGGTGTACATGCATATTAATTACAACAAGAGCAAAAGTGAAAATGTCTCTGAAGATGACACATTTTTTATCTTGAACATGTACGCCAGTCTCATCCAAATTAAATTAGTCTGTAATCATTTTACGGCTTGGGTTATTATCATCCTCTTCATCACCACCACGCATCATTGTTTCCGAAATGGCCGCACATTATTATTATCAGTGAGAAGAATGCCATCAGCGGTGCCATGTCGTAAACTTAATTTACTTGACAACAACGGTGGTACACATCTACATACTACATACCATCTTGTCATTAATAATGTTTGAAGCCACATTGCACATGTGATTCATTCTGCATCAAAGAGAAAGGAAACTAACAAGTTTGTACAACTAAATATCAAGCAGAGTTGAGACTTGAGAGTGTTCGTGTGATGTTGCATAGGTACATGGTACGTACTACGTGAAACGTGTTACGTGCTATTTGCGCTTTCAACTTTATCATCAGAAACTGATTTTTCCCTTTTTTCTCCAAATCTCCCGAAAGCAAATACCAAACCCTTGCAAGCACTTGTCACACCAAATTTTTTGCAGTGCAAATTTACATTTAATGAACTATTTTATGTACCCGTTAATATTATACTGTGTTAAATGTTGTTTGTCATTTGCCATTTGCAATCATGGTGATAAAAGATCTTTATTAATGTCTCTTTTTTATTTTTATGACATTTCTGCTTTAAAGGATTTTGGTATGAATTGGTTATGTTTTGGGCATTAGGACAATAATAATATGCAATTTGTAATGCTAAAAAATTGTTTCGTTTTTTGAATAAATATAACTTTCTTTTTTTCTCCGTTTTTACAAGGAATCATTACGTTTAGTAAATGGTACGGATTCCACGTAGCCCTACGTACGTGAGTATAAAATGAAGACATCATAAAATTTGCATTTGGATGAAATAAACCCAGGATACGTTCTTCCGTAAGAATAGTGAAAAAAATTGCTGTCCTTTACTTGTCACTTAGAATGTCAGAATGTCTTACTTTGTCAGAATGTCGTTTGACCATTGTCGCTGTCTATTTTTATCTTCCATTTTTATCTTGAGACGGGCAAACAATGCTACCATTTCCAACTGCATTTGCTCATGTAAAATGCTGAATTATTACACTGCAGTTTGTTGCTAGTAATAAAAAGTAAAAGGACAAGTGGAGTCAGTGACAATGTGTAAGACACTGCTGTAAACATCCGCTTGCCTGACATGTCATCACTCTCCTTTTTATTTTTTGCTCTGCAATGCACACAGGTATACCAATAACTAATGATGGAAATCTCACTCACTGCAACAACAGTGTCCAAGAAACACTTGCTTGTATTTTTAGTCATTGCACTGCAGTATAATATGTCTACTTTGTCTACCTAGTCATTTGCTCATCAATATTCTGTGTGGTTTTGGGCTTGGTTCCTTTTTCCTCACTGATATTATATGCTGATGAGCACAAAAAGTACAAACTTTGTATTCAGCAGAAAATTCCATGGCATAGTGAACCGAAATTGGATGACTGAATACACAGCCAACGGTTTTTGCATACCAATACGCCTCACTGTGCGACTACCTTTTTAAAAAGATCGTTTTACGTTGTTCTTTTCATTCACCATTCACATTTCACACAGTTGTTGATATCTTTTGACATACATTGCTTTATTAGTCAGCAAATGGGAATGCAAATGGTCCCACTAAAGAAATGAGCCAAGAGATCTAGAGGGGCCCATCATGTTTCAATTGTTCTCTGAGAAGTTTATATTAAATTATATATACCTACCAGGATAATGATACATACGGAAAATGCAAAGGAGAGTAATAGGCCTTTTGTTGAAAACAACTGTGCAACCAAACCGATGATGGCTGATGATAAGGTAACAAGTAGTTGTGTAGTACTACTTGAACGTAACTGGTGTGGATAGGCGCATTTTTTTTTCTTCGTCTTTGATCAAATGTCAAAGATAGTAAAATGCACACACTATTGTTTTCCACCCGATGCTTTACCTCTCCCTCAATTTTCACACCATCAAAAAATTAAGAGTAAGAAACGTCAGCCCATTCATTTGTAGTTTGTAAATCAACAAAGTGTAAACAATATTAAGTATGAACATGAAGAAACATGGACTACGATAATGAAGGAGGATGGCACCACCACCATGTGCTACGACTTTAACAAATGGTGCAGCATAATTTTGATCGGAGCAAGGCACAAAATGATTATCAATATGATGATGGGGCTACGGACGGGATACAATGCATATTTGGCTTTTCTATTTTGTCTTCATCTTTGTCTCTCCGTATTAGTTACCATCAGAGAATACTTTCGCCAACGTTTATTAAAAGTGTGCAAGCAGGGAGCGATCCTAAGGTAACTGTCGTTTATCATGGCTCATTCATGTCATCCCCGTCAACAATTTGTAGGTGGGCATGTGAAAAATGTATGAGTGATGATGATGAGGATGACGACGACGAGCGGAATTATCGTGATGTTGATGATAATGATGACTCCACTATTATTAGCCTCACTCAAGCAAGAACAATGTTTGCTCGGTGATCATCGTGGTAAAAGGCTTAGAACACGACGACCTTATAAAAACCAAGTAGTAGTGGTGTGCAAATAATGAGCAGAGTTTGTGAATGTTGGTTAATTCAACACGCTATATGCCAAAATACGTTATGCATACAGAAATACCAGGAATAAGTCAAGAGGTAGGAGAAATGAAAACCGTACTTGATGTGAATTCAATATTTGTTTGTAACAAAGTAACAAACACTTGAATCGAAGCATGGTTTCAGTTTAATCAATTGTATAGATAAAAAATGCAAGCAAGAGGTGTTAGGGTGTTTGATGCACTCCTTTCCTTTTTTAAACCATGACTGTGACATTTTTTACTCTTTCCTTGCAGTAATTGTTCTTCAGAGATGCATTTCCATTGTGTGAATTTAATATGTCTTTGGCGTAAGTCTTTGGCGGCATGGGGCATGGAATGCATATTTAAGTAGATGGGAGAAAAATGACAATATTTTTTAACACTGCAATTTCAAGGAAGTTTAAAGCGCACCAATAAATGTTTCGTTTTTTTGGTCACAATATTATTATTTGAAGCGTGTGCTACACATGAATTTATTAAAAATTCTTGTTGCCAAAATACGCAACCCAAAAGAGGCATCTAAAAGAGGCATCTTTTTCCGCTGAGCCCTTTCAGGAGACCATTCACCCGAGTAAAAACTTCTTCCCTTCTCTGTTGAACACTCCTGGGAATACTAACGAAAGTAACAACAACAACAAAGATACATGCATTATGTATACTCTGTATACAACTCAAAAGTGGATTATTATTATACTTGCTATTAATATACACGGGAATCATAAAAATGCATCGCATCACGAACTGAGACATTGACTTTCACATTCAATGGGACTCGAGTCTGTCGTTGTTTGTAATTGTAAGCATCCCAAAACTTTACTGCAACAAAGTCACGTAAATTACCATAAATGTGCGCGAGCAATCAATAACCAAAGAGCAAAGAAGAGCATACCGCGCGCAAGCTTCAGGTGAATGAATGAAAGAGTGAATTGAATGAGCTTTGTGCGAATTATTTAAGTGCAAAAGATGATGATGAGAATGATGATTACGCTCAAGTTTGAATGTTGTTCAGCAGTATAATGCCCAAATACCCTTTTTGAAAGATCGCTTACTTACAACTTACTCTCTGGTCATGATAATGATGATGATCACCGTGGTAATCTGACTTTTTCCTCCTAACACAAATTATCAAGAATAACGATAAGTACAAGAGCACGGTGGTGGTGGTGGGCACCTATGGTGTACTATGCTATGTGCTATATATAATATAATATAATGCGCCACAGCTTATAAGGCTACACGATGAAAGTTTGATGTTAAAGAGAATTCAAGTATGTTTGGCTTGGGCTCATTGAGTTGTAAAGTGCTGCTGGCTGAGGCTCGTCGTGGTGACACACGAACCCTGTTCCTATCATTCTTACGAAAAAATACCGATGCCAAGTCAGAGTGGTTTATGGGTTTCATGCAAAAAGTTTAGCGTGCAACCTGCTGAGAAATTATAAATACATGAGAGGTTCATACACATGTTTCAACGTTTCATTACCGTTGACCTATTGCATTTTATTGCCCAGTTTTTTCAGCATTTCATTCTCAAATAATTATACATGCGCATGCATTATTTAACTGCCATCTCCTCCTACTTTATTGTCTCATTCTTTTGCCTCTCGCAAAGTACCAAAATAAAAAGTGACAAAAGGGATTTTAAATCTAATGAAGATGAGGAAACGCACCAAGAGAAATTGACAGTGACATGAACCATAATAATGAAAAAAACAAGACAGATAACATATGACAGGCACAAAACACATTTTTAAGAACAGTTTGTTCCATTATTATTATTATTAAAAAGTTTAAAAGTAAGTATACCCTGGCTCCTGTAGTCTTATACGTGTGCACACTTTCTAGGTCGATTTATTGTCCACCTGTCCCACGATTATTAAAAAAAACTGTTTTTACACTTGATTTGGTCATCATAACTATAATCATTATGAACCTCATGGAATTAACATTTGCATCTACAAAAGATTAACTTTATTGATAAGCTGTAAAAAGTGATGGTAACGTACAGAGATGGAATTTAAAAAGTGTTTTTCAAGATGATGATCAGTTTTTCTCGGCTTTTGTTATTGTTATTACTGTGCGCTGCGTGAGGGCAACAAGAAAAATATGTAATCTCAAGTGACAAAAGCAATAAGCAATCGCAATTTAACAAGAGGCAAAACTTATGGAGGCCAATTTCAGCATTTATCATCATCACTCACTGTCAAGCAAAAAGAGGATTTTATAAAGATTAAACCTTAAAATAATAAAAGCAATATTGATAGATAAAAAGTAAATGAAATGTATAAAAGTTATGAATGCACTAAAGTGCAGTAAAAAACTTTTGAACGTTTTTTTGCACACAGAACTTCTCAGTAGGTCAATAAAATACTTTATAAATGAGTAAGCAAATAATACCCGAACAAATGGTGAATGGGCAAAACCGGCAAATGTGCAATACTGAGAAAATTGTGTGCTATCAAGACTTTGCTCATTTGCTTAATGGAGTTTATACCCAATCCAAAGCTCTTAAAAGATTAAAAATAAGACTAGTTCATTGATAGAACTGCCCCATTATACCCATTGGGATGAAATTGGATTGGAGTAGTGTAATCCCTTGTGCAATTCACTAGCTATATATTTTTCAATGTCGTTCTAATAATGGATAGTAAAAGCCCACTAGACCACTCGGTGTGACTATACCACCATACCATCACGAACGGACATTGTCATTTTTTCATAGTTTGATAGACTGAAGGATGCAGATTAAGGCACGTTTCACGTCTGTTACCCGCAGCCACACCAAAAAATAGAATCCAGGCCAGTTGCCCGTCGAGTGTGTGTGAAGAGGAAGCAAATTCTCAAAATCCTACGATTTCCAACAGAAACCTCATTCCAGGCCCCAGAAGAGGCACATGGATCCAGACACTTTCTAGGTGAACCGTGAATTTCCATTACAATGCTAGGCTACAGACACGTCAGTAACGTCATCGTCAGCACAAAACTTTCTCTTTCTTGACTGTCATGATGAAACCATAATGCTGGTGCGGGTAGTGTACAGAATAGTGGTATTTTTATACAATGCAATGATGCAATAGATATATCTGTTCGCCACATGTTTGACTTTGGCATTGACAATTTTCCATTAATCGATTGCATCCAGCCTCGTCTGTCGTAAGAGTACTACTCACATTATTAATGCTGTAGTAAATATTTATTAAAAAACCAACAAAGGACGTCATACATTAGTGCCAAGTTATAAATGAGCTTACTGTGACTTTTCCGGGCTGACCTTCATACAAGATTTCACTTTCCTGGTAACACTGCATCAATGACTTTTTTTCTACGAGAAACCTTAAAACTGTCTTTGAAACGAACGTGATATTTCAATTAGAAAAGAGGGAAAAAATAGATCGTTAGATAAACATGGTGCAGTGATCGTAGTTAGTAAAACAGCAAGACTAGCTGTGTGGCAAATTCTACACTGCACCTGTTTAAAACTCTGCATTTTTAGTACTTCACACGTACATTGCATACAAGACACGAAAGTTTGTTCACGTAGATAAACTACTACCTGTCACTCTTTTTATCTTTTTGACTGGCTTTTTTTGTAGTCACGGAAGCCTCCACATTTCGGAGTATTGCAATGATAATAATCATTTATTATTTTTTCATAATGAATAAATGATTTTAGGCAGGCTCTCATGTACATTTTTGAGACTTTATCATTTTAGACAGCCTCTAACAACTAGGGACAAAACTACTATACATAGAAATTGCATAGAGAGTAAAATAAAAGTAATAAGAGCCACCATTGTGTTTACACTATGAACATGCATTCAACTCCGCATTATATTCTAATTTGTCATCATTCTCCTGTCACGTTGTTACACAGGAACTAAGCAGAAAACTAGACAAGGGAAAGAGAGAGAGAGAAAAAAAAACCAGGAGAGGAAATACGAGACTCATGAGAAACGTATTAAATTTCCAATAACAAAGGAAGGGGGTGGTCTAAACTAATCTCTCAATGTAAAGGAAAATTGCAAGCTACAAGCAGACTATATAGCTAACAAAATGAAGATGATGATAGGCTTGTTTACTGTTGAATTGAGCAATCGTGAGCACCTAGACACGACACACAATAAAAAACGAAATGATAAGGTTGCACTGACAAAAATGTGCTACTGCTAGTTATACGACTGCTGCTGGTGTCTTAATTATGATTGTATTCTTATTTGCATTAATCTGATAAAAAACCATCAAGAAAGACACATTTAGATCTAGTGAAATGGCTAATTTTAGCCAAGAGAACCACACTCTAAACTGAAAGTACACTCGTGTAGCAACTGGTTGTATAGCGTGTTTTAAACTTACTTTCTTGGGAAAAGTTTAGAGAATTGGGCTGACGAGTAATTAGCAAATTGCGACAGTCATGAAGCTCACTACACAGTCAGTGTTTCTTCAAGGACATTGAACAGTAGCACCATAATTAACTTGATGACATTACACAAATATACGTCCATTTTGGAAAATTGCTCCCAGATCCTGAGATACAAGCATGCTTGATAAAATTCGCAAAAATTACCGTACATAAATGCGTCTAGTGTTGATGCTTGAGACATTTTTATGGAAACTCGTTTCCTGAGAACATGAAGGCATCTCTAGAACATTATTGTTTACTCTGTAAGTGAAGATTGGTGTGCTATATACTTCAACAATGATCATATAATATATATTATTTACTTTCTGGAGATGACATTTCCCATGTATTTCATCTTTGTCATTTATTCACTAGCTCTTTTTGGCACAAAACGTTGGAGTATTTTTGGCAGCTAGACTATTCCCAATTTTTTCGCACGGACAAACGTTTTCCGTTTTCGTTTTCCTTTGCTTGGGATATAATATATGGTCAACAGAAAGCATAAGGATAAGTATAAGCCCTGTCCTGTTGAAAAATTGTGGTTCAATCGAAACTGGAGCATTGTCATCCGCTCACACCATCATACCATACACCCTGCTCTAGAAGCTCCACAGCTCCAGTGCTTGAATCATGAATCATTTTTCGCATTGATTTTAAACACCAATTTCGGATATATATGCTCCATGTAAGTAATTCCATTTATTTCCAAGTGCAAAGACTTTTCCAACTATCACGACTCTCCTTTCCCATGCTGACTGCTATTGAGAACAGAGTAGTTTTCATGCTGTTTGCATGATGCTATAAAAAGCACTTGTGAAAACATGCATAACGCAGATTATATTTTTATTTTTGCCATTTTGAACAACCAAGCCACGGATGCAACCACGTGTAAAAGATTTACTATTCCATTTCCTGTTCTGAATCTTTATGAACTGAAAATTATGCATTGAAGCAATGAAGCAAACTTTTTGGAAAAACCACCATGCACCACATGGTACTACAACTTGAGAGAAAAGGAATTTCCCAAATCTAAAGAGACATTTCATACCATTTTCAACTTTTAACCACTAATTGTACTAGATCCTAATTTATGGTGAATATTATGACGGGTAAGGATTGCAAATATTTGTGAATTTAACAAATGATTGTTATTATTGGCATATTGGCAAAAGGGAAACCTCACACTTGCAAACAAAGTATGGCATAATCAAATTTTACATAACTATCAGAAACTGATGGATTACTCAATGTTTGCTGTCTGCTTTTGTATTGTTTCTTTTGTATTATGTTGCATAAACAGTCTACCCTGAAATCCTACTGAAGGGCAAGTTTGCTCAAGATCTTCTAATAACCAATTTTAATGAGGAAAAGGTTTAGTATTTTCTTGATAGCAGTTCCTATTTATTTGGTACGGAAGTACATATAAAACAAGCACACATATAAGCTGCTTTTCTGGAGATCATGTTGACAAGGTTATTTTAGTGGTAGGCTTAAAAGGTATAAAACTTTTGGTGCTAAAGACGTATTTCCAATATTAGTTCTATGACATCATATCGTTATGAAGCAATCAATGCGCGTAAAAATATAAATTGGTTGTTGGTTGTGTAACAAGTAATAACCACACAGCTGCATCCAACCAGCACCCTCCTGCTTTATGGTGTCTTGAGTTTACTATCGGATTCCGGGCTACCACACTTGTGATTACCTTTCGGATTTGCGACAGTAAAAGGCACCCAGTCGTAAAAAGACGACGGTGACGTAGAAAGGCCATTAGTCGACAGACGTTAGTTTTGTACAATGAAAAGTTCTTCAAGTTGAAATGGAAGAAAATTGCACAACGCACATCTCAAGAAAATTTTTAATATTAAGACAGTCTTGACTTGAACTTGTCCGGTACGACTTGTCACTTTCTCAACTTCAGCCCTTTGTTGTAAAAAGATGACGTGAGCATGACAAATTTCAAAGTTTTAATGCTACATGTCATTGGCACTGTGAAAGGAATTTTTCTCTGGAAAAGTTTTACATCTGCGTATTATCCACGCACAAACAAACCAAAAGGTCAAATTTCTTATGCGGCTCACGTTTTTTGCTTGATTATTGTGTCAGTATTATAATGCCCCAGGCAGCTAAAACACAATAGGGGTCCATGGTCCAAAAACTAGTTTTAATTTTCAATCATCGTCCAGACGTCATATGTCCCGGGCAAGGATGCATTATCGGAAGCTGACAAGACGTTTTCTAATGACATTGAATTATTCAATGAAGCGGAAGGAAAAGCCAGTTTTTCTTGTGAGAAAGTGTGCGTCTGTTTGTGTGTGAATGAGTATCACATTCAACAGGATTTCTGTTGGAACAGACTCTCGTTATTTCTGGCACATATATTATTGCATCATAATATACACACTACCATCATAAAATTATGCTTATTGGCAACAAAACACAAACCCTAACAAAAGCCAAAATGGCAAAATTGGGTGATAACCTTGACATTTCCTTCTCATAACATTGCATTTTTACCACCTCTTAAAAAAGAACATGGAAGGGGAAAAGCAATTTAGCTTCTGTCTTCCAGCATCCTTTCTTCACTTCACATCTTCTATTTCTTCTGCTACGTTCATTAATGATCCATTCTTTTTCCTGTAGTGGACAGTCCTGATGGAAAACATTAAATTATGTCAAAAATTATTTTCTTCTTTGTAAAGATGCAGTGCCAGCAAGACGTAAAATCCACCAGAAGAAAATAGCCATATCATTTGTAAGGCAATTCTAGCCATTTCCAAGGTCAAGTTCATTAAATGGAGATGCTCATAGTTGCAATAAATATTATTACAGTAGTCGCCTACACACTTGACTGAGCAATGTTCAGTGAGCATCACATGTCAACATGCTCGTCGTCTTTTGAGAAAAGGAAGACAGAAAGCTTCCAATAAAACAGACATCTAAGAAATTGCATGGAGAGTCAGTAGTCGTCAATGTGATCATGTACACGCTGCACTAAATCCCTTTTCTTGTAAATGCGCATTTCCATGATTTCTTACTGCACCGCAAATAACTGCAATTTTGTAAATGTCTTCTTTGTTCACTATCAGTTGTCATCTAGAGACGAATGTGCCCAACAATTTCTATAATTGCTACTTGCAGTGTTAATATTGTTGTGTGTTTTCTCAATGTGATGGATTGACAATGGAAAGTTAAAAATGCTATTCACTCGGCCAACTACCATATTTACTTACCACTTCAACTGCGCATACATTGTACCCTAAAATGCAATGCGTATAGTATGCATAATTTTATTTCTTTTGCAACTCATAGCAAGTAGCATCTTTTCTCCCATATATGTACTGACAAAATCTTTTTTGCACCGTGTTACAGCATAAAATATTTAGGTATTTCAAAATGAATACACAATAATATATACGTTTACAGCAATTATTTTCATATCCAATAGTCATTATTACTTGTGACGTTTCATAAGCCACCCCTACAGTTTCCATGTCTATATTTATCTAGTTCCTATATAAAGAGCTACTACCTAAATGTCTCCTGTGTACTATGTGCTTACGGGGTGCATTGATCTTTTCACACACAAAAAAATATTTGACGCCGAGAAAAAATGCAAACACACACACAGTCAGTCACTGTGTGTGCACCATTTAGAAGGTTTAAATGAGTGAATGGCAAGGATGTCAATTGCGAGAATGAATAGAGTATGAGGAGAGACGTGAGCTTGTCATTATCATGATCTAAGTAACTATTAACTTGTGCTCCGTCATCAGTCGCATTACTTCCAAACAATGGTGGCTCTGATGATGATTATCTTTTTTCTTCTCTCTCTCGCCTTTAGTTCCGATTTCATCTTGCTTGTCAATGTAATGTATGTGTGTCACAATACAACAATCACACAGATTTATCTCCATATAATTTGCCACTACTAGTAGTACTACTACCGCAACGGCAACAGATAACATAAATAATCAGATTTCAAAACGAAAAAAATAACATAACGCACCGACTAGTATACGGACGTAGAATATTTTGGCAATATTTGCAACTTGCAAGGATCGTCGGTATGTGGCGGTGGTGGATTGGATTTGCATTATATTCATTTGCATATCAAGTTGCCATAGGACAGGGTTAAAACAACATGGGTGCATTGTTAGTGGTAGCAACTAAACTGTCATTGTCACTTTTGACTTTAGATTTTCCCCCGCCATGAAGAATGCCTGTATATTATCACTATCACTTTCTTCTTTCTCGCCTTGCTAATAGAATTTGACTATTTGACCACATGCTCGTGTCGAATGGTTAGGAAGTACATAAAGATATATTTATTAAGATGACGGTCATATTGCGATAGTGCTAAATTAGCTCTAATGTGAAATATTTGTTCTGCAAACCAACAAATTGGAAACGCACTGCTTCATCTGCTGCCTCACTGTGCACTACAATAATAATGCAGCGTGACATTTACATGTTAAAAGTAAAATGAACCTTTGTGTCAGCGGTGACACACAATTTGCCATTGTTTGCAGAGAAGAGGGACAGTATAAAATGAGTGAATTGGACATTAAGAGACACTACTCGTTTCTCTCAAATAATTTCTGAATGCCTGCTTGCCTGCCTATATATGCGCGCCTTCTCTTTTGCTAATGAATAAACCACACAATGGGCTACAGCGTAAATGATGACTATGACGGTACACAGACAGAATCCACACTTTAACTTTAACCGGATGATGAATTGCTTTCCTAGGCACATTATCAATTGGCTTTTGTTGGTTGTGATCTCCAAATCACAAAGAATTTAGTTTGCAAAAGAGACAAAAAACAAGGGCATGGAAAGTCAGGAGGATCGTTTTTTTGCACGTTGTATTATTGATTAAATGTTTTATCTACAATGTAGAGTCTACATTATTGCCGTTACTTTGGGCTGTTTCTGCTAATAAAATTGTCTAATATTGTTATTGTCTCTGCACACATAACATTCTTTGGCAAGTCCTCGAGAGACGCATAGCTTTCCTACATTCCAAAGAAAGTTTTTCTTGCTATTAGTGTTACAGGCAAGTCAATAAATGGCTATAGGCTAACAAAATCGATTAACACATTTTCAAGTAGATTAAAGGATTTTCCTTAGTGGCCTCAGCGGATTTTTTGATAAACATGTTCTAGGGTACTGACTAGAATAAAAATTACAGAGCACGCAGTCTCAATTCTGTTATGGGATCGGACTACCGTTGAGACAACGAAAGTTAAAAAAATGATACTGATATTACAGATACACTGAAGAAATGATTGTGAAAATGGGTAAAGAGAAGTGTGATCATGTTACTGTCAACGAAGATGATGATGTAGGTAGACCACCACGCTTGGTCTCATCTACTTCCGTAAAACATTCAAAGCACGTTTCTCTACAAAATAGGAAAAATTGAGCTTACAAGCACGTAGATTTCACAAAAATCTCTTTTATGCTCTGCGTATAAAGTGTATAGTGTATTTTACTATTGTAGCTATCATCATGAGCATTCAACGTAACTGCAAATAGGAATGCATGGAAAAAGCTGGCTGGACTACTGGACCATTGTTATTGGTACAAAAGGATTCCCTACTCTCTCCTAACGAAAATGTTTCCCGGAAAAAAACAATATTTGTACGGTGGATTTACGTATTTGCTCGCCTCTAATTTTAAAATGCGATCAAAAGAAAAACTAGCTGAACTGGAATCTGAACGGGAATGATTACGGTTGAGTGTGTTCTGCACTTTGGGTTTGCTTCCAATTATAGGTTTTTCCCAAGAAAAACTAACCTAGAGCAAAATCACTCATCATTGCAGTGCATGTGAACTTTTTTGCACAGGGAAATAGGTAAAATGGTACTGTCGTCACGAGAGTATAGCCCAGGGGCCCTTTATGCTGCTAAATGCCAGTCTGTATAAATGTGTGGCTTTGCTAGTGCGGTTGGATGGACACAAACAGCAATTAATTGAAGAGTCTTTGCAATTACAACACCGCGTTTGTATCTACTATACCTGTGGACATTCTTGTATTTGCTTTGTCCACAAAAGGCCTTCAATTTTGCGGAAAACTACAAAAACGGGATGACGATGGTGCTTCGTAGTAATTTAGCTACGTAGATGTTACGTGAAGGAGTGTAGACCACATTACATCTTCTAGTCACTGACCGTAGGCAATTTTAAAACAAACGGAATGGTTTGAAATTAAAGAGATGGTTTTCAGGAAAGTTCACCCCTGGTTGATTAGTTTGATGTCCCTTTGAATTCAAAACTTTAGAAACTACTAACCTTTTTGTGTAATTGTTCTACCCTGTTTCAAGCATTAAAAAGAGCATACGCCTACCAATGCCAATTAATCAAATTACAAATTACGTATAACAATTTCAGAACATCAATCAATGTGAATTTTACAATTTACAAGTTTTAATTCATATTTTGAACAATATGGTTCACTTATATAAAGTGACCTTAAAATAATTTACACATGATTATATTTTTAACTTTCCCCTTAGGCACTTCCAATTGGCTGGATTATTTTTGCAGTTTACGCAGATGTCGGGTTTTTCTCCTTCTAATCGTACACCATTCTTCACATTTTTGTACCCATAGCACACCACACACCTGAATACTTCAGGCCAGTCCTTTAGCTGTTGCATTTCGATAGTTTGCTTTCTTGAAGCCATCTCTTCTTTCTATAAAAATATCAATAGAGACACAAGAACCCATTTTTAGTTATTGTAGCAAATAATTTAATTTTCATCAAAACTACCCTGAATATAACCATTTTGGTAGAATTTCAAGCAATCATAATTCCGTAAAATAATAAATAATAAAATAAATAAATAATTCCAACTTGCCTTGAATTTTACAAACGTCACCCAATGTTCTGGGTTGTCCGAACAATGCTGATTACACACTAGGCAGTGTTTCGGCTTGTTTCCGTCTTCGGTGGACGTTGCACCATGTCTAATGAGCATATATTTCCGGCAACATACGCAATTAAAAATATCCGGGTGGCCCGTCTCGACCACTTTCTTTCTTTTAAATGACGCCATGACCTAAAATATCAACAGACACAAATTTTCTTTAATTACAAGTTATCAAAAATCAATCAAACCCGTTATTTATTTTCAATTAAAAATTAACCCAAAATTGTTGTGATATTTACTAGCTGTTAGTTTCTGCTACAGTCTTAGTTGTCGGTAGACTTGGTTCACCTGAAAACAAAAAAAGTGTTTTGATTATCATATGCTTACACACGTGACGGGTAGCGGACACACCGAAATGCCCACTTTTTCGATACAGTATATAGTGTTCTATGGAAATTCTCAGTTCTGCCGTGTACCTATTGACATTTGATCTCAAAAAGAGTTTCTGGTCCAAACACACTCAACAATGCCTTTGAATATTAATGAAGCAGAATGACAGGGGTGGGTGGGAACACTGGTGTCCCAAAGGAATACCAAATAATCTATTTTGCTACAGTTTGCCTGCATTCACCTTCTACTAACATAACATTGGAGATAACACAAAACATCTAGAAAACTAACAAAACAAATGCACAAAAACTAATCATGCCTTCCTTGAAGCAATTTGTCTGTTTGTAAAAAGTATGCTTTACTGGTAATTCCATCGGTTTACTAGATCAGCATTCATACGTGGAAAACTGCTGGTTACAAAAAAAATAATATTGAAGTAATTCTGGTTTTGTTCAGTTTATGCCTTTTAAATGGGTTAAGAAAGGGTAGAAGATCATTGACATTTTTTAGGATTCGAGAGATTCCTAATTTCCTGTTCCGTCGACCGTCCGTCCGGTCTAACGCGGTTTCTCAGAAATGACTAATCTAATTTCAACCAAGTTTGGTACACAGACACTAGGGAACCTTGGCCAGAACCCTATTGAATTTCAGGTTGGTAGGTGAACTCCAAAGGTCACCAACGGTCCAATATTTTTACATCGGACCTATATCATCTGGCACATGACTTTAGATCCATTTTTAATCAAGATTGCGAGTCCGCAATCCGTTTGTTAAAATTCGGATTCTAAGGCCCTTAAATTCGGTTCATAAATGTTAAATATGCAAAATTAAGGACTCTATGCTCGGTGACACATGGTTTTAGGTCCATTTTTGACCAGGGGGACGATCTTACGATTATGATATTATCTTTTGTTAAAATTTGACTTAAGGCCCTGAATTCCGCCCCTTCTCGATTCCTACTTACTTTATTTACCAGTGGTTTATTTACTGTCTGGGCTCTAGTACATTTTCCGGAAACCTAGAGATTTTTTCGGGGTGTGTGAAAAACCATTTTAGAGGTTACGTTTTACGACTACAAGGGATCGTAAATGTGTATGGCTACCTGCTGCTATCGAGCATGTATACCGAAGGAAGCATAATAAAAAATATAGCTTGTAGGTTGTTTTGTCCCCTGCTGTCCTTATACTTACCACCACCACACAAATATGTTCAAAAGGATTCTGCTTTCTCCACACGACTTTCCTCTTCCCAATAAACTCTTCACTTGTCTAAAATCTCCTATTCAAAATTCCTTTCAAGCAGAGTAAAAAGGCACATGTATGTTTTGCAATGGAGAGTTCCTTTTCTAGGTTTTATCGCAAATTTCCACAACACAAAAGTACAAAAAGTCTAAAGTATCGTACCACTTTGTTGTATGGGAATGTAGAATTGTGTGTGTATTACCAGAAGTAAAAAAAGTCCGCTTTTTATGCACAAAGTGTGATGAAGTGGCAGGTTTGGAATGTAAAAGAAGCTTATTGTTTGCTTACACACACACACACTTATCAGCACTTGTCATCGTTGTGCCGTTTAAAACGAGTATAAAAACAAGAAATAAAGCAGCAGCACTGTGAGTTCCCAGTATTTTCCTATGGACATATATAGTAACAAAAACTCTTGTGTATTGGA
Source organism: Entomobrya proxima (assembly GCA_029691765.1). Classification (NCBI taxonomy): domain Eukaryota; kingdom Metazoa; phylum Arthropoda; class Collembola; order Entomobryomorpha; family Entomobryidae; genus Entomobrya; species Entomobrya proxima. The sequence goes on along the minus strand of CM056173.1, from coordinate 41,194,656 downwards.
AGTCAATAAAAAAGATTCACTTCATAAATCATCTCTGAGCATGCATATATGTAGTATGTACCCAGCACATTTTTATATATTATTATTGGCATGTGGACAAGAGCAACTTTCTTTTTGTATTGCTATTGCTTCTTAGGAAAGTAGGGAAAGTAGGTAAGTGCAAAAGTAAGCAGCTCTTCCGGTCGTATTTTTATCCTTAAAGTGATTTTATTGAAAGCGCACAAGCAATGTATCATGGTACTTGTATGTACAAGCGTATTTGTAAGTGATTTATTTTTTATCTACTTTCACAGCAACAAACACACAAGTTAAAGTAGAGCAAAGGAACGTACTACGAATAAATCTGTATCGAGAAAGTTTACAGCAATAAAAGGTGTAATAAATTTTAAATTCAAAGTTGTGCATTTAGTATTAGGAGCGTCCGTACACTTTAGACTTGTGCATTGCATTATTCAACATGAAAAGATGAAAAATTCCAATGTCTGTCTGTGGTAAATATTTTTTTGTAAAATAATATTATTCAGGTATAAATGATGTCAATGAACTTACAAGAGCCATTGAAAAAGCGTAAACATGCGTGAATGTCAGGTTTTCCAGGTTCAGAAAATGGTGTATGATACACCGTGTATCCCATTTCGAGATTTAAGCTTAAATGCATTATTTATGGTCTGGTTCCGATTTAAGGTAGCATAAGATGAAGTTTTGAGTTGATATCTGATTCTTGGTAAATGCCCTTGAATTTGGCTCTTACGCAAAATATTTTACAAAAATGGGTTCATAAAAAAGTCAATAGCTCAATAGATCATTACATATTATCCATTTTCTCCAGACAATTAGCAATAAAGGTCATTCATGGATACGATGCACTCTCGAGTTCGACTTTTTATTAGGAATCGACAGATTCCTTCTAATTTCCTGATCCGGCCGTCCGTCCGTCCGGCCGTCCGGCCGAACGCGTTTTTCTCCGAAATGGCTAATCCGATTTCCACCAAATTTGGTATACAGACTCTAGTGAACCTTGGACAGAACCCTATTGAATTTCAGGTCAATAGGTCAATTCCAAAGGTCAGAGGTCATAGGTGGTTCAACATTTTAACATCGGACCTATATCATGCGGCACATGATTTTAGGTCCATTTTTGACCAGGATTACGAATCCACAGTTGATTTGTTAAAATTTGGATTGTAAGGTCCTGAAATCAGGGCCTTAATTTTCAAATCTGCTAATTTAATGGATCTGTGCTGTGTGGCACATGATTATAGGTCCATTTTTGACCAGGATTACGAATCGGCAGTTTGTTTGTTAAAATTTAACTTTTAAGGTCCTGAATTCAGGGCTTTAATTTTCAAATATGTCAAATTAGTGGACCTATGCTGTGCGACACATGATTTTAGGTCCATTTTTGACTAGGATTACAAATATGAGGTCCATTTAAAAAAATCAGTTTATCCGCGGGGCCGAAGGCCCCCAATGCCCCGAAGGTCCCGAAGTCGATTCCTACTTACTCCATTTGCCAATGGTTTATTTATCCTGTAGTCGTCCTCGTAATTCATTCGGCGTTCAGACACCCTAAATTCTTGGCAATGGTACTTGTATCTTGTATCTTCAAAGCACTTCTCTTGAACTTTTTCGTAGTAAACCTGGCTTTTTGTGCTTATGCAAATTTGACAAGATCTACTTGGCACAGAAACGAAAATTCTTGGTCTTACACGTTTCGTGCTTCCATCAGGTGTGTGAATATTATATGTCAACTTGACGAACGATGACTTGGAAAGTTCTCACGACTTGTGCGCTTCCTTGATCCCTTACAATTGGAAAATGGGGTCTTAAGCATGTACTATTATTATACGCTACTGGTACTTACTTGCAATTTAAATAGCTTACAAATACCAAGAAAAGAAAAATCCTCTGACTGCTGCACAGAGAAATTCGCATACTTTATAGTACCTAAAGGAACTGAAATGAGCTTTTCTTTAGCATGCAAAAGCGTTAGAACGGCGTGGGCAATCTGACAGTAGTGGTAGTATTCGCTGGAGCTGAGCTGCATAATAAATATATTAAATTTAAGATTTGAAAAGAGGCTACACAACCGTGTAGAATACTTATTGCTGCATACACACAGCAACAGCCAGTAGAGGAGAGGAACACAAAATCCCATTTTTCGACCCAAGCAAAAATGCTGTAAAACTAAGGAAATTCCATTATGTTCCTTGTGCTTTCTCCGTGGCTTCTACTTACAAAATGCGAATGTATTATTTTGTGCTCCAGCGGGCATAAAAAAGCGAGAATAATTTCATGACTTTTCAACAAATCCATAAAAATTTTTGACTCTACATATACCTAACTAGTGTTTATTCTCAGATACGCCATCACGAATGTTGAGCTACTTAATTAAACGTGTCTTGTACAAGCACCTCATTCTTTTCCCAGTTATCTTGATCTACAGTCTAGGAAAGGAATGACGTTTTTAAGAAAAGAGGGCTCTTGATATAATTTACGCTGAATATTTTTTCGTCAAGATGGTACGATTACATTTCGTGGTAACAAGTAGGCAGCATTAAAGTACTTTCAAAATTATATTCCAACTTTGGAAACGAAGGAAAAAAAATGAAATGGTGGAATGGCTAAAATTTCTTTCTTGTAAAATGCAAGCTCTCTAGAAAGTAAAAGTTCAGCAGTTTTGCTCTCTCGTCTCTTTTCTCTTGTCACAGATTCTATTTAATGGACCCATACGCTTTCTTGAAAGTGGATTGTTAGACATTGTTAGATTTTATGAGAACCCTGTACCTTGAAACCATTCACTTTGTGGATTTACTAAGCTTTCAAGGCCTCAGTAGGTGGATTTCTCCAATTTCCATATTCATATCAGGCAGGTTGCAGGCCCATTAGGTCTTGATATTTATGAGGTCTGCTAGTCCCCATTGCCTGATATCTTGTTAATAAAATAATAAAGGATTACCGTTTTCATTCATCTTTTTTTGTTGTTGTTGTGCTCCATAAAACTGGATGCTTTTCACGTGTTTCCCATTTCCCTGTAAATCCTTCAAAGTGGTCCTGCTTCAAAAAGTCTCAAGTCTTTCATCAAAAAGCTATAAACTCTGAAAAATAATAATAACAGCAGCATACAGAAACAACCTCAAAGTGCATGAATATTCTGGACGAAAGTCATTTTAATAAAACAAAAGGAACAGGTAGTTTGTTCATCCCCAGAATGTCGATGAGATGCACTAGGCATCACAATCACTATATTACATTATGCTAAGTGCCATTACCGCATTTTGCTAAGAAGAGCAAAAAAACTTTCCGCATTTTGATATTAAAACTTTCGGAGAAAGCATGATGAGCCTGCACTGATTGCAAGTTTTTTTTACATGCGCTCACGTTCTCATGCAGAACGACTTTCTCTAAAATATGTTGCAGAGATTCCGCCTTCATAGCACATGAACTACCTTGCAACAATGCATCTTTTGCTGGAACTGCAGAGTGAATTTATTATGCTATATCTTTATGCTTGTCATGTCCAGAAGAAGTTGGTAAGGAACAAGGTTATATGGGTATTATCATCATTATGATTATGATGATTCTTGATATTTTTACTCAACTACTATGTGAGTGTGTGTGTGCTGTGCGTGTAGGCAATGGACAAGGTCGTCGAATGAGAAGACGTGATGAAAAAAACTAATAGAAGAAAAGCTTTCAAAGCTTTTATGCTGATAAAAAGTGAAGCTCTTCCTTCTGCGTACTGTATCAGTGAGTTAGTGGTGCAAGGAGAACAATGTGACCGCTTTTTTCATTTTTTGCCCTCATTGTTCCCCTTGAACCTAAAGCGTGCTGGGTTGTTAGTTCGTTACATTCTCTGGTTGCCATGAAGAAAAACTTGTCGCTGCTCAGTTTTAAACAAGGTCTTATCTTTAATCTGGAAACTGTTTGCAAAGAGAAAGAGAATAAGCGTGGTTACAGGTTACGGCCGAGTTACTGGCAGAGTAATAAAAAGGAAAATGAGATATTTATTATTATGTACTATAGGGACTCTATTGGAGAAAGGGAGCCCATTTCCGTTCTTTATGCTGTCATTCAAGTAAAAGTTTATTTTGGACAATTAACCATGAGTCTATTGCACATAAGATTTTTTTATTTTCAATGTATGGCGCTGATGCAGTAGTTTATGGACGTTTTAGTATGTGTTTGTATAAGATTCTGGTACAGCTAAGAATTAAGAGGAACTGAAGAGGTGGTCCTTTTCCTTAGCACATTAATTAATAAAGTCATTTTCAACCCTACTCAAGTATAATGGGTTGATCATCTCAATCTTTGCAACTGTCATTAACCTGTCTCTTGCAGGAGAGAATAGGCAACTCCATGCGAGATTTTACGTAACGATCTACTAAATCCACTTTTCCTGTAGCTATTGCCATCGTCACGTGCCCATGTCTTCTTATGTGTCTAAACGGTGAACCGTTCACCGTGAACGTAATTTTTGCTGACGCTGCATGTACCTGCAGCAGGGTGCGGTCAGCACTATAATGCAATAATGAAGAGAAATGATGAAAATCTGGATTAACATTGAAAAAATAAATAATGGGGTTATGAAAATGTCAGAAATAATTGAAGTCTGCTAATATTATCCATAACAGACCCTTTGCTTGTGGGGTTACCTAAAAGTGCTTCAACCAACTCTTGAAATTATGTTTTTATGGATTGAATTAGATTAAGCGTAAATCTTGCAATATTAGTTCATTATTGCTCAATTTTATGATGATTACAGTTTAATAGCTAATATATTAGCAGTTTTTAATTAGTCTGACCTTCGTTTAATAGCAAATAGCAAAGCGCAATAATAGGTTCGATTTTCACTGTGATTTAATACCAACTTTAAGAACAAAAGAGCCATTCCGTCATTCAACTTTCTTTTAAGTGCGATACAATGAGTTTCATATTAATGGTTGACTCAAGTTGACTCCAGCATGGAGTCGAGACACACGCTTGTAATTTGAGAACTAGCCTTTTGATCGAAACATCTATTTGTAGCACACTCTACCCTTTTTATAACTGGGCCATTGAAACAAGCTTTCTTGGGAAACGTGAACCTGTCAAAGGATAGATTTTGTAAGATCCTTAAACAAAAAAGACTCAAGTTGAAAGGTTTGAGTATTTGAGACTCTATTTGAAATCTCTGAAAATATTTCATGCCCACAAGCATGCCAAGGCAGATGCTGCATCATGTTCAATGATTTTATTCGACATTTCCTTTCCAAAATGTCCTGTCACTTTAGCTAAGCCAAACGATATATTTTACGCTTTATTCTAGCAGGTAAAAGGTGAAGTACCTTTGTGTACACGTGGAAATGAAAAACAAGTAGGACAAAGATACCAATGTATTTTTGTGCAGATGATGACTGTTTTTCTGCCTCAAAAAGATGGTCATATTACCTACAAAATTGCATGGTTGGCATATAGTTTACGGTCTCTAAAAGCTTACTTTTAAAAAGAAGTTTCTCATGCCAAATTACGAACATTGTGAACTTTGACATTGGAAAACCACGTAAACTGCCTCAGTCGGTTACCTGGTTACCCGCTTCAAAGAATGTTTGGAAGCAGGTATTCCTAAAATGGAGGCCAGAAGGGTTTTACTAATCTGAACATCTAGAATCAATATTGTTTAATCAATTTTTTGTGAGCTCTTTTATGAAAAACCACTTGTTGTCCAAGTAAATTCTTTTAAATCGGTACTTAACGGGCACTTTTTGCATTCCGATGGAGAAGGGGTCCATGTCATGTCATGCATGTGGGCTTATGTGGTTAGATATGAATATAAATATAATTTATTTTGGATACCGTGACCTATAGGCTAACCGTTTCTGAATGTGCGAATCAAAATAGGAAACGAGTATGAAAACAAACAAAAAACTCGTTATCAATTCAACCTCCGACTTTTATCTTGATGATAAGATTTCTTCACCTCTTCTCAAGACTCAAAAAACCGTTACTCTTCTACCATCATCATACAAAAGTTTTTGAATTTTATACGGACAAAAGTTTCTTTATCTTGATGTTTAATAGCTTTTCCCATGTTTTTCATCATTTAAACATGTTTTTGTTTGAAGTCATGTTTTCGTTGACTTAAAAAATTCTTGCTTTTTGCATATTATTATCCATGACTGCGTTGTATTTAAATTGCAAAATCTTTCCACTAGAAAATCCTTTGGGCCCTTTGATGTTCTATTGTCTGTTTTGCTTTCACCTTTACTAGCCCTTTTTTATTAAAAAGGACCCGCTATACAATAGTTATGTATGTAAATGAATACTTGTGGCGAATGGAAAGAGTTTCCAGGAAGCTCTTACATGTATTTCTTTTTTATTAGATGAGAATTAAATTCTTATGGGATACACTTGTAAAAAGAGGGTTTCTTGTTAGTTGGTTATAAATAGTAAATAACATTCATTCATCTTATTCATAAACACGCGAGCATGTTTCAATAATAACGCCATGGGATACGCGTTTCAAAGTAACCACACTTGCGATGTGGGTCTCCGTGTGGTTTCATCTTTAATCAAGTTTGTGTACGATGACGTATGAGAGTGCTTTCAGAATTAGTATAAGTTTTTCCATTAAAGTGGAAGCAAACAACGCATAAATATGTAGTGATTGTATTGCTAGTTTAAAATTGAGGTGTGTCTATCCATCATAGTTTGTACCTCCCTTTGTCATCAAAAATTGGAGGGTTTTACGGTTGTCGGGAAGGGCATTTTTGTAGCATGGAGATTAGGCATCAGCGACAGCATTCGATGCAAATACATGAAATCCTATGGCATATGTAACATGAGATTAATTTCGGAGATATCCTTTCACACGAACTGACTGACAATTTATCCTGGGACAACAAAGAAATATGGGTAACAGACCCTGGTCTCCTGTCGCATGATGGGGCTTATGTAAATAGATTGTGTCGATCAAATAATTGAACGTTGACAAATGAAAAACAAGTGGCTACTTGCACAAATAGTAGAATATTGGTTAGGTAATGGTATGTCCCGTCACGTACAACTGTATGACGTCATTGTAACAGTTTGTGGAATTTTGAGTTACACAACTGTGTCGCTTAAATTCAAATCATTCGATTGAATTTTTGTACAATAAGACGTAACAATTGTTATAAAATCTGTCGTCCTCCTCACATTTGCAGGTGCAGGAAAGAAAGCAGTAAGAAAGAAGATGGTTTGTCGGTTTGTTTCTGAAAAGGAAATCTGATTTTGGTTGATGATACCATTTGCATGCATATTGCACTACAATGATGTTTCCCAAACGTTTCTTCCTTTGCGTAGGCGTCTCAGTCTGTTGTTTTTGTTTTGTTTGAAGAGATAAATGTTTGGAAAGCTTCCTACAGACCCTGCCTGCAAGCCAACACAAACACACAAACTAGACTTAAAGTGTGGTAACATTTGTAAAATATTGACAGACAAAGAGTCTGGGGAAAGTAAATAATTTAAAATGGCTAAGAAACATCTGCTCCAAATTGTGGGGGAATGGCATTCTTCATCTCATTCAAATTTAACTAGCATGACAGTCGAGAATACAACTTTTGCTGCTGCATTGAGAACAACAAGCCTTAACAAAGTAGCAAAACTTTTTCCTTCTTCCGCTGCGTTGTTGTGCAGCAGGAGTGAAAGTATGCAAAAAGTACAATTGAATTGGTTGTTTGGGTGAAAGTATATGTTCATGTTGCATGAGAATCCACTTTTATCTGCTTTGTGCATAGCTTACACAAACAACAAGTACTGCAGGCAAACAAGTCATGGAGTTCTTCCTACATATTTTACATGTTTAAAGTTGGTTTGCCATCGATAAATAACTATTATCATGAAAAAACGTACCTATATGCAAAGTTGAACGAACAAACAAGTAGCACTAGGACGGAAAGCATTTTGGAGAAAGTGCTCTCTTAGGCGACCTACTAACTTAGTGGTACTACTGCATAAGTGCAAACTTTGTAGACACGAAAACCACACAAACGGCTAACAAGAAAAGTTGTATAGTGGTTGTATAGGTACAAAGGTTGGCATCCGCAAAAGTTTATAGTTTATTGTAGCGAATAAATAGTTTATAGTTGCGATACTTTAGATACAACCGATACACATGAATTTTTGAATTAGTCAACAACGGAAATCCTGTTTATTTGAATTTTCACCAGAACTTTATGTATAGATGATAAATTGACAAATGCTTTGTTGTTTTGATGAAATTGAGTCGGTTTACGAATCATAAATTTTAGAGATAAAACTTTTCCCTGAAATTTCCCTATGCTTTGCTTAATTTGGGCTGAGTGCCGAGTTATCGTGTGCGCTTTTTTAAAATAGTTGTTTTTTATTTCTTTTGACACACAGATGACATCATCGTGGACCAGCAAAATGTGGATACGGGATAATGGCCTCCCGTTGTTCACCACCGCCACCACAAAGTCTAGACGAGCACAATGCTCTGCAAATCATTTATTTTATGTCAGCCTGATTATAGTATGCTTAGCCTCCAGCATAATTCCACAATGCCATGGATTCTTTTTTCCAAAATCCTTTTTCCGGAAAGGTAACGAGAATCCGCCACCTCCTCCTCCCCAACAACATCCTCGCGTACTAGCAGGAGGAAACGGTGGACGGCCAGTGCAAAATCAGGCTTTTGGAGGGGAACATCTTCAGGGATCGGGGACGGATGTACAACCTGCAACTAGAATTGTAAACAGGCCTCCTTACCACCAGCCACCAAGGAATAATGACCAGCAACAACAAGCCAGTGGACCCGTTCCCGGTTCGGGATTTCATGTGCCCAGGGAACTTTGCATGGCTTGTGAACGTTTTCCGTGGATGCCCGTAGCTGGAGAGAGACCTGCAGTAGGAGCCGCCTCAACTTCCGTTTCACAGTCGCAGAAACCCCAAGAACAGGCTCGCCAACCTTACTTTCACCAAAGTCAGGGATCCTCGCCAACAAAAACAATTGTCATTAATGCTTTGGGAGAGGCTCAAGGACCCGTGCCAATACCCCCACAACTTCCAAGTCGGCGACCATTTGCAATTCAGTTTGATGCAAATCAATCCGGAAACAAGGTGAACTATCAAGATGCGCCCAAACAACAACCACCCCAACAGCAGCCGCCTCAACCACAACAGCAACAGAATTCGCATCAACAACAACAACAATATTCACAGCAGCCACAGCAGCAAAACCCGCCCAAACAAGAAAGACCCGTTTCGTTTCAAATATTCCAGGCACAGACTTCGACTCAACAGCAACATCAACAGCAGCAACATCAGCAGCCAACGGTTCTCCAACAACAGCACCATCCAATTGGATTGCAGCCTCCTCCAGTTCCACAAGCCTATGGTCCTCCAACAGTTCTCATTCCGGTCAACACTCAGTCCGCTCAGGTAGGAGCCAACTTACATGTTCAGGGTAATCATGGTTCAGCACCTCCTCCGAATCCTTTGGCAGTTGGAACAATCGTGGCCTCACAGCAACAACAACAAAACAATGGACAATTACCCCAGTTCCAAAAGATTGAACCAGCAAAGCTTGTCTACCAGGAGCATTTCACAGCCCAGGCTTCTGCACCTCCCTCGTCACCACAAAACTTCAAAGTGCCAATTATTCCTCACCAAAAGCCAGCTTCGGAAATTAAACAGGAACATTTAGCCACCAATAACATTATTCCTCAACAGCAATTTCCTCCTCAACCGAATTATGGACCACCTCCACAACGACCGGGCGGAATCTTTTTACAAATGCGGCCTCCAGCACCATATCAAAACCAGCCACCTAGGCCTTCCCTAAACATGAAGCCACCCGTGCCGGTAATCCACTATGGCAAACCCATCCGTATTCCAAACAACATTGGACCCCAAAGACCGTCAGGGCAAGTGATATTCCCTCCACCACAGGCATTCCTTCAAATGGGACCACCACCACCACCTCATGGTCAACAGCCCAACGGTGCATATGGCGTTCCACGACCAGAAGATGAGCGACGACCATCTCCTTCGGGACAGATACTCAACGTACAGCATCCCACACAAACAAATCGTCCACCCACCCATCATCCACTCAACTCCAACTCCATTCAACCAGTTCCCATTCCAATTCCAACTGTACAAGACTCCGTAAACAACAACAATAGACCAAACAAAATTGAGTCCACTTTCAACCAAGAAACTGGCTGGGAAATTATTCCCTCGATTCAAACCGATCTAACGCACTTGTTCAGTCCGGAAAAGGGAAAGGCTCAAGGCACCAAAGAACTTCCGGTTCCTGTGCCCATTCCTGTACCACAGTCTCACCCACCAAAATCTCCCTTCTTTATAGTTGCGGGTGCAGGTCAGCAGCAGCAGCAGCAACAGGAACAAATTAAAGTGCAAGACGTTACATACCACGAAGAAAGTCGTAATCCCGTGCCAAGTGTTTCCGCTCCGTTGAACACAATAAGTGAAAGTGGACAGCAGCAAAGTAATGAGCAGCAGCAGCAACAACAACAGCAACACCAGCAACAGCACAGCTCATTACACACCAACTCGGTTGAGAATCAGCAAAACGTTGAACAAGAAAGGCGTCCGCAAGTTCCACAACAAGTCATTAGAACACGGCCATTTATCCTTGGACTTCCTACAGGTCCAACCCGACCTGTAATATTTAGGGCTCATCCAAATCAACCTTTCCAGCAATTACACCCTTCCATTATGACCGCGCTAAATCATGCCCAACAAACTTCCCTCTTGACTCATCAGTACTTTAGGCAACCCCAAAATGTGGGCCAGGCAAATACAATTTATGTAAGTCCCGTTGTGAATCCGACAGCAGCATCAAACGCCCAACAACAAGTTCAACAACTCCAAGCAAACAATGCCCTTGTCGGTGAAAGTACATCCAACTCTGTGCAACAAGAAACTCATGAGGCTAATAACCTTGACGAAGGAAGTCAGCAGCATCAGCAGCAAAATTATGGAATAGATCCCAGGATTCCGACATCACAAGCTGTTGTAGATCAAAACAACCCAAATTGTCAGCACAACCAACAGCAACGGCAACCATGGCTGATTCCCATTACCACGCATCAAAAGGAGCAACAACAACAAAACCAGGAAGTGGAACAAGTTGCAACAACAGCAGTTGATCAATCGATCACTCCCGGACAAGATGATCAATCACAAGCGAATACTGGTAAGGATGATCTGAAGGAGGATGACGGATCGTCATCGTCACCCGACTCTCTATCGCCAGAACCCACCTACGCAACTTCCTTGGCTTCTGCTCCTCCAACTGCAGCAACCACAACTTTTGTCACCAACACCCCCGGTGGAATTCGAGGACAAATTTCCGTTCAGGATAATGGCAACAAGGGCTCATACGTAATTTATTACCCGCGGCCAATTTCCAAGTCACCAGTTTACTGGGTTCAGCCATCCCGTACCGTGACACAAGGTGTGGTTCGTCTTAACCCACAAGTTACTCCCGTGTCCCCTCCAGTCGGTTCTGTTGTAACGTGGTCCCGACCCAGGGTTGTGGTAGCTAATCAGTTCCGTGCTCAACAGCAACCGCAAGAAGAACAGCAAGGACGCTATGAAGATCCCGCAAATAGTGATGAGGCCAACAGATCACAAGCCAGTTACGAAAGAGGAGAAGAGCACGGAAGTGAGGAGCAAGCACAATCTGCACAAGTGTCAACGGAACATGATCATAATGACGATGAAAACATTCCCTTTGGCCAAAAATTGGGGGTAACCAGAGACCAGAATAGGATCCAGAAACCCTATGACATTATCTCCGTTGGAGGATCGGATGACGAGGCACAGAGTTTAGGTGAGTCCCATAACTCATAAAAAACTTTCTCTACTATAAATTATGCATTATTGCTAGGACCATGCTAAAAGTGCTGTGAAAAAGTTTATTGAAAGCAAAGATCGTTCTGGTTCTTGCACTTCCCTTTTCTGCTACTTTTGCAAAGGTTTATTTTATTAATGCACATGGGAAGTAGTTGTCAATAATATATTTCTTCTGAAGTGGCAAGATAGCAGACTGATTTTTTTTGGCAAACTTGCAAGAGAGAAAAAGTAGAGTTGTTTTATTATTGTCGCAAAAAATCCTTGCCTTACTTGCAATCGCAATCAATAATAGTTATATCTTGCACTATCCACGTCTAAATAGTTACAGACGTATATTTTATGTGTTCATCGGTGTTCATATGCATTTTGTCGCTATCTGTTTTCAGAGGAGACTTCAGTCTCCAGTGACCATTCCCAAGGCCTCGAATCTGTGGAACAGTCTGGAAAAGAGCAGTTCGGTGATACTGAATATTCACCATCAGGACAGGACGCAGGATCCACAGGCACTGACAATGATAATGTTGACGCAAATAGTGGTCCATCCCGGGAGTATCCTGAAGCAGCTCAAGAGCAACAAAGTCAGCAAAACGAGAATAATCTGCAAAGTGTACAGCAGGAGACGAAGGATGAAGATGCGGATGATGAGCGTGATGACTTTGGATACCGTCCGCAAACCACATTCCGAAAGCCAATTTCTACAACAGTTATTCATTCGCCGGGAGCAAGCTCATTCCAGTCCTTGAAACTTCCAAACTTTAAACCCCATCGTGTGATCGTTCATGACTTCACTACACATACGGGTAATGCAGCTGCTACTGGTCCGTCAGCCGCTGCATCTGAAAATCAAGAAAGCGTGGAAAGTTCGAAAGGTCAAAGCTTTTCTTCAGAGACCACGGCTAGTGCTTGGACTGCGTCCCAAAAACTGAAATCCCCCAAGCTGGTTGAGAGTAGTGATGACGAGGAAGAGTCATCCGAATCAATTCATAGGCCGCAGGGATTCAACATTCAGGAAGTGATTGCATCTGGACCAGTGTCAAATGCTGATTGCTTGACAACTGCACACAGCGGCCATTTGCTCACGTCCTTTTCATCCACATCGCCAAGAACTGCTGAATCAGTGGGAACAAGTGCTAAAGGCAGAGACATATTCCTTCCATTAGGTAAAACATACTCTTACTTTCACTTGCAACTTTGGAATCAATCCATTAGGGTTTTTATTTGTGAGGCCAAAGATTTTCAGATATTAGACCGTATAAATCAACTTTTCCCATATTTTGTTAGTTTTGTTTGCTAGACTTTCATAAAAGTATGTGAAAGATTAATTTAGATTCATTTTTATTTTTTATTTTGTTTAGGCTCCCGCTTTCCGGCTGGTCGTCCATCAATATTTTCCACCCTTCGCAGGCCCATTTCCCCACCGGTTTCAGTGCCTACCACAACGACTACCACCACTACAACTGCTCCATCATCCACAAGTGAAAGCACACAAGAGTCCTTTTCTCCATCCACTAACAAAAGAGAACGTTATCTCGGCCAAAGCCCTTCTGGCTTTGCAGCATCCATCGCCGTTCCAGTCTACCGTCGCCCCATCAGCATCCACCATGTAGCTCAAAATCCCGTGGAAAGCAGTAACAACCTTCATGGCAGTGACAGCGTTACCTATGTTAAACCTCAGGCAAACGTCATCCAAAGTACTGAAGATATCTACAAGCCTAGCGAGGAAAGAGTTGTGGATAATGCAAGCAACAATGATCCTATTAAAATTGTGGAAAGCTCTACATCAGTCTCTACCTCCTCGACGGAGAGCGAAGCTATTGATTCTCAGGATGAGATAATGTCTACCGAAAAATCCTCTTCTTTCTCCGTATCAGTGGTGGATGAGAAAAGCGGTGGCTTTTCCAATAACAGAGATGAACGGGGATTTCAAGTGTCTTTTGGCAATAACGACATTTCGCAACAAGTGGGTACAAAGTCGCGCGGTAAAGTTGTTCAAGTTACCTCCGTTCCTGTGATTACCGAAGCGGAACCAATAACCACAACAACAGCAAGGATAGCTTCATCTTCTTCGTCCTCATCTGCTAATGGTCTCCCATCAACCACAGCCATACCATCACCCGCAAGCACTAGTACCAAGATTGTGAAAACTGTAAGAGTTCGACAGAGGATGCGATCCGGCTCACTTAATGGTCCACTTCGCACACGCTTCCATGGAGGTGGTCGTGTACGAGTTGTACATCGACCGGCTAACCAAGAGTACATCAGACATTTTCCAGAGTTTGCCACTCAAGAGGGGGATAAACTGGCCAAAGAAGAGGAGCAAGAAGTAAAGAATGCTCTGATTGAGCTTAAAAAGTCTACTGAACCAGTTAAGACGCATTAGAGACAGGCTAAGGAAAAACAAAGTAAATAGACAGGAAGGACTCTTAAGTAGCAGCTAGGAACTACGCACTTTTTTGTTATAAGTATATCTGTTTTTGTGCTTAGATCTGACCTTGTTTCATTTCTTATCTCACTCATGCGTAATTTATTACCTAGCCAGTAAGAACAATAGTTTGGTAAGTATGTTATTGTTGAATTAGCAAGAAATGTATGTTGTTTGTTTTTGGTTTGCTACTTTTGTACAAATAGAACTTAGCAGCTCCAACACCCTCTCAACTTTCATTAATCGAAATTCTTTGTTTGATGATTCATTCAATATATATGTACAGTAATTATAGCAATTAGTCTTTAGAAATGAAAGGTAAGCTTTTTTCTGTGTTTGTGTGCATGCTTGTGTTCCTGTATCTTCTTCTTCAGATAAACTTCTTTGCGGCTCAAAAAGTCATTTTGAACTAAGGCGATTATCAGTCTGTCGGACAGTAAATCCCACTTTCGACCAAACCGAGACGAAACCAAGTGGTTTCAGCATCCAAAGACTTAAAGTAAAATCCTACCAAGAAAATTATTGTAATTTTTCCTTTTTGAGCTTGTGTCCGTTTTTTCAAAGAAACTTCGTTTTTTATCCATCCGCCTACGTTCGTACCATCAAATATATTGTTCCCTCCACCTTTTGCTTTTCCCTTTGCTTAAGTATATGTACTAGAACATACCCCAGACATCACTTTTTTGAAGTACGCCTACGTTAGTTTTCTTTGTAAGCAATACTATTTTCCCCATTTCATTATGATGTTCAGAAAAGGTGGAAAGTTTAGAAAGTGGAGAAAGCAGGGGGAAATAGTAGCGAAATGTTGCGAATAATAGCAGGATATTCATCTCATGTTGTAAAAAGTCTTGCTGTAAATCATGATGAGCGGATAATTTGTCAAATTGCCAAATTGAATGAAAGCCTGCGTTATGAAAGTATATGGGATTTTTGACCTTGCTTGTGTAATCGTTACGTGCAACAGCGTACAAGGACGAACTCTAAGCTTATTATTCATCAAGTTTCAGTACTCACGTTTTTAGAAGTGTCATCCTTTACGTAATCTAGTTAGAGTTAGACTAGGTAACGTTGACTGTCAGGTTCAGACAAAATAATGAGAAAGAAATTTCACAACTCTGTGAAGTACTCATTTCTCTGTTTTTGTTAAACGCTTTCACGTTCTCGCTTTTCTCTTCTTTGTTATCATTTGAAAGTTTTAGTTTAAAAATATACAGCATATTGCTTGTTTATGGTTGATTTCATTTTTGACTCTTTTTAATGTTTTGCAATCCTTTTTTTAAAGTCTGAAAGTAAGCACCATTAAAATCCGTTCAAGGCTGTATTTCAACTTCGGATGAAAACTCTATTTATAATACTTCATTGTTGAATGTAAAAGAGAACCTTCAAGAAGCTTCAGCTACTGAAATAATTAACACTTTACAAGATGACAAGTCATTGTCTGACAGCCAGCCATGTCGCAATAGTAGATAACACTTCTAAGATTCAAGACTGATTGGATCACGTATGAGTGAAATGACTGATACACCTACACAAAAGGGATTGCAGAATGCCCCATACTTACAACTGTTGCAGTAATCCAAGAACATAAGCATATGAAATACATAGCCTGATTCTCTTCCTTTTCACGCTTTCACTGCTCATTCATCAAAGGGGAAAGTGGCAGAATTAGTAAAACGCAAAAGAAACAAACACCCACGCGCTCTGCGTCTCTTGGCATACTATTTACCCGTCCTATAATTGCTAATCGGTGTATGCCCTAATTAGCACGCTACTTGAGTTGTTGTGAGATGTCACATGAGAGCCAGCTTAATATTGTCCTTTCTATTTCGTCGTATCTCAACCAGCTACACGTTGTGTAATGTACTGGATATTCATTTCCTATTTCCTGGTACACAATTTGCTGTTCTTTGACTTGCACGCATACAAGCACGTGTATGTTCTACTTTCTATGATTGTTTGTTAAGATTGATAGATACATTTGTGTAATTTATGTAAGCATTATTATGATAATAAAGTTGTGCAGGGTTGTTAAAATTAAAGTATTTGTTAAAGTTGTCAAGTTATTGTTGTTTTTTGCGAGGTGATTATCAAGCTTTAAAAAACTTAGGCTATTTGAACAAAATACTGTGAAATTGAAACTGTGACAAGATAATAAGTTTTGATGGAAAAAGAGTAGATAAAATATTAACAGTGCTATTTGTTGCCACACACATACTATAACTATACACCACTAATATGTGTAAATATTTTATACACCATAAGAATTTCTCCGTAATTCTGACTACATCTATTTCTAATTTATCTGACAAGAAAAAATGTATATACTGATGCTGTTGATGTAATAAAGAAAATGTTTTTTACTCAATTGTTCTGAATTTCTCTGGTGGTACGACGATGTCTCGCTTTTTGCTTTCTCCAAGAATCCCAGGTACACAAACTGCAACGAATTCTTCAATTTAACTGCGACATTGAATAAAATTTCACTCTAATCAAATCATAGCAAGCAGACAGCAGACTTTTTCTAGAAAATCTGTCACATACTGCTTTTAAATGATGATTTTATTAGCATAAATTTGATTGTTTTTTGCAGGAAAAAACCAATTCTATTCTAGTTACCGTTTGTGTAGGTGTTTGTATGTCTGTTGTACCTACATCTGCGTCTTTGTGTGCTTTCCTGTTAGTGCAATAAATTTTACCAGTGAATAACAAATCACACGTTGAATGTTGTGATTGTGGGAGTTTTTTGGATTCGACAGCTAGGAACCACGACGCAAAAAAGTAGAATTTTCTTGTACCTCTAGCGTTTTTCCGTTAAAAATTCCGTGTGCGTCTTTTCATGCCAATTTAGTCTTTGCTTACTTTGTTTATATTTTGAGCATATTCTTGCAACCATTCATGTATGTTTCCCCTCAGCAGCTTTCTCCTCTCGTGTGTGGAGTGAGTGGGTAAATACGTGTGTTTGTTAAAGAATGCCACTGAGTGTATCTATTCCATTGTCTGACTGGAGTCGTTGTTTGCATCTTAAAACGATGATGATGATGATGTAGTCCCTGTGTTGTAGGAGAACTGGCTTACTGTGAAGGTAGTCAAACCACTAGGAGCACTTGAGGTTTTCGGGGGTTTTCTTTCATATATGACGACAAGACAGAGTAATAATAATAATATGTATTCTCATGATTATAGAACATGTTTTCCGGGCCCGTATTGTGCGCACTTTTTCGTTTTGCGTAGGCATATGCATACTTTTATAAATTTATGTGGTGGTTTTTATTGTAAAATGAAATTATGTGCTTGTCAGCTCAACAGCATTCTCTGAGCTATTGTAAAAGACAACAAGAAAATATGAGAGTGTGTGCTAAAGAAAATGCATTTTATGTTGAAAGACATGGTAGCGGAAAATGGTAAAGAAAGTTAAATCTTTCGTGCGGTAGGTAGCAGGAAACTGGAGCTGGACGTAATGCATTTACCACACAAGGATTTTTGCTTTCTCCCATGTATTGTTATTGTCATAGAAAGAGAGTAGGCATTTCCTCAAAAGGAAACGAGTAGGTATTATTTCAGAAACATATATGCACTTTCTCCGCTCAGAGACACAAAGCCCTGTAATGTAGGTCATGCCGCCTAATACGCGACATGCACAGTTGTCATGCATTAGTACAGAAATGATGATGAGGAGGAAATGGAAGAAAAGAGATGCGCCATAAGATATTATATTATATGTATTCACTATACAAGTAGGTAGATGAGATTGTTACTGATCTTTTCTTCTGCGAGGAATATGCGAAAATTTTGGATGAAGTTTGTAGTAGTACATGAACGCAGCTGGAGTAGCCAAAGGCAGTGAATAAATCTTCTTCTGCATACCGTCATGTTGTCATCGTGTCACCAACCACAGTGAAAGTTGTAGTTGCTTTAGTTACACACAATAGCTCTCAACGTGTGGCTTAAACCCTACTCAGTCACGGTTTGCTGCACTATGCTAAAAATATTTAATTTGGCAAACTGAAGAAATTCTGGGAAATCGTAGAATTTTGCACAAAACAAAAATTCTATAAAAGTGTACAGCGCACCTCAAAATATTTTAATACATGTTGTGTAAATTAAATAAATTTTGAAATTATGCGTTTTTATTGAATCATAATTCTTTTATTGCTCGACAGACACAACAGTTTTCAAAATGCATATTTACTTTGTCTGAGATTGCTGCGGATTTTTCGGATATTGTTCCTGTTGTTTTGACTAGAAAGTTTCCTTGGATAAAGCCAGTTGTAGCACCGGTAACACTCGAATTGATGATAGATCCGCCAAAACTGCCTACAAAAAGGAAAACACATAATATTTACTGGAACACCACCTACGCACGAAATGATTTAATGCTGCAGCATGACATATCAGTAAATTGACAGCGCAGCCTTTTGAATTATGATGAACAAACTAGAGATAAAATAAACAATTTCCTTTGGCGTAACAGGGAAAATTGGGATTTTGGAGGAATTACCCCAATATATTATATAAAGGATGAAATGCGTAAATGACAAGATGTTGTCATGCAAGTAAATATAAATGGCACGTGTAGAAAATATGAAACTCACATCAACGGTTTGTGGCAACTGAGCTTTCATCAAGTTGTCTTTCCGAATTGATAGCACCCCCATTGCAAATAGTGGCAGGATCTGTATTGAGTTGTATGCTAGGAGTAGGTCCCACAGTTGAAGTACTTGTTCTGCTGGTAAATATCCACTAAACGCCTTCATCAGCCATTTAAAAACAACGCGAAGCCTGCAGAAAACGAAAGAAATAACATTAGTTTCAAATTGTAAGGAATCATTTATACTCTTAATCTTGTACAGCAGCAATGGTATAATGCAACTAAATCTAAGTGGAATTGTTAGCTGTTTATTTCATACAATCATATTATTTGTAACTGTCCCATCTCTACTAATATCGATAAAACAAATTATTCCCGGACGAATGTCTAGATGAAACGTGAAATGAAATTATGACATGAGAGTTGTCTTGTGACATGCTGTAATCTGTACATTGCATCGACTAAACATGCACATATACACGACGATCGAGTGTTCGTCGGGAGCTTCTCAAAGACACCGCAGATTGCCATGCTCCTAAATTTTGATTATCCGAATACGCTTTCCGTTAGCTGAAACTTTCGGCTTGTAGGAACCTAATTCAAGCCTTTAGTTGCCAGATGCAGCAGCTTTTAGGGTTTCTACTTTAGCTGCACATGATTATAGGTAAGTTTTTACCAGGATTGCACATGCGCAGTTAAAATTCAGATTTTAAGGACAGCTTCACCTTTTTAAGGTTTATTCAACTTTATTTAAGGTTTGGATGAGGCCGTTCAGACTATGGGTTTTGCATTTTGCAAAGATATAAGAGATGTAAGAACTGTGAAACATGTTATTATGAAAGGTTCTTACTTTCGGAAACAAACTGCTGGTACTTAGATTACAAGCAGTAGTACGCCGAAAGAACGGAACAATGCCAGTACAAACACCAAAGACAAGCTTTATTCTCTATGAAAAAGATGCAAGTTCTTCAGCTTTTCAAAGTAGTATTGTCCTTGTTTGCACATTTTCTTTTAAGTTCAAGCCAGAAGAAACGAAACATTGTAGAAAATGAAAATATATCTCACTGTGTTGCTAATATTGCTGGCCTTGGAAATAGTAGTGCATATGCGTGTGTGTGCTATGCCATTCTCGATGATGATGATGGCGATGATTACGACGACCAACCTCATCATTCTCAAAAACCACAAGTTATTCACTAGCATTTTTCTATATAATACTTTCTCTTTGTCTTGCAAGCTGAAATTCGGATTTAAATTGTGCACATTCGGCCTTAAGGAGTGCATACTAGATATCCACCCACAAGCCTGACTATATGTTTAGGTAAAACTATTCCTGCTGAAGAGATAGTAGCAGTCAAGACCCAGCATTAAACCGGATTCTGCAAAGCTTTCGGCGAAGCAACTGGGAGGAAAGTAAAGATAGATGTGGTAATGTGTGCATCACCACTATCACCCAACCAATTTACATCTTTGTACTGACTCGGTCTCTTTGGTACTACCTACACAATATATACCTACCTGTCTTTATAACCATTCGCTCGACTTACTTGGGATTAAAAACGGAAACGGATTTGATACTTGTGTCGTTGCTTTGTTCCTCACCACTCTTCTTTTTCCCCAGATTCTGGGGCCCAGAATATTTCCTCTCTTCTAAGAAATAAATCAAGGTTTGTATGCTTTTACAAGCTGAATATGCTTGTTTTATGTCGTGTAACAACTTTATAGCAGCAAAATGGTGGCAGTAGTAGTAGTGGGGGTTCTTTGTTATCTGTCGGTTTCTTAGCTCATAGTAGTCTCTCAATATTTAATATTTTGTAGAATAAACGGAACAAACCACGATAGCACCAGGGAGTAAAAGCGTACTTTGTAAACCCTTTCTACGGCCTTCAATTGCCCAGAGGGAGATATACATATGTACTCCTACAAAGTGATAAGGTATTCTCATCAAGGACATGATCATCATCAGATTGTAGTCGTGCTCTTTTAATATTTACTTTTACACACATGATAGAAATGTGAGTATTGGCAAACAGAGCAAGGAACAACACGAGCCGATGAAAAAAGCACAGAGAAAGACAAAGAACGCTGAGTAGTTAAGGTAGATTTAAAAGGTTCAAGCGCGTTTTATGGAGCACCACCAGCCTGATACAATCTTTTTTCTTTTGATGCTCGCGAAATTGTATTGCGTTTTCTGAAGACAAGCTACCTATCAATCTGAGAAGATCTCTTTGTCTCTTTATATTATTCTCGCATTCATGCGCTTTATGCACAAACTCCAAACTCTTACTCTTCCCTATATCACCAAAAGTGTCAAAAGAAGATGGAGAATTTGGTACGCTGGTGACGGCAAGTACCTACACATTCTTTGCGAGTAAACTTTTCAAGATCAAATTGCCCATTCTAGATACGAAGCTGAGTGATGGCTGTGCAAAAACGAAACAGCGACTCGCCATACACAACCTAGAAAGTTGGGTCAAAAGACAATTGCAATATATTCTAGCGCCCCCGAACATGCCATATCTTGTAGTAGTCATTTCAGAGGACAGAATGCAGACGGTACAACTTTTTGCAAATGAATGAAAGGAGACATCTGAGACGCAAACCCTTCCTTCCAGTTTTCCAGCATATTTATTAAGAGAATGACGTTTCCCATTTTCCCTCTTATTATTTTTGCCAACATGGTAGGCATGGTAAAAGAAGACATGCTCATTCATTCATATCAATTCAGAGACGGATGTACTACTATATGGAGAAAAAGAGTGAAGTGGAGGAGAGAGTGGAACAACTTTCCAACTATAATATTGTTGCCCTTTCTCTCGCTGAATCCGCATCGGTTAGTTCCACATGGTTAGCTTAATTTCCGAAAAGTTGTAGTTGTGTCAAGTAAATGTAGAAGTTGTTTGAAAAGAAGACTTATAGTAGCATTAGTAGTGGTATGTGCGTGTGTTCCTTCTGTCGCCGAGAATTCTTGACACCGAGAGCTGGGTCTAGTCTCGTTAGGACAACAAATCGACCCACATCACCATTACCACTTCTTCAACATCCATTACTCCATCGTATATTCAACAACGTGCCTGATCATGCTGGCGGTTGCTATAATAACGAATTTCCCTAGGGAATTCATTACACACACAAAAAATTCCCGGTCTATTCGTTTTTTTCTTCTTTTACCGCGCCCTGAATAAACAGTCACAGTATTACACTTTGAAACTTTGCCACAAACAGCATTTTTCTGCAAACCACGTGTACATATATCAGAGTTGTGTGAAGAAAGTAGAAAGATTCTCTTCTTATCATATCCTCTTTAATGTGGAATCGTTTGATGTGCATTCAAACCGTAAGAAAGAGAATGTTGCTTTTTGCGCTGAGCTAGGCAATCAATCCTCTCGCCTCAATGTTGTCTCTATATTTATTGCTATTACGTTTTGGAGTAGGTATATCTAGCATCCCAAACGCTCAAGTGCATCAGATCAAAAGTTGCATTATTTTTATTCCTTCATTCATCCACCAACTGAAATATAATTTGGGGAATAAGTAGGTCGATTTGGAATGTTTTCTATTAATGCACAATTCTCCCAGTCAAATTGTCCCTGCTTTCAATTTTATTTCTTTTAATACATGGGCTTGAACAGTTTCCTAGTAGCAGCCAATTTCTTTTGCAGGCTCAGGGTTATAACTCTTTTCCTGTCATAATTCCGGGTATTTCTACTCAAACGTAATAGAAAGCTCACAGCTCACCTAGCAGAGGAGAAGCAGCAATGTAGCGTTTACAAATATTTTGTGAATACAGGCCCTGTATTACTACAGGATCAATGCTTGAAGTCAACCAAGTGTACCATAAAACGACTCAAGACAAACGCGAAACGCTTTTGCAATAAAAAAGCACAAGGATTATACCAGCGCCTTTTGCGAGTTTTTCACTGTCAAAGATGAAACGGCTTCATTCACAGGTGCTATGCACTGCTAAACTTTTTGTTACCAAATACGCTATGCTATGAAAATGGGAAGTGCCGATTTATTGATGCGTATTAACTTCATTGTTTACTTTTTTCCATTTCCATTGATTCCTTGGCATTATTGAAAACAAGAAACAATCTTGCAGTAAACAGATAAGAAAAGCGTGACAACCAGAAAATGTGCCAAACGACACACTCTTGTGCAGTTTATGTAGACAGGTCCACACGTTCAAATAAATGCTGTGCTGCCGTTACACAGGAAAGTAATACAAACATTAAATCTCACTCATGGGAAAATCAATACATGTCAAAGAGAATGCAAACACTTGACTGGAAAACAAAGTTGATACACAGAATAAATACTACTGGTGACTAAAGTACTAACGGTGTTTGTAGCACTTGAACGAGTATCGGACGCACTTGCAAGTACTTGTAGTAAACGCAGTGTTAATATCCCCTTTTTATTGACTAAAATTAGAGCAATAAAATAAATAAAATCTTTGTACATTTTACACATATATTTTTTGTAGAGGACATTTGCAAGGATAATCAACGTTTAAAATTGCGCCCACGATTATAATGCCGTTGAACTCTCTGGAAGTAGTACGTTGGGATGAATTATTCACAAATTATTGTAAAGATACACTCAACTTGAACGTACCTTCAATGTCATCTCTTCATGGTCACTAAACTACATCCGCTTTGTCGTGTTCCATGAGCTGGTCTCATGGCTTCAGAAATCTTTTCATATTTACCTTTTTGTGATCACAAAAGAACAGAACAAAGCAAGTAAACCAGTCACCCGTACCCAACACCCTTAATTCTAGGAAAGTTACTGGGGATTTGATAAATATTAGAAGAAATGACACAAAAATAAGTACACAACATAAATTTCTGTCCACGTGCACAGCATGAAGGATTAGTCTGAGCGTGACATGGATAAAAAAACGTTTAGTCTGGATTTTCACATTTTATTCAATAAATGTACGATTAAAGCTAAGCATTCTTTTGAAAATGAAATTACAACTAAACTACTAGTAGCAATAAGAAACTGTGCTTTGGTACAGATTTCCTAGTAGGGCGATAAGAATTTTACTTTCCTGCAATGTATGTACGTATAAAATTCGTCCCCAAAAATGTAGCTCAATTGGCCGGTCATTTAAATGCAATCATAGTCGTCTCCACGTGGGCGAATGTAGGTATAAAATGTGCAAAAAAATTAGGCATCAACAAGCCCTTTATGTATTTCCTTCCTCGTGCAAGCATAAAATGGATTTGTGAATTCTGGTTACACACTCGCTTTCCCTTCAAATTTCATTGACGGTTTACCAAAACTATGCAAGCGTAGCGGTATGTATTTCCAAGTCAGTCAAGTATCCTGTTTCAGAATCACTTTCCTTACACATTCGGGGTAAACTCAAAAGAGCAAAATGTGTGCATCAATTCCAATGTCAGGTAAATATCCTTGACTACCCAACTTGGAATCATGATCTTCAAACAGCAATCAAGCACGTATCGGGCTCTTCAGCATCTTCAGAAACCGCAAATATGTTCGGTCCATTTATATAATACAGTAGGCATATACCGTCATTAGACATTACTACATATAGCTAAGAATTCATTTGGGCCTCAAGACATATCTGACCGTGATGAGCAGGTTTCCCTTTCTTTACTCAAAATAGACTTCTAGACGACAGCGTATCAAACCAACTGAAGTAAAAACTGCCACAAGGAAAGTGAATTCAACCTGACTCTCGGAGTGACTATAAGTGAGCACTACCGCTGAGAAGCAGAGTCAAAGAGAAAAAAGGTTACCCTCAAATGCGGCATGCTTTTTCCTTCCTGTCTTTATTACAGTTTTTTCCTCCAATCGTGCTACTGCCCGAGGTATGCTACGGACTTGAGAAAATAAATGCAGTGAATCACTTTCACCTCTCGCTGCTGACAAGCTACATTTTCCAAGTTTTCTACAATTGTCAATACATTATTTTCAATTCTTGAGGTGGTGACTGCTTTCTTTATGAGTACTGAGGTAGATCAAATAGTCTACTTCATTACAGAGTGTCTCAGACTTCTTGGTGGCAGTCAAGCCTTAAATTACATTTATTTTCCCAACGGCAACTCTATACACAAGCAAGGAAACAACTATTAGCCAAGAAATGCCAACCAAAAAATGAGAGTGGAATGAACCTCCGTTGCACGTTGTGGTGGTGGTGTGACCATGAAATAAGCGCGTGTTGCGAGAAAGCTTCCAAAACCAGCACTAAAACATTAAATGTTAGCAAAATAATAAATTGTGCAAAGCTTGTTTTACATAATGTATAATTATCAGCATGTTTACATTAAACGTGCATTTTAAAGGGTAACAAAACTATGCTTACGGCAACACGCGTAGGGATCTCAAGTGGAACCACAATTGAGTTTCATGGCGATGCAACAACTTTTCAAAGAGAATCGACAGTCCTATAATTCCATCCTCGTGGGAAGAAATTTCATGTAGTCGATACCAGTATCGGGTGTACAAGGATCGAAAGGTGAAGAATAGCGTTTCCGCGTCATCGTACAGGTAACATAGTGGGGCGACTGTGGG
Source organism: Entomobrya proxima (assembly GCA_029691765.1). Taxonomy (NCBI): domain Eukaryota; kingdom Metazoa; phylum Arthropoda; class Collembola; order Entomobryomorpha; family Entomobryidae; genus Entomobrya; species Entomobrya proxima. Next base: position 41,169,238 of record CM056173.1, on the reverse strand, counting down.
AAACAAGATTTTGATGCAAATAAAATTCAGCAGCTTTCGAGTAATTGATGACAATGGCGTTTGAAGGTGAAAGGTTACATCAGTTATTAGCATTTTCAATTCTTTCACTCAAAACAGAAACCCTTACCATACATTGTGAATCCATGAAAGGGAACAATCCCATTGGGTGGATAGATTACAGATGTGTCCATATGCTTGCCTTTACCTTTCACTTGTGCAGTCAGTGGATTTTTACTACTTCGGTCAAAGAGGTCGAGGAGAGTCACGTCGCGACTAAAACATAACAAAACTTGGTACAGAGAGTCCTCAAACACAAAGTACTGATCGTCGTTTGCAGCCGTTAGTTGAACATCCTGAGGGGGAGAAATGTCAAAAATCATGACTGATTTTCAATGAAACATTTTCATGACATGCTGCTGGAATATTGAGTACAAAAATTACATGCCTACCTTCAATATGAGTCGATCAATGATTAGATCTGACTTAATCACAGCTTGTTTTAGTTCTGCGTAATATTCAATGTGCTACAAAATAGAAAACATACAAGAAATATAGAAAGTATCAAATTACATTTTCGCAGTCATTTCAAAAAGCAACCAACCTCGGAAGTAACGAAGGATCCTAAAATGAGTTGCCATATACGAGATCGTAGAGACGGAGGGCAACCTTTTTTCAGAAACTCTTGAGCTACAGGTGCGAGTCCCCTGTTTATTACTGTAAACCAATCAAGTGTTAAATACACAATGATATTGCAGTAACTGTGTAAACAATGCAGAGAATTAATGCGGATTGTTGCTTTTAGTTTAGTATCATGAGCTCTTGTGCTTGTGTAAATGAACAAAAGTCAAGGCTCTCATTGATGAAAACCACAAAACTGTGGTGAAACATGAAAAACTGTGCAAATATAAAGTGAAAGTAAAACAACAAGCTGATTGGATTTGTCTAAAAAACTTTCCATTCTGCTTGTACAATATTATTACTCGCTAGAGTCCTTCTCCTGCTATATAATTTCTGGTGGATAAATGGACAGCTAAATAAATAAGAATAGAGTAATTTTCAACATTTGCTCACTTGTTTCAGCAAGTCTGGCTCTTTGTGTGTAAATTAGCTTTGCTGTTCCATTTCTCGAATAATTTCCACTCGACTCCCAGTCAATTTCGGAGCATCTGTTCAGTCCAAAGTGTGGATCTCCCGTGGTTAAATCTCCGAACAAGCATTTCTGTGCAGAAAAAAAGAAGGAAGCCATCAATTTTGTTTTTAAATCCAAGCTCCAAAAAACGTTTTAGCATTTAGAGAGGTTTCGATCGTCATAAGCTGAGAAATGATGATCCGGTGATGTGTAGAGGAGAAAAAAATGGGAAGGGGAGAATAAAAGTTGACATTATGTAAATACCAGCTCTCGAAGCGACTTCACTTTCATCGGTATAGATGCTAATGAGCTCCAGAGTTTTTCTGCCCTGAAATCACGAATCAGAGAATTTAAAAGTGGCGACATGCTCACGTAGTATCTTTCACTTCATCTCTCCCACACTCACTTTCCATTCTTGTATTCTCATTTTGGTGGCATAATGAAACAACCTTATATTATACCAGCGATCTGGATCCCATCTTGCTACTACCTACTCTCTTGCCACTTGCCACCATTGTATTAGCTGAAATGTAGGGAATATGCCACTTACCCGTTGAATTGATAATTTGGACTGACAATTTGAAGGATACAGTCCAAAAAATCTTTCGGTGAGTAGACGGGCTTACATCGTGACAAATCTAGAGAATAGGATGAGATTCGTTTAATTATTTTTTTCTTGCAAATAGCACATTTTGATATTATTTGCAATAAAATACTGACACTAATACTGACAGTGTTAGGGTTAGAGAGTTCGATATTTTCTTTTTCTTATTAGTGTCTTCTAGATTATGTTTTTATACACAGAAGCTGACAAGCGAAAAGCTACATTTTGATGCATACCTATTTCCCATTGACTAAACTCTGACCAGTTTTCCTCCACCGACTCCTGTTCAGAGTTTAAACGAGCTCGTGCCAACGGAATCCCCAAGTGATGTGACATGGACAGCAAGGACTTCCACACACGGCTTTCCCATGATTCCTACATGTGTGTGTTCAGAGAAAGGGGTTATCGTAGAACAGAAAAAAAGAGATAGTGTTAGTGAAAGTGAAAGGGAAATTTCTTAGAATGTCAGACTTGTATAGTCCAGCACTGCAAATGAATGCCGACAAGCAAACCGTGTCGGGTAGCATTGTACAAGGATTATCCATCATTTGGTTTTTATTTCTACGAAAGGGAAAGCTTACAAGAAAAATATTGCAGTGCAGCTACTGGAAAGACAAGATAAGTAATATGAGGCTATATGCAACTACATGGGTTTCTTTTTTTCCTATATTATTACCTGACTTTTCTTCATGTAGTCAAGAGGTTCTAGGGAAAAGTATTTGAAGGAAGAACATTTCTCCTTGAGCCAATAGTAAACCATGTTACGAAGTTTTACATCCAAGCCTCGGTAGCTCAGTTGGCTGAGCAGAGATGATGAAAAGTCTTCTAGTGTAACCCCTTCAGAAGTTGCCACTTTCTACAAAAGAATGACAAGAAAAACAAGTTCGCCTTTTCGTTATATTTGTTTCTGCAGGCAACAGCAAAACGACACAATGTTAGACAAGTTTAAAGTATTAAGCACTGTAAAGAAAATGATTTTAATATCGCAATATGCACGTTCGTTTCATGTTCCACTTGAAAATGTTTGTGGATTAATGATCCAGTTGAGTGGCAAAATGATAGCAATCACAGAAGATTAAGCATGAAATTTTAGACCGAGTTGAATTGCAAAGTAAATCTTGAACAACTTTATTACTTAAAATCCTGGGACGTGACATTTAAATGCCCTTGCTTTGACGCTTCCTTGAGAAAGTTTACTTTGTGTTCATCCGTTAATTAATAGATTCAACCTTGTTGAGCTCTTTCTTTTGTGTAGAAACATGTGGAAATATATATCCAGCTAATGTATGCGACCGTGATAAAATATCGACATAGCACCCTTTCGACATCATCTTCTTCAAACTTCAAAAGACAATTCCCAGACTTTAGTAACTCAATATTTTGCTTTCCACAGGGCAAAACTTTTCCCCCTAATTACTGTGAAGCAAAGAACATGACCTAAGGTTATATCAAGTGGTGTGGAATGGTCGTTGTCTATAAAGCCTTTATGACGCTTTTTCCTAATAATTCATTAACATGTCTCTTGGAAGTTAATCACACAACTGGGTGTTCATTAAGGTTCACGCAGTGCATGACATAACACTAGTACTCCAAACATTTTGATGTTCCTGCAGCATATCCAGTCCCTAACGATCCCGAACTAATGCTCCGTATCCCTAACAATTTGAAATGTTTTAGACTTCCAATATCGATTCCTACATCTGTCTGGGTACAAATAAATTAACCACGTACAATTAAGGGTATGAAAGTACATCTACATGCATTCCCTGTGCCCTGTTCAAGTTTACAATGCAACCAGGGTCACCACAGGTGTTTTTCTGGGAGATACCTTATCGGGAGGAACGTGAGAGTTGTCCAATGCGTGAACCTTATTTTATCTTACAAGGGTTCATTATCTCCACAAAATTAATTCACATATTCCCTTAATCCAAATTCGCCAAGATTTGAAGAGGATTTGATTAGATAGAAGTGGGTTGGAAGGTCGTACAGTACCTATTGTCTTAGCACACATTTATGAATATTCATTTTTATGTTGCACAATGACTAATTCTGCAGTAAAAATTCCAAAGCACGTTGCAGGACTTACTTGTAGGTCGTTGTAAAATGAAGTATACTCAAGACGCAGTGGAAGCTCCGTGGAAATAAGATTAGCTAATGACGGAATGTTAATATCTGAACTTGCACCTTCCATGATTAATAGAGCTTAAGAAAATCCTTCAGCAGAGTAGTTATAACAAATGGAATAGTAAAGTAGATTCCTTTGTTTGCACTAAATATTGTATTCACAAATCTCAATTTTGAATATGATTAAAATTAACGTAAAAGCTTTACATGGTAACATTGTCTTCACTGGTTAACACTTTCACTACTGGCATTATCTAAAGCAAAATGAGAAAAGTGTTGTGTAGATCTGTGTTGGTGTAATTTATGCGTATGCACGCGACTGTATTGAGATATCGATAAAACTTCACAGAGCAACGTTTCACAATTCTTCAGAGCTAGGCCAACTTTCCCCATCAGCTAGCTAACATGTGTGTATGCAACTTTCCTGCTTTCCTCTTTCATCCTTTTGAGCCATACATTTTGTGCATATCTAAGTTGGGGTTTTCCTTCAACTTGAACCCCAACCCAGGGATAACCTTATTAAGGTTCACGCAGTGAACATCTACTCCTATCATATTGATGTCTGTCATAATATGTCATCTTAAGGATACCCACATACAATTAAAGGTAATAAAGTTGACCCAACAGCAATTAAGATTTACTACATACAATTAAAGCTAATCAACAAGTGAACTATATTTCAAATATTTATATTTACTTGGCCGTTTTTCATGTATTAAAATCACTTGATATGTGTGAAGTATTGGATGACCGAGTAACTTGTGATATGAGGTAGAGGAATGAGTGAAGGTGCGAGGGAGCTTTGCCTGATATGTACAAGGTTTTATTGAGTGTTCAGTTCAGAGGCTGAATGTGGTCTGAGAAGACCCAGAGAGGTGTACAGAGTTTTAGTAGGAGTACATAGGAGTAGCTAGACTAATTGGCTAATTGATAGGCAGACATGACTGGAGACAGACAATGACCATGAACTGGGTTTACAGAGAATAGTGAATATATGGATATTCTACATTTCCTTCCTCCTACTTTTTTAACAAATTTGTTTTAAGAAAAAGATAAAGTAAATTTATAATTAAGTTGGAGGCGTGTCTGGAACGCTGTCTGAAGGAGAAGAGGGAGCCGAGGATGAGGCTTAAGGTGTGCTCGTGGTGGCGTGTAGAATGTTATCCACGTGGCGGCGGATGGACTTGTCTCCGAGCTGGACAAGGTATGTCACAGGGCTAAGTTGCTGGAGAATCTTTCCATGTGTCCACTTTTCCTCCCCACGAGTATGTGTGTACGCCCAGATGGGATCATGTTGATGAAATGGGCGCATCTTGACTCGGGTGTTGAAGGCTTTTTCTTGGTTAGCTTGTGCGTGTTGCACGTTGTCTTCAACGAAGGGATGAAGGAGGTTAAGCAATGTGCGTAGATTTTGGTGCTGGAGGAGCTCTGCTGACCATCTGGCTGGAGGACGACGACGAGCTGAGAAGCCGAATCGCTGTGTTCCATGTTGGGGATCACGCCAGTTTTCTATCAAGTCCAGCTCTGCATCCACCTTGGCTCGGTTGGCGTAGGGGATTCTTCTTGTTTTGTGGGATTTCGGCGGAGCGTCATCCTGAATGAAGATAGGAGCTTGGATGTGCTTGATGCGGTCGTTTGCGGTGGGAGCTCGGAAACCGTCAGATTTGGACAGTCTGGGTTTGATTTCCAGGCGTTTGATGTCACAGTATGTTTTGTTGATGTCGATGGGTACCGTGTCGAGATGATTGGTACTTTTTGTTGACTTCCTGGACGATGAAGATTGGCCGGTGGATCTGCACAGTTGGGCAAAATGACCTTTCTTGTGGCAGGAAGAACAAACCACATCTCGGTGAGGGCACTGCTTCCATGATGAGTGGTCGAAGGAGCCACAATTGGGACAGCAGGAGTTGGAACCTTGCTGGTGAGACCTTGAGGATGATGATGATGATGACGATGAAGACGATGAGGATGAGCATGATGATGCCCGAGCAGGCTTATGATTTTGCTGCTGTGATGCATTTTTGTTGTGGCGTTTGTTACCATTTCTGTAGTTTTGAGATTGCTTACGGGACCGGAACTTGGAAAGCTTGTGGACGGACTCAGGGATGACGCCGGATGCTGTTGAATTGCTGCTGCGAACGAGGGCGGTGCCTGCTTCTGCGGATTCAGATGCGACAGCGTATGAGAGCACCTTGTCTAGCTTGATGTCATCATCTTTTGAGAAAATGACACGCTGGAGCTGTTCACTGAGTAAACCAAAGATGAATTGGTCACGGAGCCGAGTTTCCAAGTCGGTGTCAAACTTGCATGTGATAGCAAGTTCCCGTAAAGATGCGAGATACTGATGGGCGGTTTCACCGTGCTTCTGTTTACGACACATGAACTTGTACCTTTCTGAAAGGACCTTTGGAGCAGGTTTGAAGTGGGTACGGAGGAGGTCGAGAAGTTCACCGACAGATTTGTTGCTGATTTTATCTGGAGCCACCAAACTGTGTAGAAGAGCACAAGAAGAGAGTCCGATGGATGACAGGAGGACGCCATGAGTCTGGTCAGCGTGCTTGGTTTTGTCAAGCTTGTTAGCTGCTAGGAAGGCGTTGAATGAAACTTCCCAGATCTCAAAATCATCCTTGGATGGGTTGAACTCTTTGAGGAATCCAACGGTGCTCATTCTGGTTGATTTGGGCTTTGGTGGTGGCGGTGGAGGGGCTGCAGTATCGGTTGGCATGAAGAACCAATAATTTCTGAAGAGAAATTTAAGTGAATTTGGAACGAATTCACTGAAAATGACTTGTACACGGAACTCTTTTCACTGCCAAGTCGGGGCTTGGGGCGGTGTGAAACGTGTTAATTATTCGGAAGCGTGGACACCTCGTGACAAACTGAAGAGTTTGGGGCGGCGTGAGATGCACTTTTTAACACTGAAGAGTTCTCACTCAAAATACCTCGTCGCCAATGTGAAGTATTGGATGACCGAGTAACTTGTGATATGAGGTAGAGGAATGAGTGAAGGTGCGAGGGAGCTTTGCCTGATATGTACAAGGTTTTATTGAGTGTTCAGTTCAGAGGCTGAATGTGGTCTGAGAAGACCCAGAGAGGTGTACAGAGTTTTAGTAGGAGTACATAGGAGTAGCTAGACTAATTGGCTAATTGATAGGCAGACATGACTGGAGACAGACAATGACCATGAACTGGGTTTACAGAGAATAGTGAATATATGGATATTCTACAATATGTATCTTATATAAATTGATTTGGTCAATGACTGCTAACTGAGGAAATCTCTGCAATGTTCCGCACAATCAAAATACACTGAAGTGACAGTAACATGTCCATGACACCGGGTGAACTTTGGATGGTACTGCAAATCTAATTTTTCGGATGGTAGCAACAGAACTTCAACAAAAACTTGGTTGGTAATATCGTTATGTATTATGCTAACTGGAAACACCTTATAATACATATACTCAAAAGCAGCAAATTCCTCAACCGATTTTTACCTGAGAACCCATTTTTGCAAGTTCATTTCCCATTCGATCCTCTTCAATTTCAAAATGCCTGCCACTAAGTATCAAATACCGAGAAATACTCATGCTGGATGAGACACGAGTTCTAGTTTTTTAGTCTCGCTGATATGATGTTGCATTGTTGCGCTTGTTCGCTTACATATTGCTTACCTATGTTATACTGAGAAAATTGAATTTGGTAGATCTTTCACAAAACCTGTCACAATTCATGAAATACTAAATCAATAATACACTGTCGCGATCGATTCCTGGAATTACTTTGCACTGTTTGCTTCGTGCTTCAGTTACTTAACCAAAATCATTTCACAGGTTATCGATAGGTTAAAGTAAAATTTGTCTTATTATATATTAGCATTCACGTGACCAAGTAATCACTCAAACCTTCAATAAACAAAGCATTTCAAAAAGACAATAAAATTAGTAGTTGTACATGTGAGCATGACCTCGGGTGTCAAAACAAATTTAATTATATTATTCCAAGAAACAATGAAGCTTGACTATTACTAGTGACGTCTATATACGCTTGGCTTGTAATAACAAAACAGTATGGCAGTCTGCTAAAAAGTTTGGCTAACATAAAATTCATTTTGCAAGGTCTCTGTTAAGTAAGGAAACACAACATTGAGTGAAGGTTGTCAGCAGAAAAAAACGGATGCAGTAGGTGTAACTGGGAAGCTAGCATCTGCATTTTTTGCAAATTCTGCTGCATCCCATCCCTCCGTACTCAAGTTTGTATGCAGGATGTAGGCTAAGAAAGTTTATACCCCCGTTTCAAAAATGACAATGGCACCATTAGGCCTAACTCAACTACAACGTTTGACTTTCAATTTTTTCAAGTGCTTGGAAACCTAGTCCCAAACTTTTGTCATGCTTTTTTACAAAACATTTTTAATACACGTCACAATGAAGTTTGTACGTGGGGTTTAAAAAACTCGTATAGAAAATTGAAGCAAAGAAAGGGACAGGAAATAAAAGGCAGTAGTTTTTTTATTTCGTTTCAATACCAAAATCATAAATCACCATCATTAGGAATACAAGAGATTGTTGAGACAACAATGACATCTTTTAAGGCATTTTACTTTTTAAAACCAAGACGGAAAATGGTTTCGATGAGCATCGGTTGTGTGACCCATTTCTCGAAATTTGCAATAAATTGGCAAACATGAATTATAGAAAAAGCATCTCCTTTCTCTTCATGCCTTGTTACAATCAAAAGAATCCTTGAAAAAGGAGTTATGACAAAATGCTGAAGGTCTAATTGTTTGTGCAAGCTGTAAATTTTCTCCATGCACCCAAACTAATATTAGCAGCAGGTAACTAAGAAAACAGTATCCGGAAAGAGCTTTTTTTATTTGCCAACAAACAAACAATTTGTTTCTTATTTTTTCCTTGCACATTTACTCTGCCCAGTGTCCCAGTCTATTTTACGTCCGTGATTGCTGTAAAAATGGAATCCGTCTTATTTTTTCCCTCTCGCCTTTTTCTCTTCCTTCCTAATAGATTTCCATCTCAGACTAGCAAAAACAACAAGAGTAGAGTTGCAAACGCCTTTTCCTCCACCAACCAGTTTTATTCAGGATAAAATAAGACGTCTTTGTTCACGGATCCTACCCCATTCTTCTTGAACATTTTTCTTCCTCTCCACTCCTCTCTCACTTCTACTTTGCTCAGAAGATGGATAATATATATTATGAAAAAGAACAATGGGAATGTGCCTCCATTCAGTGGTAGTAGTAGTTTGGGACAATGTTGTTGTTTTCAAAAGCTAGTGCCGTAAAATAAAAAATGTTGCTTGGTTGGATGAGTGCTTGCTTGCTCCATGCATTCTGACTGCTTTTTTGGCCATCTCAAAAAACGAAACAGGGAAAAAAGAGAAAGTTTGGAAGGGATCCATTACTGACTTGGCTTGAATTGCAGCTTATAGAGTAGTCACTCACACAAACAAAATAACCTGTACAGTTATATAATGTGTACACAACTTGGTTGAGCACTTTCTCTCTGGCTACTTGATTCTCTTTTTCTTTATCCATCCATATCAGTGGTGGCATGGTGGCAAGAAAAAAATCCTTGCTAGATTTTCGTCCTAAAGTGAGCAGAAAAAAATATGGGAGTAATGCAGTTTTTTTAGAGTAATATGGTGTGGCAAATGGTAACACTTGCACGGGAAAAAATGCTCAAAAAATATGTGCACTGAGCATGTATGTAAACTGTATAGTGAATAGGATGTCGTGTGTTTGTAAAAGATTTTTTTCCCGAATGCTTTATTTTCTCGCAAGGAATATAGACCTACATTTTTCAGTTAGCGGATAATATTATGTGGTTACTGTGCAGGGAATGGAAAAGGTAGAAAGTGGCAATCCTGTTGTTAGATTTAAGCACATACACACATATGCATACTCCTACTACACATTACTGTCAATAGTTAAGCTGAGGAAAAATAGAAGAAGCAGCGGACCAGCAGCAATTGATAATATTATATTATGCTGTAGGACGCTGTGCGACTGGAGAAAGAAGTGGTGGCAAGGCAGAGTGAGGGAGCACATACATAGGCCTCCATCCACTTTCTCCTTTTCATTCACCGGCAGGATCCCGACCTGAAAAGAACACAGAGAATTGTACCTCCGTTGCAAAAGAGCTATCTCAAAAGCAACACAATCATCATCATCATCACCACCATCAAAGAATTATCGCAGTATTTGCTTTGTTGAGCTTCAAAAACAGTTGTTCCTTTTCTGAGTGAACAAAAAGCGAGAAAATAGTAATTATTATCCTTTTGCTTTCACATATCGTTTCCCTTCCAGAAATTTTCATTACCTTTACAACAAGTTGTTTTGGAAGGGAATTAAAAAATCATTTCGGAGAGAATTAAAGACAACGAATTGATCTAAAAAACGTTGGCAACAAAGAAAAGGAATCCTCCTTTTTTCTGTAAACTGTACATAGTGCATCTGGAAACTGGAGTCTTGTGTACCAAAGCTATAACTTAGTACTGACTCTTCCAGTCTCGCATTGCCCCAACCGTCTGTGAAACAGCGTGTTGTTGGCAACACTCCCAATATACACTGATTGCAATTACTATAGTAATTTAGAACTTTGTTCTTTGCTACCTGTACCTGTACTTTGATAATTATTGGGTGCTAAACTTTATTCAAAATAGTATCGTGCGTGGGCGTTGATGGTACCTGAGCTTTGAATACAAAAAAAAGTTGCAGAATCAATAAAATATACACATTTATACTGTCTGTTTATTGTTTGAGTTTGAAAATGAGTGCACTATGGATATTACTATTACATTATTACCATTCCAATTTTGCTGACATGCAACCCAACATAATCCAACTCTGCTGATTTCTCCTTTTGTCAATGTCAATGGATAATATGATTTTTGTGGCGAGTTGATAACGTGTCAAAAACTGCTGAGTGAACAACAAACTAGGAACTCGGAAAACTGGGGTATTACCATACAAAACTGTTCTACAAGTCTGTTGTCAAGAGAATAAACTAGTTTCAGAATATTATATGTATCACACACGCTGCTAGAGTAGCTGCAGAGAAACAAGTGTTGCAAATATAAATATTTTCCACTTAACCAACCTCCTCAGCGCATCACTCCACTCTACACGCTCTTCCTGTTAAACAACGGGGGAACACAAGAAAGGTACGGAACTAGTAACGGGGCCACACAAAATAGAAGAAAAAAGCTTCTTTTCTACTCCGCTGCACCACAACTTGCAAAGTAAGTAAAAACAAAAATCATTTTCTTGGTAACATCAAGTTTTTGTCAATGGTTTTTTTCATAGTTGAGTGGCGAAAGAAATGAGACAAAAAAAATTCCACGTGTCTGTAAGTAGGCTTGTTTAATAGAAAGCATAAAAAAGTGTGAAAAAACACACGTTTAAATGAACAAGAAAAAAAAATTCACACCGCCTTTCCCCAGTTTTTTTGCAAACTTAGTAAACATGTAAACGCATTTTTTGCAAAAGTACCTTTGATTATAATCATGAGAAGTGTAGCTGGCCAACAAAGTCTTTATCCTCTGGGTATTCAATTTTTTATGGTTTATGCTTATTTGCTCAGGAAGGGCAAGAAAATTACCACGTCCTCCTTTTCCTTTTCTCACGTTACATTTGCATCTACTTCTACTACCACTCCTACTACCACTCTGGCTGTTTATGTACCTGTGAGAGATCTGGTTTCAACTTTATTTGGTTGAGTGAAGAAAGCTTGTAAAAAAGAGGCTTTATAATGATCACGTTTTCTTTTCCACGTTAACCACGCCATGTTTGGCTTGTTGAGAAGTTTGAGACGATCAAGTTTGCAAAGTTCATTCATAACTTTTCCCCAATGAATTTTTGCGGCTCCTCTGAAATGAAGCCAAGTATTACTTCCGTAATAATAAAGCAGTCGTTATTATCATCATTCATAATGGTTAAGGTACAAAAGGGCGTGTTCCTTTTGAAGATGATGTGTACCGTATTAAAAATTATTATTATCATCATGCAAGAATGCATGTATATTTAAGACGCTCAACCGTGTCTTTTTCCACAATCAAATTTAGAACTCTTATAAATATTTAATTACAACTTTTACCAACTTTCCGACATTGTCAGATTGAAGCCGTGAACAGTAGTACAGTAAAATACATGTTACGGTTGGTTGAATAAAATATAATCATCTTGTGCCGTTTCCAGGAAGTACACTGCGTCAACAGAGCTACAGTTAGTAAGTTAGTATGCTAGCAAATGGACATGTAAGCAACACCATGTAGCCAACAAGCAACCTCAACCAGCTAGAGCTTTAGTCTTGAGGTTCTTGCGAACAGGAAGAGTGAGAAAGAGCGAGGCTCAAGTTGCCCCAAGTATCCTTCCTCTAGCATACATGACGCATTTTGGGAATTTCTATATAAGCCATAACGTTTTCATCGCAGAGCTGCTTTTAATTAATTCTTGTAGCGTTTTGGTTGGGTTTAAAGCAATTCAGAGTCAAGTTGCATTATTAGGGATCGATTGAAGTAGGCACAATTACAAAACCTAATAAAGATTCCTAGAACCTCAGCATGTACATGTACACACTTAAATTAATATTTTGAGATATTTATAACGATCATTTGTCTTATTGCTGGCTTAATTAAAGAATTTGCCTTCATTTTATATTTTCTCCAAGAAATTACAATTCCACTTGAAGTCCTTACTCTGAACAATTTCTATTGTTCTTCCAGCAAACAAGGGATATTCATGCATAAAGCAGGCACTAACAAAAGTCCATTCTCTCTGAAATTTTACAACTACAACCTTGAACCAAAAGGATTCTTTCTACCTACAACTTTTTAATACGCTTAAAAGATTTAGAGCGCACTAGCAATTATAGTGGCGTAGTACAAAGCACAAGTAGCAAAATTAATGACAGACGAGTACGCATTTTGCTGGAACAGGATCCTATTTAATATGTACGAGGGAAAATTGTCCAAACAAAATGTACCCTTTGATTTCATTGACAGCCTCAATAATAACAAAGCTTCCACATAATAATCAGTACTTCAAGGCAACTTGATGGTTAGAAAACATGATGAGAAAATGAGAACAGGGTTGAGTCATTCACCCTGTAAAATAAAGACCTGTTTACCAATTTACAGGAAGACTAGAGACTATTGAAAAGTGATAAAAACAGGTAAATAGAGAGAATTGACATGAAAATGGAAGAATTCGCACGAAACGTGATTCCCTCTGGGCCCTTTTAAAGATTTTTAGTGCTGGTGATGACAGGATTTCAGAGAATTTTCAAATCTCTAGTGACACGACAATGCTTTCCTGATTGTCTTGTTCGTATTCTTCGCTTTCCTCTTGAATTTCACTGATTATTACAGGACGACACGATTGTATCCAGTTCCGGCAGCAGTAATAGACATTTCTCTTGTCCTTTCATCGTCTTAACTTTTGGCTTGTGTAAAAGAAATATTTGCTACATTGCTTTCGCCTTCGGACAAAACAACGCCAGAACATGGTTGCTGGTTAAGACAACGTTTTTCACGTTCTTTGTTTGTGAAATAATAGCACGCGCTCGTTTTCTCATATAATGCTTGCTGCTCACGCTTCTCACATTTACTTTCCACGATTAATTATGTATTTATGTTGCCTTTCACTTTTAGTAGGCCTTCTTTGAAAATCTTGTTTGTTATGTTTGCACAAAATAGAAAGATTTCAACTTTTGTCTTCACGCCGTGTTGAGTAAATCGTTCTTTCTGAAATTTTCGCGGTCTGGTATTTTCCCACAGAAAGTTTCTATAATTTGTTTTCCCCAAATTGTATTCAACATTCCATGTAAAATGGACCCGTTTTTTCTCCCAAACTTTTCAGAAAAAATATTCACATATTAAAACGATGTTGTTTTAACTCATTCTAACAATGTGTCCCAAACAGTTACGAAAAAAATTAAACTTAAAAACAAAAACTTTATAGCATTTTTGCCCTCATGGTATTTTTGGTTTTTGGCTTTAGTAGCTAAACTGATGTGACATTTTAGCAACAAAGTTTATTTTTGGGTTTAAAAGTAAGGGTAACCGGATAAAACATTAAGAAACAAGGGGATCAAGTAAGAAATTCTGCCTAAAGCAGGATAGAGGATAGTCAGTCACCAAGAAGTTCCTTGAACTCCTATTACTCCAAGGCATACACTGTACTACACACCAGAAACATGACCTGGTGCTGGTTGGCATCTTGCTAGAGGCCAGAGCGCTCACGAGGATGTATCCTGTTTAGTTTCAATTGTTTCAATTCCTACCAATTTTATGCTCTTTACACAAAAATAATATACCTTTCAAGTCAAAAAATAGCTACAATGAAATTGGCAGGTATACGGGCGCATTCATATAGTAAGAGAAAGCACGTCCATCTCCTGCATTTTACGTGCCCACATTGCTTATTTGTTTATCGTTGTACGTCATTTATCTTAGGTGAAAAAGTCAAAGGTTTCACGTACTTGGTAACACTGTTGATGTTGGACTCATCAACGTGAGTTTGTTGATTGTGCTGTACAATGTGACATTTGTACTATAAATTGCTGACTGCTTTGTGGTTTAGCACACTTTTTCCTTTGAGATGAAGTGGGAGAACGTGTGCAACGTCTAATTTTAAACTGGGACATGAAAGCACTCATCTAACGAGTTGTTAAAAATAACACCAAGAGAAAAAACAAGGTTATCACGTTTCCTTACGCTTCAATGAAAATTTGATTTGTCAAGTCGCAAATAAACCATTACAAAGAAAAACACCTTTTTAAAAAACGTCATAGCTTTACCCAACACCCACTCAAATCTTCTTTGTAATTGAAGGTAAAAGTGTGAGAAATGTGTACCCAAGTACCTATTCTGGAGTAAACAATGGGCTCCAGACTTCTTACCACTTTACCTTACTGAACGTTCTCAATGACACTGTTTAATTATAAATTTGAGGAGTGTCAATTTTTCAAGGAATTTTCCGCGCTCGTGTAACTTCTAATCGTTAAATGTAGCAAAGAGAACAAACACATAAATTACACATAAACACATTATTCTATAAATAATTGCATGACTGACTCGTTTTTTGTCCTTATCTAACCTTCATTCTCTTTTTCCCCTTTGCAACTGGATTGGGGGAGAAAAATACTAAAAAATTCAGATGCCTTTTATCTCAGGAAGTGGTGGAAACGCGCTCCCAAGAGGAAATATATTTTACTTGCATTGGTACGATTCAACACAATAACATATCATCATCATACCTTTTAGACAGCTGGCAAGGCCATTTCAGCGCACACATCAATGAACGTTACGACATTCATAAACCCAAGTGATTAGGCACACATGCTTTCATTCATTGTGCAAAAGTGTAACTAACCTACAGCACTAAACACCAAGGCTGCATTATATCACCATTACAACACTGCACGAGTCATAACTCTGGATACATTGTGGCATAATGAACGTTTGTAGCATAATGCAAGTATTAACAGAGTTCCATTCCATGTGGCCAGACAACTCTTCCGGAATCACATATCAACTTGGTAAAAGTACAAAAGCAGTGCAATTAACAGCACTCATCATGAAAAGCAGTGAAAGCCAGTTTCCGAAAAGCTTACAAAACTTGGTACAAGCGCAAAAATTGTATGTACTGATGCTACACACTGAGTATATATACTTTTCGCCGCTTTCGTTCTTTTAGAATTCCATACAAAGTAGAATAGTAGATCATCAATGTTCTATCCTTATTTATACTACACCAATCCCATAGAAAAAGGATTTTCTCCATTTCTTATGATTGACTGGAGACGGGAAACGTTGTATCCCGTTTCAAAAAAGATGAAAAATCCTCGAAACAATAAAAGTTGTAGCGCGTCTTTGTTTGGAATTGAGCTCTTCCTTTTTTTAGAAGAAAAAAATCCCAATTGCTCCGTCTTTGCTTTCCCCAAGGCGGACTTCCAGATCCGCTTTTTATTTATTTAGCAGAAAGCCCTCCGAAAAAGGCAGGCGATATTATTGGTGGTATGTGACTCTCATGTATGTATCGAGTTATCAACGAAATTTGGCTTTAGATGCAGACATGCATAACCAAAGCTTTCTCCTGAAGATGAGTAGTCCTTGTAATTGCTGTCCAGAGAGACTAAGCAGAAGAAAAATAAGCACGACAAGAGGAGTCTGTACAAGATGCAAAATAAAGATGACTTTTATTACTCCAAACCATAAGTTCCTTTATTCATACAGACATATATTTGGGACATATTTCCAATAGGACGCATATTAGATTATCATGTTTCCTTCCTTTTCTCTGCTATTATGCAGAATCCTTCCTGACATGGAATTGTGCCTAAATAGAAAAAACTGCTTTGGGCTTTACCACTGCATCATTTTGCCCTTTTTACCAACAGAAAATGTACGTCTCTGAATGAGATATGAGGGTGGCGCTAATTATGTCAGACTTTTATTTCACGACTGGTATTCTCTAGTAAGGAAGGATTTTCACATAGTAGTAGATAGACACTGGAAATGGTTATGTGAGTATTCCCACAGTGCCGCGAACCAGCAACAAAAGTCACTGATGATGATGACTCCAAATGCTGTTGCGGCCGTCTTTTTTATCCCAAGTACATGCACACTCTGTTCTCCCAATAATAATCAACCATTTGCCAAATATGCTTCCTTTCAGTCCAAATTAATGAAATCATTGTGAGAGTACGCCCGCCTGACATGAGAGTAATCTTTCGGACAGCTGTACAAGGCTTTATTCTTCCATTTGTATAATCATACCATTTTCTGTAGTTTTCACAAGAGAAAACAGTGCAAAACGCATACAAGGCATTGAATGAGATATCAAGTCGTATTACACGTGACCATTTTTTCTAATTTTTAAAAATAAATAAATGCAGTTTATTGGAGTTTATTAAATAGCCTTGAGTATTACATTTAATGTATTTTTTGATATCTTCTCTCATTCTTTTTCTTTTTCCTATTGAAAAACTTTCCCAACTAATACGCTCTTATAAAGGAAATGTGTGGGCATCAGAGAGCCAGAGTTGACATCAAAAGTGAATGAAAATTATTCATTAGAATGCATCTTAAGGGCACAGAAAAATTGCTGCCACTTGGCAAAATGAAAACGAAACGATTATGTATGTGTAACGGGACCATTTCTCCTTCTGTATGACTTTCTCTTATGTCAATAGCCATACTTTTGCTGCAATGCATGCTCATTTCGTCTTCTTTATACTACGCATAGTACCTACCACGCGCAAATTACCTTTCTTCTTGTCGGTCCCAAGCCGTAATTTCATAAAGTGAATGCTAGTGGTGATGGTGGCGGCCCATGGTAATGTTCTTTCCGTTTTCATTTACTTGCATATATAGAGTCATCATCCAGCTCTCTAACCAATTTTTCCTACTTTTTGGGCCTCCAACAACGCCGCCGTTTATCATTAAGAGCTATGATGATTTTACCCATATTGAACAAGTTTTTCCATGGAATTTCCAAAGTACGTGCCGTGGAGACACCAACCAAACCAGTACTTAAATTAATCCTCCTTGCCCGCCGTTATGTAAAATGCCGATGATGATGTGCACTTTATGCATGATAATTACAATTGCTGTACTCTAGAGTTTAGTAATTCTACTTGCGCGTGTGCATATTATGCATAATCCGCGGCCGCACTTTTGCCCACTAACATTACATGACCGATTAATGAAATGTACACAGTTCACACTTTCTCCAATTCTTCTTTACCACTTGAAATAATACTTGCACACTTATTCTGCTGCTGCACAATTATTTTCCCAACGAGAGTGCTAGTAGTGTGCTCTAGTACCCTAAGAATAGGATTAGTTATGCCACGCCACAAACAACAACAGTATTACCCCAGATAAAATTTAAGTAATTTATAGACCTCGTTGGCGGAGAGTGCTGAGTGGAGTGTGTTTGTTGCACTGCAATGCCTACTTGGTTTGGTCACCGCATTTGTTTTTCTATCCCAAGTGGGCTGTTGATGGTTGCCCGTGATGACATTGAAAGTTCCTGGCAAATAATAGTTATATGTAGATTTTTGTATATCCGGCGTTGGCATGTAATTCACGCTTTTGTTTGGTTCTCCAGAGGTATCAGTTTGCATTTTTGCATGCAGACTGGGTGCACAAAAAACAATGTGTGTGCATTTTGGGGCGAAACAATAATACATTATGTTTTGGGGCTGTCAAAAAGCTTGTACTTTTTGGATTGACGCCCACAAGGTATCTTTCAGATACCGGCTTATTTCTATAAATATTTAATTTGCTGCCAGGCCAACGAGGACTCAACTTTGAGCACATTAATTATTCCATGAAGGACAAAACGCTAATACGATTGAAAAGTCGGCCGGTGGTTATGTGTAAAATTTTAAGTAGCGTTCAAACGGGTTTCTACTATTTTTCTAATTTGCTGCTGTCCTATGGCCAATTTCTGATGTAACTGAATTAATGGTTGTGATGATAATACATAATAGAATGAAAACTACATGATGCTCCACAAATTTTGGCGCATAACTGACAGCTAAAATTGTCATCGATCGGGTAAAACTTTGGCTTTTCTGGGCACTAAATTCCAATCTAATTGTGGGTTACAGTGAGCGTCAACAACAACCTATATACTAACTGTCTAAACATGTACTTTTCCTCCAAATTACAACTTTAGAACTGATGGTTACAATTTCTCAAAATTGACCAGTTTCATGGATAATCGAGATAATTTTTTCTTCAAAACTTTACTACCATGACCGTTTTACGTATTTCGTTTTCTTGTATTGAGTATGGATTGTGATGGATATGTGCGTAGCTATAAATACTAGTTTCTCGCACGGAGGGTTTTTCCTGAAAACCAGTAAGTAATTTCTTTGAAAGCATCGTTAAAAGTTGAATAATAGTTTGCAGCCCGAAGCTGTTACTCAAGTTACGACACACTCTTGTGCACTAAAACAAACTGCAAACTTACAACTGTAAAGTTATTAAAGTGAGAAAAGTGATTTACTCAGATTGCTGTATGTTACCGAACCTGATACGTGTCAAAAACATGAATATAAATGGAGGCAAACTTGGTTCGTGGAAATACACGGTCTTTTAAAAAGTAAAGACAAAATTTTTATTAATTTAAACTTACGTGGGAGGCGACATGTTTCAAAATGCATGAAGTTTGATAAGTTCAGAAATGATTAGAGACATGCAAAAAGATATATTGTGTGTTTAGAATGCTGCAATTTGCAAATATGAGTTTCCAAATTGCTGTTGCATGAGTCCTACGCAACAACCGGTTGTAATATTTTATTCATAAATATAAAAGAAGGAAAACGTTTTCTTCCACCACATAACTTTGCTCTTGTTGACTTTGCCCGTCTTTGTTTCGTTTGTTTAGAAAAATTTAAACAAAAGCTAAATAAAAGATCATTTATGAAAAGAAGCGGCCGGAAAGCGGTTGTTGATCTCTACGTACCAATAAAAAGATGAATCTTTCACTTTAAAGTTAAGCCATATATAATCCGCATTACTAAAAGGGAGTTTTGTCATTCCCAAAAACTTTTAAAATCTCTCTCGCTTTCTCCACTTTTTGTTCATTGTGGATCAGGTTGTGCTAAAAACATGCTCAAAGTTCCTCCATTTATCAAAAGTTACATCCTCTTATACTTTTTACTTATTATTACACAAATAGAGGCGGAAGCATCTGCTTCATTTCCACTGTGCTGCTGGGCGGCGGTACAACCAAAGAGAGTAAAAGAGATAAACGCTAAGAATAAAGCGATAGATTAAAAGGATTCCAGGTCATTTCTTTCACTTTCCACAACATTTATTCCCATCTTCATGGGAACGACGAAAAGGGCTTTCAGAATTGAGGAGTTTGCAAGAAAAAAAGAGAAAAAATAGTGAAAATGCAATTCCAAAGTGTGTAGGTGGTGTGTCTGTGTGGAAAAAAACTCAAGAGAAAATTGGTTGCAGTGTGTGGGAATATTGATGCTTTTCCTCAGGTATATTGCTTCATTTTTATAGACCTGTTTCCCCTCATAACGGAAAAAAGGCAGGTAAATAATCCTCCCAGCACTTACTTGTCTTATTATTATCATCCGCTTCTAGTTTCCGTCTGCGTTTTTTCCTCTCTTAACCAAAAACGCATTACAGCAACCTTCTCTGCCCACCACCCACAAGTACATAAAGACTCTCTCACAGCTCCAGCCAAGAACATGCCCCAAGACATACTCTGTTTTGAATTTATTATTCTTCATTACCATCATTATCCACTTTACCTGGCTCATCGTACATCCTTAAACGTGTAGGCGCACTGTGGCTACTTGCAAAATAAATAAATGCCTAAATGTTGTTTGCAGGAAACGCTGTTTATTGAGTCTACTCAACTTTTTACTTACACATTTGGAGCACATCCAATTTCATTGAGACCAGGTTCCCTACATATTTTGTCGTAAACAGAGTGTGAAATTAGCTTGATCAAAACAATTCATTCACTTTGCCTTTCATCTGCTTTTAGCACGTTTATAGCAACCTAACAACACACGAGTAAAACCGGAAATCGGAAAAAAACGAGCAGGGAACTTTTATGCAAAAATGGGTTTAGCTAAATTAGCATGTAAATGAACAATGAAGGCATTTTTTAGCATTCGTCTTATTAAATAAAAAGTAAAACTATTTAAACTTTTGGTTTTCAGGGTTGTCGTATCTCTAACCATGGCCGTTGGTGGTCATTGGGGAACACCGGGAACGATGCCTATCACATCGTTCCCGTCCTTTCTATACTCATCCTCCCAACTGGGAGAAACTACAACCAGCTCGGCAGATGCACCTTTTGCCACTGAGCATGATTATATCCCGGAGCTCCCGTCATCTCTGTGGAAAGCAGATAAGGAGCAATTTTTCGACGGTAACAAATCCGTCGCCCTGTCCACAGTCATGGACACTGTTGGCTTAACCTTGCAAATGATTCTAAATGGAACCAAAGGAATACCCTCAGATCAACAAGGGTTGCTTATTCCCAGCTTTACAACAATGGCTACAACTCCTGGTAACGGAGACCTTGATTTGGCCGACTTTACTTTCTCCGCATCTCCCGAGGACGACATTATAAATAATGGCTCAAGTTCACTAACAACACCGTCAACAGCTGCGGCCAATTCGCAGGCCGCCTTCCCAGGGAGGAACGTGATTGTTCCGCTGTACAGCCTCATCTTCATTTTGTCTTTTATAGGAAACTTAATGGTCATTCTCACGCTCGCCCGCAACAGAAGGATGCGGACCGTCACGAATATTTTACTCTTGAACCTGGTAAGCCAAGCCACACATGCATTATCGCTAGGGAATAGTACATGACATAATGCTTCCGACGTCTACTTTTATTGCTAAAAACCATAGAATTGTTTCAAAGAACTGTCCAAAAAAAGTTCAATGACAAATTTACTGCTTTAATCAATTTTCTCCGCTATTGTCACGACTTTCTTTTAAAAGTTTATTCTTTTCCGCTTTGCAAACTCAATCCCTTTAAGCCTTTCAGTTCATTTAACGCAAAAAAAGTTCAGAAAGCAGTACACATTTTAAAGCAACAATAGGGATTGTATTTGTCAACAAACTGGACTAGGACGATTGTCTTGTTAAATGAATCGGTACTAGAAAATGGACGGTTGGTTTCATTCAAGTAGATTAAAGTAGATTAAGTTTGAGTCAAACTGTTTGACAAACTAAAAAATAGGACTGGTTATGTAACTTTGTGTTATGTAACGTTTACACAAGTCATGAAAAAATACTTTCTTTTAGAAAGTAAGAAAAAAAGGCTTTTTGAAAGACCAACACAAGTTCAATGTCTTTTCGAGGGTAAGATAACTGGGACGTGGACGACTTGGTTGTTGTTTGCTATTCACTTGTTTCCTCCTTTCAAATATATTTCATATTTACTTACGATTAGAGTTCCAAAACACGCAGCAGGTATGCAGTACGTCAGCAAGTTTACTACTGTCGAGTATTTTTGGACTTCACCTTTTAGTACAAGTTTACCATTTGCTTCTTGTCAGACATCTGCTAAGTACATGTTACCGAATCCAAAAAAATGAAACAAAATCAGCAATAACGTCATTCCACTTTCCCACTAGCTGTGTGCGTGAGACCTAGAAATGAATTCAACCCAAAACCTACGCATACAAAAATTGCAGTTTTGTACTAGTTCTATATAATTAATTTCCAAAATTCCCAAAAAGAAATCAGTCTAACTGGAAAACTTCATTATTTCGTTCGTTGCACACATTCCACCATAATTTGATAATGCTCGGCACATTTTTATATAAAAATATGTAGTGCAAATAGGTATGTAGAGAACAAGTAATTTTTAACCCTTTCCGGTAAAGGACTTTTACTAGCAACTGACTCAGACTTACTCCAGTCTTCTCACCTTTTTTTCTATCAGTTAATAATATTGAAAAAGAAGAGCAAAAAGGAAGAGGTATGCTCCAAGAATCTGAAAAGGAAGCTCCATAAAGGCGTACATTACTGCATTCCACTCACTTTGGCGTTAGCAGTTTTTAGAGAAAGCTCATTTTGTACCTGATTCCGTAGGCAGCACAAAAGGAGAGCAAAAAGAAGAGAAGCGGAAAGACCACAACGTTCTCTCAGGCATGGCTAGTAATGAAATCAAAAATTGAACGTAATTTCCCTGACACACATTTTTTTCCTGTACCGATGATATTAGTATGTACCAGAAAGGGAGTGGATCATTGCATACCTCATTGCCTCTTTTACTTCAAAAAGGTTTGTGGCAGAAAAGTCGAAAGTAGGAAATTTTGCAATCATTTTCTGTATCTCGTCCAAAAGCTTAGGAAAAAAGACTTACCGTTAATTAAGCAGCATTTGGCTTTGATAGTTAAAAGCAAATTATGTAAATTCATACTGACACTGAATTAATTACAATTCAAGTTCACCAAACGTATGACTAAAAACGTGATACTGGTTGGGTTGCGCTATGGAAAATGGTTTTTTTCACAATAGTTCTTTGTCGTGGGAGGTATTAGCAAAGTTCACTGGCTTATGTTTCTCCGGAAAAAAGTAATATAGCAATATAGTTTGAAACAGTTTAAAATGTGCAATAGTTAACTTTTTAAAATGAACTTTCTGAGAAAAAATAGTGAGGAAACTATTGTTTAAAGTATTTAGTTTGTTCTGGAGCTAAAATTAATTAAAAACTTTTATTGCTTAAAAATTTTACCTAATTGCAGCATGCGATTTTAGCATGTTCTTGCATGGAAACATCCAGAGGCAATAATATGTATGTAGATAAGGTCAAGTAAGTTTATAAAATAATTTAATTTTTTTCCAGGCTGTTTCGGACTTGCTGTTGGGTGTGTTCTGCATGCCTGTGACTCTCATTGGACAGATCCTCCGCAACTTTGTTTTCGGTGCTGCAATGTGTCGACTCCTACCATACTTTCAAGGTAAACTGTATTTGAATAACCTGTTTTATGTGTGCATTAGGCTTAGTTTGCATTTTTCATTAACTTAAAAAAAGTTTTCTGATGAGGAAAACTAAAAATTTCATTCCGCAGTTTAATACCGAGATATAGTAGCTCTCTGCAAAAATTTAATGGCATTTGATGAGCCGACCCAGTATTACTTTTCAAACTTTATCTTGTTGATAGGTAACAAACAAAGTACACGGCATATGTAGTTTACTCAGTTTACTGTACCCTCTCGGATTGAAGCAGTATCTGTTGCTGTTACGCCATGTTCACAAGGTGCTCAAATCGAGTCTGCATGACGTTATCAAAGTTATACTATTACTTTACGTAATAAAAGTTTGAGGGAAAATAACGATAATTTGCAACACGTTTCATGGCTCATGACTATATATACGGACCAGCAAAAATTTCCATCCGCATCCATTACTTTTCCGGGATCCTCTTTCCAGTTTTCCAGCCCAAAGTTTAAACAAAGAATTTGAATTAGTTCATGCTTAGCCTTGATGTCATCTCCACCAAAACGTGTCTTTGTTCATGCGTTACACAACAGTTGTGTTTCCGGCTCCTAAAATCTTCCCTATCAACTTACCAATTAGTGTTTTTCATCTCTTCCACACATTCCACAGAATGTAAAATAACCATGAACTTTGTTCAAAATCGAAATAACGAGTTCCCTGAAACTTCTGTTTGACACTTGCATGTGTCGGTTGTTGACCCTTTTCTTTTTCCATTTCGAAAATAGTCTAGGACTCTTTCTACATGGTGCATTTGAACACACCAAAGCTGTTAACCTTATTACCTTTTTTCTTCATTTATCACAAAAGTGCATGTTCCAACTAAACTTGCAGCAGGCGAACAAGAAAAGTAGTAATAATAAGCACGCACAATAACACGTTATGGCGGACTGATAAACAAGTACAGTTAAAGGTGTGCAGCCGTTAACGGCTACCATTGCACATTTTTACCGCAGCATAATGCTTTTTTTCTTGTCCATAGAGTACACGTGCCTTGGTAATAATGCCTGTGTACATATGTATGGGCGGAACCGATATAATCATCACTTTCGCCATTATAGAAACTTGTTCATTGTCTTGCTACTGCATAATATGTGATATTATAGTCTTGTTTGCTCAAGAAGAAACGCAATTGCCTTTTCTAGTTTTTTAGCAGCCAGTAAGGAAGTTGTTGAAAGAGAAATTTCATTTCGACTTCGTTAATACGTTAATCTTGACAAACGGGATCAAATGAGGACATTGCTCTTACCGTCTGTACTTAAAGTGCAAGGCAGCAAGTAGTATTTTGTACTCTACCATCAACTTGCTAATTTAATCCGATTCCATGAAAGAGCAAAAAGCAATCATTTCAAATTATTTCTATTCTACAAATATTTCGCTACATGTTGGAAACTACTTTCCAGTTCCAAAAGTCAACCAAAAAAGACACATAGCATCATTGTACCAAAGTCAGCACTTGTATACTTATCTCGAGAGTGTAAAAAAAGTGTGAATGGAACTTTCCGTTTTATAGCGAAACTAAAATTACCCACCACTTCGTCCACACTCTTTGTTTGCACAAGTTCTATTTTTTGTACTGCATTATCATCACCATTACTATATACCTACCTGCTGGCCAGTAGCAACAGCAGCAGAGACTAACCTGCTATACAACTCCCTTTCAAACTTTTTATCGCCTATTGCAAATACAAAAAAAAAGACAGGAGAATGCACACGCAAACATGGAGAAAGCAGGGGAAAGTTACCAAGCAGAGTGCCAAAGAGTAGATGATAACCTCTAATATATATACAACCAAAAATCCACACACACGGTTAAACTTTCATTGCAAAAAAGCGTTCATTTCCCAAGAGCTTATTGTCGGTTCATGTTAAACAGATGCTGATAGCAAGTTTTGAGAGAGAAAGATGGGATTGGAAAGCTAAACACAGTTTATTGTTGGGAAAGCCACTATAAAGTTCAAGATCGCACCATGTTCACTGTCGATCGTGTGGCATATACTCAGGGCTTATTGTGTTGTGTAACGGAAAATCATGAGAGATAATGAAAGTGTTGTGTGAACTACTTTTCTGCCGAACCCTAAGAGTCACGTCACTCTCAATTTACAAGAAACAGTGGATGGACAGACAGGTGTAGTTTAGCTAAATGATAAATTGAACACAAACCCAGACGAAAGTCTTTTCCCTAGTCACCCAACACACATAAACATACACACAAGTTGATTTGTTTAGATGATTTTGCTTTATTTTTAGCTATTTGTATAGGAATGGATGCTAAAGAGATGTTATCAAATTAAAAGTATTTATTATTAACAAATAAAATAACAAACAGTAGTCAAACCTAAACGTCCCATCAGACATCATCCGCATCTCAGTATCTGACGCTAAAATGGCAGTTACTAGGAAAACAATAAATTAGATAGGGAAAAGAGAATTAAAAGTTGTAAGTGGTTGATTTAATCTAACTTGATGATAATGAAATCCACATATATGCAAGCATCTTAACAGACAACAGACGTCTCTCCAAATTATTGACTATGCACAGAAATCCCAATAGAGCAACATCCATGGGGCTACTTGAGACATCTTTGAGCTTTTGCAGTTTTTAATTTGTTACAAATGCCTATATTCTATTCTTCTTTTCTCAAGTTGCTTTGGGGCAAACTGCTACACAGGCCATGTAGAAAGAATGAATAAAAAGTGTGCCCAATAGCACTACTTTTATTGGATGGCTACATATTTTATGCACACGCACGCCTTTTCCCAGTCACGACACAATACTATATTACCATATTATACACAATCCATCTGATCTGATCCTTTTTTCTTGGGTTCAAAATTTATGTGCTATATGGTTTACTTACGTGGGAGTACGACTTTTTAATTATGGCTTAGCAAGCAAAAAACGCACGCCACGTGTACTTTTTTACAAGTGTATATATTAGCTAATAAAGGCGGAAGAAAGGGAAACTATGAAAAGGAAACTCTATTCAATCTACTTTTCATTGTGACTCCAGGGTTTGATCTACACTTGAGTAGGTCGTTAATAGGATTTTGTTGACGTAATAAAGATGTAAAGTGTGCTACTTCATGTAAATAAGTAATTTTCATCCTATTGCTAAAAAGTGATTGCCACTGTTGTTGTTATACCCTTTTTTATTCTACTTTGTTATATCAAAGGAGTTTCGCCTATTCTTCAAGGTTCCTCTTTATGCAAAACTCAAATAATCCATGCTTGACTAGCACATTTGCAAGCCAGAGAAATCACTGATTAAAGATAAGAAGATATATGTAAGATCCTTCAATGCGGCCCATCATTCCGTATCCTTCTTTCCTTTGCAAAAAAGTAAATCCTGATTTGACCATGAATTTGTTTAAAAAGTGATTTCCTATTACGCCCTGGAGAGTCGTATTGTGTATGTCTCTATTTTCTTTTCATGTCTTGTTCAATGGTAATATGCTGATGATGATGGTATTGTAAAATTGCAAAAAGACTCTTTGCCACTACTGATTATGCAGACAAATCTATCTGATGTGAGTTATACAACCCAGTAATGCCCCCAGCAAAAAGCACTACTATTGTATTTTGTGGCAAGAGTTCTTTTTCTTCATTTCGTCTCGAATGTAAATACTGTTATCTCTGTACTGCTGTAATATGACCTTAGAACATGCTAGCGCATAATATTTTTATAGATGCAAAAAAAACTCCCTTGGCCTTGAGAAGCCAAACTCTCTTTTCATATTATTTGCTGCGCAGCTGGAGCCTTTTGATGCGCTCTGTATGATAGAGTGGTTGACTAGCAGTGAGTGACTAGTGGGGAAGTATGGAAATATATACCTACTCATTTAATTCTCAGCAAGTCATAAAGTACTCTGTTTTATTGCCCCAAATACCATCACGAAGAAGTCGAGCAGAGATTATATTGTATGATATGGATTTCTGCGGAAAAATGTTGCAGAGCTATGCTTATACTTTGTTTGTTGTCCATCAATGTCAAAGAAAACACTGATATTATTAGCTACCTTCTAGAAGTAACACAATTGTGTCTAATTTTATAATTTTATGTTCTGCTAATTAATGAATGCTCTTTGTTAATTTTTCATAGGAGTGTCCGTAAGCGTTTCTTGCTGGACTCTGTGCGCCATCAGTTTGGAAAGATACTTTGCAATTTGCAGGTAAGTCACCGTTGCTAATTTAGCTTGATTAATGATTATACGCCTTGTAGTCTTTTACCCACAGTTAAATCTTATGGTATCATGTTCACTTATCTGCATATTCAAAAATTTGCAAATTCGTGTGGGAAAGTATGCTAACGAACCAGAAATATGACTATGTGGTAAACCTATAAAAAAACCATGTGCGCTACGCCCACGAGAATATGTGCAACTGTTTGAAGTTTTGAACAAACAACATTCCTTCTGCGTGTTTGGCTTGTTTTTGTCTGATTATGAAATAAAGAATATGAGTTGCTCATCATAAATAGTTTTTCGTTGCGAAAATAGCCTCATTGAATTTCACAGAGTACTTGTTAGCACAGCGTACCCTGCGGGAATTGTCTAGTTTATTGGGAAAGTGCGCAGTAGGATCGTGTAACTAAGGTCGTTGTTGTTGTCAATTTTGGTGCTATTATTACCAATCAAAGCTATTATAGCACCCGTTCCTCTTCTAGAATTGCACCGAAGGTTGAACAAAATGGACTTTCCTGTTATCTTTACACCCGATCCAATGACCACAATCTCTTGCTCTTTTTATTACGATACTTACCAAATAATGATCTGCTGCTAAAAGTGATAAAACTGCTTATAAACCTCATAATATCCAGATATAGTGGACGGACAAAAGCGCTATTATTGTTTCTTGGCCTAAAATGAACCACAAAATGTTTTCCCAGCAAGTATATCCTACTTAATCACTATCGCTATTTTAGCACGCCCAAAGATGCTCGTTCTCTGACGTACGTGTCATAAACCAAGTAGTAGTAACAACAATCTTGTTCGTTGCGTAATAATAACGGGAACAAAGTAACATAACAAGGCGGCAAGATCATTAAAAGGATACTTTTAATGCGTATTGTGATGTTGGCTGAAACTTGCCCTGGACGATTTGCCAGCTTTTCTCATTTTTATTCTACTCGCTTATTAGTTGAGTTTGCTCAGGACAAGCAATCCGATGAAACTTAACAGTTGCAGATAATAACGGGCTCTTGTATCTAGATCTCTCCGGAATACAGATAACGTGTGTGTGCAAAAAATGCATTCGCGAGAGAATGGGAGAATACCTACATGCACTTTTTTGCCAGTTGCAATGCCCCTAGTCATTTTGTGTTGTTCCTCCGGGAACTAGTTTTTTGGACTAGTCCAATCCCAAAGTGTTGTCATTACGCTGATAACAGCTTTTTTTGCGTCATGTGGTACAAACATTTGATCATAGTTGCCTTGTCATAAAACTCACATAGTTTGTTCAGACAAACTGCAGCTTTCTCTTGCTTCCTCTTCTCTTGCCACTTGGTAGTCAGTAGTCAGAGTTGTTGGCAGGAGTTGCAACAAAATGGCAAGATGCTTGTTGGTTTTTTTTGTTAATGACATGTTTTTCCCTGACCACTACCACCAACCACTAACTTGTCTTTGGTTCGTTATCATTCAGATGGATGCACAAAAACGCTTGAACAATAATGTTATTCTGGGCAACAAGAAAGGAATGCAAAATAGTCTGGTCATAAAACTAAATCTTTCTATTTATTCTTCAAGTTTGTTGGACGAAAGAAATAGGTATTTTCTTTTCAAGATATGAATGCATAGTAGGAAAAATAGTCCATTTTGATGCAATACCACTAAATGGTTGGGCAAGTTTTAACTTTTGATGTAAAACTCTTTGCAAAAGAAAGAAACAGACAGTTCTTTTGTTCTGCTACATAAATTGTAATTATCACTTTTTAAGAGAAAACTCTAGAAATGAATAAAAAATGATCATAAAATATAAAGCTTCTTCAGAAGCAAGCTGAATACAAATGAACACAGCGTAAAATATTTTGCTGCAGGAAAAATGCAAGCTTTGTGTTCCCTTTGTTCACACACTTATTCTACATAATTACATAATTCTGCATTAAATTTTTAGCTTTCAACTTAAAATTCAGCAGAATTCCAGGAAAAGTAGGTTGGATAGAATTTTTGTACTTTGCAGAAAAAATGGCTGTACATTTTGCAAGTTTCCTAGTTAAGTGCTCAGTGCAAAGTCAAGAAAATGTTCTATTCTTGCTCCATGTTTCATTGTAAATCCATTTTAAAGCAGTACTTTGTACTTAAGTACAATCATGATGCAAAAATGGAAATTGGATATTCGTTTTATTGCCTACCGATCCAATCTAAATTCTATTTTACCGTTTCACATAAACGGCACTGCAAGTCAGGGTCTGCTACTGTTTTATTGCATATTTAAACATCAGGTGACATTATCTCCTTTCTATTACTACCCGTTCTGTAATAGAATCGCCTATGATTTCATGTATGTAAAGGGCAAGAGATAGTAAAGAAATACAACTTGTGGAATTCGTCTTTTGTTCTTACACAACGGAAGCCTCTGCATGCTATACCTAATGCTAAGCTTAACAGAGGATGTGATTGCAGTGTGACAGGCCGTTCTTCTAATGGCATATCTTTAATTTCATCTCTAAAGTCCTTTGAAATAATTTTTGTATTTCGGAGAAAGGCCAGCTGAAAGACATTAGAAAGGAAGCACACATGACAGTGCACATTCGAGATAATAAATGGTTCAAACTGAACCAGTAACCTAAAAGTTGTAGGTATTTGGATGGATAAAATAAATCACTTGAAAAAGAAAGAGTTTCACATAAAAGTTTTGTACAAGAGAAGCAATGAAATTTCATATGTTAAAAAATTAAAACAACAATTACAACATGGATTTACAAACACCCACGCACATCAATTACGAATTATGTACAAATTGCTTTATTATGCATTGCCATATTAAATATTAATGATGTAGAAAAAATGGTACATTGAGTTAAAACTTTTTTGTAGTATTTCCAATTTTCTTTATACTTTATTCTGGAAAACTACAATTTGGCAAAGAAAATAACTTCAGGGGATAGACAACAACACACTTTGTTTCAAACCAAGCTCATTGGAAAAATAATAACCTATTCTTGTGGAGTAGTTCCAACTCAAACTCAACTCAACTTCGCAGAAAGTTTTTGTTAATAAATCGTAAAATGAATTCATTCTCAGTTTAAGCACAAAACTCATTTTGGAGAGGAGTAATGATAACAATAAAATGCATAACAAATGTGGGTGTATTATAATGAATTCAACCTCAAACACAATTTCGTTTACTAATGCAGTCCTCTTTTGATATATTACAGACCACTTCAATCCCGGAAATGGCAAACGCGATCACATGCATACAAAATGATTATAACTGTTTGGCTCTTTTCTCTCACGTGGAATCTTCCAATTACTTTTGCATCAACATTGCAGCCCATTCGGAATTCTGGTAAGTGGACGGTATATAATCCTATAGAATTGCAGCTTTCAACAAACTTTTTTTCATTACCCCGCCCCAGTATTAGTAAAATTGTTCCATGATTGACAACGTTTCATTTTAAAAGGTCACACTCGTTTAACCAGACATTGGACATGTTTGCATGACTATCAGTATAATGGAAAGTGGAAAAACTCCACAAAAATACCAATGCAAATGCTTTTTCTGTTGAAATACCACTTTTTTACTTGTAGACAACTCTATGCTATGCTTTTCGTGACCTTAATCAGCCACAAGCAAACCTGCTTCGGTTAGCTTTTGGTGCTCCCTTTTCATTTTTCATAGAATATTGCATGAACCAGTTCATGCAAAAAGATTGGGATCATTTTACAAAACCGCTTATTACCAAGTTTTGTACGTTTCAATGGTTGTAGGTCCAGTTTCAAAAACGAATTCCACACATGATTGCATGCATGTCCAAAGTTTCAAACAACAATCAGTCATATACAAAATAGTTTCCCCAAAAAATTGATAATAGTACTTAAACCGCACGTGTATATATGCAACCTATAACAGAATCACTGTATAGAACTCTGATTTGTACCCTGATTTCCAGCTCCTTTCCCCACCACTTTATTGTAAAAGGTGTACTATTTCCATTTCAATTTTGATTATTATCTTTTTGCATCCTCTTGTTTACGCTACCGCAAAAGGTTGAAATGATGAAACCCAATAATCTGCCTACGTACATGCGTTGGCTTTCTCCTTTGATGTTGTTTGGTGGAAATTCATAGTCTATATAGTCTGCATTGTTCTTGGCTTTCTTTATGAAGAATCCTCTTTCAGGGAAACAAAGCGGAGAAACAAAGCTTCCATTGAATAACTTTATTAATAAATTGATATTGATATCTGCTAATAAAAACTGGTATAATTCACGCTATCAGCACACTAAGCAGTTTCTTCTTTCTCTTGCCATGAATTCTTACAGGAAGGTACAAATGTCGGGAAATATGGCCCAGCGAGGAAAGTGAGAAGGTATTCAATCTGGTGCTGGATTTTCTCCTTTTACTCATCCCTCTTTGCATTATGGGAATAGCATACTCATTGATCGTCAGCAAACTATGGAAAGGGCTTCAGAGTGAGATCAGACACACGCGTTCCTTTCGTCAGCATGGTAAGCACTGATCCAATCTGTTATAGCAAAACAAGGGCACTATCCTAAAATAAACCTGACATTGGAATAATGCGTAATATGTAGGACCCCATGGTCATTTGATTCCACGGGATGAATCCTTGGAACTGAGCACTCACAATCCCTACGTAAACTGCAAGTTTGGCTGTGCTGAGGCTGGGAATTCTACACCGTGCACTCGCATGTGCACCGTAGGGGCTCCTCAAACACGGGAAAGCGTTTCTAATGAGATTGTAACTTTTCGAGGAGGGAAGGGCGTCGTTGTTCGCTGGCGTCGCAAAAATGGCATAGAGGCACCGGACACTTCAACCGCCACCAGTAGTACCAGCAATGGACACAGGCTCAATTGTGGTCGTTGCGCTACTAGCCCTGATCATCTACACAACCACCACCATCATCATCAGCACCATCATCACCACCACCATCATTGCAATGCCAATAGCTCCCTTCATCAAAACGGTCACGCTGGACATCGACAGGGTGCACACCTCAATCACGTCGCCCAAAACTCTGTGGCACAACAACAACCAGGATCCAAAATGGTAGTGCGTGCAATTCGAAGCACCTACACGGGAAAAAGCATGGAATCCAAGAAGAAGGTTATTCGGATGCTGTTTGTGCTAGTTGCCGAGTTTTTTGTCTGCTGGACCCCATTATATGTGATGAATACATGGTAATTATTGGAACTTAATTGGGGAATTCTTTCAATATGTTGTCCCGGAAGTGTTGCTAATTGAGTTTCTCCTCCACCAGGTATCTATTCGACAGCGAGGCCGTGTACAACCACATTGGCTCGGTGGGGGTGTCCCTGATTCAATTACTGAGTTTTAGCAGTTCCTGCTCCAATCCCATCACCTACTGTTTCATGAATCGCAAGTTTAGACAGGCTTTCATAAAAGTCTTCCAGTTCAACCAACGAGCTGCAGCCAAGACTGGGCCCCAAACCATTGGAAGAGGTTCAGACATGTCCGCAAACGACAGTCTTATTTACGGTGCTCCGCCGAGCACTCTTAACAAGTCCGGTAAGAAAATACAGAAAAAATATATGTGTATGTGTGCTATTCTCTATGGCCTTGTTCAATTCCAACACTAGTAAATTAAACACAGGAAGCGTACAAAGTAACTTACAGCAACTTGGGACGGAAATAGAAAGCAATAGAATGCAGGAAGTAGGATGGCTATACAGATATTTCTCCAATTATTACTGCCCTTCATGAGAAAAGTAGTAAAGGAAAACTTTTTTGTTTGCTGTTGAAGCAACGAGCAACAGCCGTTTTTCTTTTTTTATTTGAACAGATTGTACAGATTTCTGTACTTTTCCAATGGGATACTTTACTTATTGCTCATATTTATAACCTTAGCTTGGAAACTTTATGGAAAAGTTATAGCTAAGATGGCTTTTATGTTATGGTGCTTTTTGCGATCAACATGTTCTATTTTTACTTCATAATATGCATATCAAACAAACTTGACAAATTTTTTAGTCCCATTTTATATCAGTATAGAATCCAAAAATATGTCTTTATTTGCGTAAAGATCTGCTCTCGTCACGTCACAAAGTTTCCAAGTTTCTAATTAATAATCTTCTTGGGTGACACTCCTTGCTCCACTTTGGAAACTGTTGAAAGAGGAAATAAGAAGACGTTGAGTCAATGAGGCACTTTCTTTTGAACTTTCATTTTGTCATATTTACTGAACCTTGCTACTACTATACGCTCATCAAAGACACATCCGCTCATCACTCTCCAATTAACAACAATTGAATTATTTGATAAGGAAGTGCGGAGAAGCTTGAAAAAAGAATTTTTTATTATCGACAGAAAGAAAGTTGTATCTTCAAAGTGAAAGTGGCAGAGAAACAGTGAAAAAAGGAAGTATTCCTATCATGCTTATTTATTTCATTTTCTGCCCACGTTACCACCACACTCTTATGAAATCAATGTAATATTTCCTACCCAAATAATATCTATAATATTGAATTGAACCATATAGGAAACGGAAAATAACTTTTTATTATTGCATTGATTTTGTTGGCACAATACAAAAAATTCAAAACGTTACATTCCATTACGTAAAAATATTCCCATTTGTTCAGCTACTTGGTCCACAATAATGGCCAACTAGCGTGTGTACTACGTCGAATTTGCCAGTGTTGAAAGAATGTAATTTCATATCAGTTATGGTATCGCAATTTTTTCTTCTCGCTTTGAATGCTGAATTCTCGGTATCGAAACAAAGTTGCTATTTTTATGTACATCAGAACAAATAAGGCACATGTACAATGTATGCTCTATATTATGCGGAGTTGATTAAAGTACTCGCGTTTTCGCATCGGTGCTCAAACAACAATCAAATTTAAAGTTGTAGGATATTTTCGTTCTATATTTCGCGTTTCTAATAACAATTTGTCGTTGTTGCTACATGCACGAATGGTCTTGTAGCAATATGTAAAATTACTTTGATGCTATTTGTGTTTTATGAATTGACAGGAAGCTAAAAAAAATATATTTTATTATTATTCTGCGAGCACTGGGTACGCCAACATAAAAATGATTTGAACATTTGTGAATTACAGTGCTCGTTCTGGAATGCGAGAATCGGGTTTAGCAACGGCTGCTGGGAATCGCTCATGACAATATTGCCCTCATGCAGCGGTTCTCAACCGTGTCGAGCAAACAACAATATGAGTGGCAGCCCATCGTCCCCATCATTCGAAGAAAATACCACAATCATAGGACTAAACGAGCTTCCAAGTACCGCAAAGTACCAGTCTAGTTCCAATCCTTTCCATCCCATCTTTGGTCACTCACCGGATTCCCCACAAACCTTAGAGGCTTCACTGGGACCATCCTCGGAACCAGAGACCGACATTTTTATGGAGGAAGGGGCTACGGAAATGACGGAAATCCGCAGGCATAGTGGGACTAATGACAAGGATGAGGATGACGACTTTCTCTTCAAGGTTTCCTGGCGACCAGCCGGATCATCAAACAAGTCCGGAAAACCAGAAGATCTCTACTCGTAAGTTAATTCTCTACTAGATGTAGTCACTGTGTTTTACGACCTGAATTAATGTAATGAAGCTGTAATGATGTAATTGCGGGTGCTAATTGATACCTTAATTTTAAAGCTTTGAAATTTTAATGTAAAATAAATATGGAAAATATATATGTGCCACCTGACCTGAAAATGAAAAAATGTCAATTTTTCATGATACGAGCATGAAATTAATATTAATACTTTTACGTATTTTACGTGTAATTTTGAAATTATAAATTCAAGTATGGGTGTCCAAAGTAATTCAATTTTAACGCGATGTTCGCGTTTTAATCCTCAACTGTGTTTGCAACCGTCATAACCTACTCAATTTGTGATACAATATTACCCGTGAAATCCCGATATCAAAATATATATACGTATTTTAGAGAGATAAATATTTACAGTTAACGAAAAATTTTAAACTTTGGAGCTTTTATCTAAGAGCGCATAGATGATAGAACTTAAAATTTTCAAATTTAATGTTAATACCGGTTTAAGGGATAATGCGAATTATGGATCATTCATTCCACTTATACCTACCTAATGTTTGTCCGTATAGAACTTTTCTATCGTCTATAAGGTTAGTGATTTAAGGATATTATAAATATTTGCAAATATGACTTTTGCCAATTTTAAATATCAATTTTATTGTGTATTTGAATTCACAAACAAAGATTGCATTTTCCCTGTGGTTATACATAATCATAGACTAGAAAATCTAGACTGAATGGAGAGAGAGTGAAAGATTGGATTATTGTCATCAATCAGGAAGAATGTAAGAGTTATAATTACATGGAAGCTATACAACGAATCTGAACGAAAATGAATTGCTAGCTGATAAGTGCTTAAACTTTCTACTTTTAGCATTTATTGGGTAATTGGAAATTTCTCTCTCTCGTGTACAATATCATTAGGGATGAGGTATGTAACATGTAACTACAACTCGAATAGTTTGTCGTCTGTTTCATTTTCCCAATAATATTTTAATTGGGAAACTTTTTTACAGACTTCGGACTCAACTTTCTAATTGTATTTGTTTAGCAATTTTTGTTTATCAAGGTAACACGATATTAGGCAACTCAAATGTTTCGTAACGAAGTAAAATCTCATTTTCTGTATGCTAATTTGTTTAAACATTTATTAAAGTTCAGTGTACATATGTAATATCATTATGTGCGTTTTACTTGCGAAATTCTAAAAGTTGGCAGATTGGATTTGAGCAAAATAACAATGGAGCCAAGATTGCGACTTTTATTCATGTTATAAATCATCGGATTATCCCTTTAAGACATTCGGACAGCGTACCTACTTGCAATCCAGATTTGTTGAATGTGAATTATTAGATAAGTCAGCATGTAAATTATAATTAAGAATAATATATTGACGATAAAAAAATACAAATTATAAATGCTATGATAAAACCTTGTGACGATCATCCCTAATAGAAATTATGTCTCCTTGTAGATAATTTTTTAAAACCTTTTTATGGCAAATAGAATGTTGTATACGCAAACTATATAATGTGGCTGTATATTGCGTGAAAATATCAATATAATAAAGCTTGGTGTTGTAAAAATATTCATGGAGTTGTTTTATGCAGTATTTATTTATGATGATTGATCAGTATGATTGTTTGTATGCAAATTAATCAAACACAGTTTTGTTTCTTCACTATGACAATTTAGTTTATTTAAGTTGGACATAGATCACGGAATATTATAGTTTGGTACATTTGATTTACGTAGGAAACGGCAAAATTGACTATAGTAAATAGTACACACCAAAAATTAACATTTTTGACAATATCTTGATTTTCATTAACTTTTACAAATATATCTACCACGCGAATATTTTCATTGTGCTTACAATGGTTCTTGGGGAGGTTGTAAGCACGGCTTTCATTACAAATTGTGGTGATGAATCTTGAATCTGCGACAATATTCATAATGAAAACCCGCGCACCGAAGTTTATTTCGTATAATATCTTAATTATCACTTGATCTGTAGAAATACCCAGAAATCAAAATAAATCCGAATACTTATAATATTTTATGATTCTCTTCAAAGTGAAAAAATCACTAACACTTTTTTACACTACTCATAGTTGTAAATTATAATATCCAGACTTACACATTTACGCTTCACAATAATTAACTATATTATATACCCAATCGTTTTAATGACAGGAGTAACGAGCAATTAGCCATTTCTATTTTAATTACTTTGCTTACTAAAACTACAAATTTATAACACATGAGATCATTTTGGCAAGAAAAACTTTCACAAAATCTACATTGATATCATATTTTACAGTCACAGTCGTAATTCTCTTTGATACGATACTTAATATCATGCTTGTCAATACTTCGTCACCAACAACCAGCATCATCCCCCCTTGTCCTCTTCAGATCATCATCGTAAAGGTGAGAAATCCAAGTGTGTTACAAGTTACAATAATTAATTAGTTCCATTTAATATTTCTAGTAGTAACACAAATAAAAGAATCATACTTTTGTGTGCTGTGCCATGATTGAAATGACATGATACAACAACAAAAGCATTTAAACGCATGAGTATTTTAAGTATAGTGCAACAGTCAGCCATGTGAAATTATTTTAGTGCATGTAACACAATACCATTATTACACACTATAGCATACAGTACAATTATTTAGTTAATATGCATCTATTAAGACTACGACTGCAGCTATGACAAGAACACGCTGAAAATGACAAGATGATCTCGAGTATTTTAGCCCACAATCTGCAAAGGAGCGATTGAAACGACACACATGTGCATTGCCTCTAATGGTCGACAAATTAGCCAACCAGGGTTTCACTTTCTCTATATTATGATATACTGGAAGGATGACTGATGACTGACATAGAACATTTAAATGGTTTGCTTATCAGTAAACGTTTTTATTCATGGTAAACCTAACATTCAGTATTTTTTGTATGGCTGCTCCCGATATTTTTTATTCATTAAAAATTAGTTTCTAAAGCTCCTTGGGTATGTACAAGTACATTGGGTTATCTAATAAATTTTAAAATCCTAATTTCACATAATTTTCGCCTTTCCAACCTTTTATAATGCCATGCTTTCCATTTGCTTGTGTGTGTAACTGGTTGTGCGATATGAAAAGCTCTGGTCAATCAATGTCATCATTTGCTAGAGAACCAGAGATCAGCTCCATTAAAATTTTACTTTTCCAGAGCATTACTGTTTAAACGTCATCCGTTGCCTTCAGATTGGACGCATAGAGACTTCTATTTCTTGTGAGCCTGAGAGAGTCGTTGCGATTAGTGGAAGCGGACATCCGGTTGCGAGAACAGTGGCATCCAAAAACATGACAGAAAGCTACTCTAAAGCTTTTGTTCATGAAACAGTACGTAAGTGGGTTGACACAACTACTAAAGTAGCAAATCAAGTGGACAATGGAAACGCCCAATGGACCTATTGCATCGTAGAGACTAGCAGGATCGAATAAAAACCATGTATTCATCACATATACCGGAGTCCAGCAGACAAAAAACTCGAGAACGACCTGAAACAGATTTAAATGAAAATTAGCCAATGTTAAAATCTTTTCCGGTGAAAGTAGAATGCAAAAATGCAATTTTGTAAGTTGTGCTATTACCACACGCAACATTTGTATCACTCGTTTTTTCCTTGTGAGAGACTTGGCAGCATTGCTTCTTCTCAAGAGTCCTAGAGGGCGACCGGATTCACTATTGACTTGAACCTGGTGGCCGCCGTAAAAGGAGCCCCGGTTGTTCCCATGCACATGAATACGGAGACTGGAGCGATTCATTTGAATACTACTGCTGTTGGTGGAGGGAGATGGTGGAGGTGTTTCGTCACCTCCACGTGACATGGTGTGTCTAAGCATGGACAATGAGCTTTTGCCAGACCCTGCATTGTTAAGGAATGATGGCCCACCCAGACGTAGTCGCTTGACCGAATTTCCTGCTGAATTGTGTCGCTTTAGAGAGTTGGGTAGTTGGTCGGTGACAGCGCCAGTGCCATTGTTGGTATTGTTTGTAGAGTTGCCAGTAAGCCGGTGATCCAGGGGAGATGCTGTTGGAGTGATGGGCTCGTCCCCAGCGCTGGCAGCTAACATAGAGCTGTGCTCTGTACAGAAAAATAAAGTTAAAATCTTTATTGACGGAGAAATCTCAAAACGGAGGTCTCGTTTTAGAGAAAAGTTAAATAGTTTTTTTTTTCA
Organism: Entomobrya proxima; assembly: GCA_029691765.1. Classification (NCBI taxonomy): domain Eukaryota; kingdom Metazoa; phylum Arthropoda; class Collembola; order Entomobryomorpha; family Entomobryidae; genus Entomobrya; species Entomobrya proxima. Next base: position 41,129,905 of record CM056173.1, on the reverse strand, counting down.
TTCTACTATTCTCAAATTATTATGATCTGATTTCAATGCCGGTTCATCCTTGAATACTTAATTTACAGCTTTTGAAACCATTTTCTTTCAATGTAATCTTTTTTATCAAGTTTATTGCAAATTGTACATTAAAACACGAAATAAATGAACAAAAGCATTGTTAGAATTTAATGGAGAAAGTTTATGCTTTCAAGACTTTTTCCTCTTTTAAAAAATTTCATTAACAAGCTGCTTTTAAGTTTCTCCTTGTATAAGGACACAAGGAGGAAACTGAGGAAAGTGCCGTGCAAAGGGTGTCATAAAACTTGACGCGTAATCCGTTCCTGTTTATAAAGTACAAGTTGATACTTTGAATGTCAGCGCGACTTTTTATACTAAGCTTATTTTTTCTCTTGTTTCCGCAACTACAGTGTATCTTTGCAACTTTGGAGTCACTGGTTGAGTGTAATAAATGAGAAGAAGAGGATTCTCAAAATGTCCCCACCACAGCACTCCAGATTTTAGCACTATACAAAAAGCTAAGGAACATACCGGTGGTGATAGAGGGATCATTATGTGTGGCAGAAGGCCAGAGGGTTCTGGTGATGAGCCCATATTTTACAGCCATGATGAAAAGTGGCAGAACTAGAAGAATCATGTCCAGGAATACGGTGTACGTCTTCTCGAGCGTCTCATCGGGCCACTCCTCACGGCATTTGTTTCTCCCTGAAAAACAAAGAAAAGAGGAAATGCACAGATTGTATCTCGTTCTCCCTCTCTCTGGCAGTGTGCCTTGAGTAATAACAGCATCCCTCTTTGAGATACGCTTTTGTTGCAAATTTAAATTTATGCGAGTTGACGTGAACTTCCGTGTTTTAAATTTAACTAGCCAGCTTTATGTCAGCCCACCTTTTCAACAACACGAGAACGAGGGGGACATTATAAGAGTACTAGAGCATTATCTGCAAGAAACACTAGACTGAGCTTTCTACCAAAATGACTTTTATTTAGTCCAGGAAATTGAGGGAATTATTATGGTAACATTATACACTTTATCTTTTCATCTTATCTCGAGAAGGAAAACTCTTTACTGGTCTAGTGGTCTGAGTCCTTGTTGTTTGTAATGTGGTGAAAGTACCACAAGAGAAAATATATATGTGTAATAAAAGTTTCGGAAAGATTTCTTCACATAAAAGCATTTGGCTTCTACAGCAGCTTATCGTTGATTCGTATAAGCCTAAAAGATTATTATTGAATTCTTTCCGCAATGTGAACCTATTGTTCTTTCATAATATTATGCTGGTTTCAAGTAGGATGACAACAAAGACATCTTAGCTGTGTTTAAATGCTCCAAAGAGCTTTAAAACAAAAAGGTCAACTAATTCTAAGCTACTACAAGTGGTGGCCACTTTGTTGACTTTGGGCTAGTACTTCAACAGATCATCCTTATTATGGTGAGCGGATCATATTCAGAGTGGACACGTGGAATCAAGAGGATTGAAACCTGATAGGCATTTTATATGGGTACGTTGCGCAACAAAATAATCTGACCAATCTTATATAAAAACCTACTGGTTACACAACAGCAATTAAAAAGTACGTAGTTTGGATCCTGTTGTGATCCTCGTACCTGTTTTTCGGATTGGCTGCAGCATGTTGACAAAAGCGATTGGTGACATGCACAGTAGGCTGAGAACCCACACGATGGCGATTATCTTGTAAGCATGGGATAACGTTTGCCAACGACGGGAAGTGAGTGGATGGCAAATGGCGTAGTACCTTTCCACGGATATTGCCACCTAAAAACCGAACCAAGAGGCAGGATTAAATTTACGTCGTACATTAAACAATTTAGGTGCTTAACTTTATATTTCATTTATGTATTTTGTACTTACCAAAGTCCAAGCAGATACTGACACGGACACGGCTGAAAACACAAAAGCAAAAAATTTCCACAAATTAAACTTTATTTCCTACAAAGTTTTTAATCTACTATTATTTAGCAGAGGCCGCTACTCATTACTTTGCAAGCAAAAGCACAAAGCGCGGAGGTGCAAAGTTCTCGGGAAAACCATTAACTACAAGTAAATTGAAAGTGAACTGAAAGGGTTTCAACTTGCATTGTACCACTTTTTTGTTTGTTAATTGAATCTGCATCGAAACTTTTGTTGGTGGAACCATGAATTGCACATGAAAATGATAATGGTATCAAGAAAACCACCTAGAAACATTCACGTTGCGCAACCAGAAAAAGTTTCAAAACGTGCTCTTGTTCGTACTTTATTTCTATTTATCTTGTACTGTGCTGCGTGGGTGGCACGTGTATCCATTGAAGCCCTGTGTAATAGTTTCCTTGTTCTAAACCAAACCTATAAAGTTCAAAGTTGACCTGCCATCATTATTAATCTGGCCACAACAGTAATGTTGGGTCCTCTTTGTTTATATTTTTAGCATTTCCACATCTAATGCGTCTTGTATAAATGGAAATAATGAAGATGTTACCATGTCCTAATTGCTGGGCATTTGAAGACATACAAACAAATCCAGCAAAACTGTAACTAGCTGTTTCCAGGAAATGGATAATGTGCAAGATGGGTCTCCATACAAATTTAGTCAGAACGAGTGGCCCAAATTGTGCCTCTCTGTATTATTATGCCTACAGGATACTTTCTTTCTTTTTACACGCAATCCTAATTTTCCTCAATATTATGGACTTTGTTTCAGCAGCAGTGTACGCTCCTTTTTTACAAAAGACCTTTCAGTAATAATAGGAGCCTGCCCACTCGCAATAACTTGCAACTAATCAGTAGTATATAGGATGGCCACAGTTTCAAATAAAACGGTCTGTTTCCACTACTGTACCTATAAAACATTCATGAGTAAAGGGGAACACACAATGTAAATGTTCTATCCAAGCACCCTGAAGGAGGATCGCTCGCGTAATTTTTTTCTGGATCTCTCCCAACCAACCTCGCTTTCCCTTTTTTTCTTTGAATAATAATGGCAAAATGGGAAATGGAAGAACCATCCATAGATGTACAGTCGTTTTACTTTCACTATTTGCTTTCTCCTATATAAAGCGGGCAGACCTTCCCCCTGAAAATTTCTACCATGATGGCATACAATGAAGTATTTTTTTATACAAAAAACATTCTACGTGATACTACACATTTGTCCACATCGACTTGTGTGGAATTAGGGCCGAAGGGCGAAGGCATGTTTGAAGATGACATGAGGACAGAATTACAATGTAGCAACAAATCCCTTTAATCCATATACGCTCTTGAGAGCATTATAAAATGAGCAAGGCCTCCCTGCTGCTGTCAAATTTTGGTCGCAAGACCAAAAGCGCATTTAGGCAGCTAAGCCTATTTAAATAAATATTGTATAATGATGATGCTTCGATGACGATAATACGTTTACAGAAATGCGGGCAAATAAAGACTAGCCTTTCTCTGAGAGGAATTGTAATATTCAGGAAAAGTTAATATGTTTTGGTGAAAAATCTGACAAAGTTTTGTTTAAAAGTACCCAAGTACTACGTAGTACGTATGTGTCTAGGACGACATCAAGGCAAATATTGTGCTGCAGCAGAAGTGTTATTAGTTCTGCCCCTTTGATCATATAAAAATACTGGTTTATTTCAATAAATAACGCAGCCATCTATAAACATCATTAAAAGGCCAACTTTTTTCAAACTTTTACTACTTTGGTGAGTCGTAAAGCAGGGAAACAAAGCCTTGAAATGGGGAATATATTGAGGAGGAGAAAGTCTCATATAAATTAACGTCCAACCCAGTCGATCCAAAGGGCATTTTGATGCTGTTGTGCTCGTGCAAAGTAAATTGTAGGTAACCATCAAGGAGCATTCTGAGAACATAAACTAAATGATGGCACAGCAGTGGCTGCTGGCTTTCAAAAGAAAAAGGAAACGCCACAGCGTGTGATTAGCGTCCACTGAAGTGTGACAAACTAACGGGAGATTTGCATCAAATGTGCTGTAACTAGGCTTATTCTTTTCTTTTCCAAGGCTACTTGTCTAGACCAAGGAGAAGAAGAGAAAGTATGATGAAGAGCTTTACTTTCTTTTGGGTAAATAACACAAAAAATGCTTATCATCTTTGTTTGACAATTACCTCTACCGCAATTGGAAGAAGAAGAAGAAGAAGAGCAAATTTGAATTGAAATGCAAAGAGATTCTAAATTTGACAAAATTGTTTGTTTACGAGAAAATAGCTGGCAGTTTTTTCCTTGGATATGATCTTCAAATGGCATTATTGAAATATTTATTAAACCCGAGCCAGAAAGATAATTTAAATCTAAGCTACACTGCTTGTTAGATGTTCTATGTGGTGCGCAATATCCGTTTTTCCCCACGAGCAAGACCTAAAACGCTAATAATAGCATGAATTTTCTTTTCTTTGCCGAGAAAAAGCAAACTTTAATTTTGGCAATATTGGACAGAGGCAGAGATATAAAGTGTGTGTAATATTTATTGAAGACACAGTGGAACTTTTTTGTGTGTATTTGTTGCAGTCTCATTGAAATATATAATAATAGCAAGGGTAATAATAACAGCAATAATAATAATAATAGAAAAGTTATAATAAGTTTGTGTGTCTCAGGACAAAAGAAAGAAACGAGGGATATTGTAATGTGTACTTAATAGAAATGTATTATATGGCTTTCTTTTCAACTCACTGTTGATTCGGCGAAGATGCTACAGTTACAGTTACACATACATACAGGATGCACATAATCCTTTCATCACAAAATTTTCCGTTTTTCATCTACATCCACAGTTTTTTTTGCACACACCAAAAGATGATCTGAATTCCTAGGAGCTTTTTGTTCTTTTTCTCTTTCCCTTATTTTTCCAACAAGCCGAAAGGGAAGAAATAATATATATAGGAGAAAACGTAAAGTGGCTTGCATTTTCTTGGTTCTTCTTTCTTGTACCCTCGACCCACATAAAGAAAGAGCGATTTTCTGTGTGCCGCTCTCCCCCTGTGTCTTTTCTATATTGTGTGTGATCGTACTGGTACGACGAGAGCCAATTCTCCAGCAAAGTCACAGTTGGGTGACCGAGGTTTTGTGATTGTAAGAAAACAGCTAATTTCTTTATATATAACTTATTACCTCATGGTACGCTGCCGCTCTCTGCCACGGACACACGGCTTATTCCTATGCCTTTCCCCGGCATACACACACATTGGCTACATTATTACCTCCCACGGAGAAAACGACGCTTATTGCTTTTGGCAACACTGTGTGTGTTTAGCCGAGCATTTCTTTTGATATGAAATTCATTTTGCACACTTCTTCCCCATAAACGCTCCTTCATCTTCATCATGGTCGTCAACAGCAGCAAAAGCAGTAGTAAAGAAGGCTAGATGAGCTGCATATACCAGCTTTTGCAATGGATATATAATATGCAGCGTTGTATTAACTTGGTTTTTTTTCCTACTGTGCTCCACCACACATTCAATTTTTTCTTTTGCTCTGCAAAATGAAAACTTCTAATATAAAATATATTACCTACTTAAAACTTACACCCAAAGTAAAATGGAAAAAAAGACTAGAAAGATGAAACTACTGTAGTTGTCACCGTGGAGTATTACACACCCCCTCTCATTTTTCCTTTTTTCTTAAAACAAGAACTATGGGCATTGGATTCAAGCAAGCAAAACGAAAATTATATTTATAATCTTCCTTTCTATTTTTAAACATGATTACGGCACAGTTTCTTTGTATTTATGTGCATATTATTACAAGGAATTAAACAAGTTCGCTTTGAAGCTTTTAATGACAACATATTTTAGAATTGGAACCATTTACATGCTTATCCTCTTTTGCCAGTCTTTTTACACCATTTTTTTGTCTTCTTTTACATTTACATCTACCTACTCGGTGTGCAAAGAAGGTTTTCCTGCTGTGCCAGTTATTTTTGTTCTCCCTTGGAGGATTTCCTTGGAAGCGGCTTACGATGTTCGTAGCAAAAATTAACAACCTTCTTTTGCCCTTATTAACTTTGATTAAGTTGCTTCCAGCAGAAGCAGCAAAAGCTGAACCCAACAACCCTCCTTCTCCAGTTTTAGCAAGCAACTTTGTGCAAAGACGAACATCGTACGACTCGAATGTTGGTAAACAAACTGAGTCTTTAAAGAACCTTTTGTCTGTTTTTATTGTCACAGCACAGTACAAAGTCTATTGTCCTTAACATTCGCTCAGCGTTCTTGTCCCTCAGAGTGTATCAACATGGGCGCAGTCACGAACCCAAAATCTGCATACAGAAAGCTCTCTTAAGGGGAAAGAAAAATATTTGCAGAAGTAGCCAATAAATTTTAGATAATGGTGATGTAAGTGAATGGTAAAACATATTTTCGTATATATGGAATAACAGCAGCTTGTGAGTTTGCTGAAAGTTGCCATATTTTCTTTCAACTTGTATTTTTGTAGTGTGCTTCTTCTGCAAGGCTATGTCACACAAAGCCATATAAATATTTCAAGCACATGTGTCATGTGTATTACACTTTAATGGAAAAATCGGCTTAGCTAAGCCGTGTAAAGTACAGCCAATGTACTAAAGTTGCCTCTAACTTGCCATTTTGTATAATTAGAATGAATGGACCATAAAGGCAGCCTTTTCAAGAGTTGCAATGCATTTACGGGGAAAATGAAATTGCAATAGTTATCAATTTTGCAGAAGGAAAAATAAAAATAAATTGAAAGGAGTTGTAAAGCATTTGCTGTTGTTCCTCTTGTTTTACACTATACGATACAGTGTTGTTACACTTTTGGAAAAACAAACTGTGACCATCCGACACTACAACAGTAACAACAACACATTATAGGACTTTGAGCAGAAGCCAAAAAAGATCAACAAAAGTTATGTCACATTTTTTCTCTCTCTTGTACTTCTTGTTTCTGTTCACATTCAACTTTGCTGAGAAAAGAATTAATCGGGAAAAGAAAGTTTTTTTTTGAGGAGACAGATTTCTTATGTGCCAAAGTGCCACTGCCGCGAGACAGTAATGTGGGCCGTTAAAAAAGTTGCAGCTGGTAAAGTTAACAAGTATAGAGATTCTCTCTATTAGAAAATGAAGGAAACGGGAAATGAACGGGATCACTTGTTCTAGCAAACATATAAGTGTTGCATCATCATGCACGTCGTGTACATATTATTGGTTCTAGTCAACTAATTCGGAAGAAAAGTTGGTGCATTTGACAACGAAAATGCCGTCATAAAATCCCAAAAGGAAAGTGTATTTTCTCTGGAATGGCATTTCATAATTTCATTATTACCTTCAACTCTTCACGTTTGACAAAGGGAAGGAAGAGTAGGAAGCAAAATCAAGCTAGGTACTTAGAGCTCGGTTGGTGTTGAGGTGGGCATTCATCAAAACAAGCTCTCGCGTGTGGGGAGTTTATGAATGAAAGGAAAAACAAGGAATCCCATTTGCACACGAATGTGTGAATGGTAAGAAGTGCGAAATTGAACTTTTGTTTGTGAGAAGGTAGTAGTAGGATCCAATTATGATAAAATAATAGTTTTACTGTTTTCAGTCAACTGGGAATGCATTAGTTAAAGAATACGCACGCATGGAACATGTTTTGACACGTTCTGCTTGATAGCTTTTGAGTGTTTAATTATCTTTTGCCTTGGTCTGTCAACAAGGATTGTGCCAAAAAATAGGCTGCTGTAGATAGACGGGTAGATTTGATCAGGGAATTATGCCCTGTCATAGCAACTCTAGACATTTGTTTGATGAAATCAGTCGTCTGGCAAAATGGTGTATTATAAACAGCGGCTTGGAACAATTTACTCCATCTGTACTAGTCCACTGACCTTCCACACATTCGGATCTAATTGGGGACGCCAAAATTGCCACACTTAGTTCCAGGAAACAGACATTGAAAGCAGTAGGTCACTATCAGCTTGCAATAATATCCATCAGTTTAACGTTTTAATGTTGGTGAAAGCCAATGCAAACATGGCATGAGATAAACTTGAATAGAAAGCAGCTATCAAATTGCGCATCAACACGAAAATCCGGCTAGAGCTGGATTCATTAAGGCATCCGAATACCGAATACCTTCGGGGATACTGATACCTATATTACGGATTACAGGTAGAGAGTTGCTGTAGCTGTTCTAATTAGAGATATTGTTATCAGGAAGCATCATCATTATTCTTTCCAGATTAGTTTGTAGTCTGTAGTAGAAGTGACGCAATGTAGTAACAACAATGCCAACTTCACACATTTACATTTGATAAATTTTATAAAGAAAATAAATAGTCAGAGCGGAAGAGCCTTGACATTTAAGGGATTAAAATATCAAAGGATATTTCATACATATTTCACAATGTGTGGATTTTAGAAAAGTGTTTATTTGCACAAGATTTATTTACAATTGGTAAGATTTATAGCATATTATTAGCCAATTTTATTCCAGGTTAAAGTTTTCCAAGTATATTTTATTAGCAACTTCCTGCCATAGTTTGTGTGGCTGCTTTATAATGTCAATCTTTACCAAAAGCTAATATTCAACCACCCACTTTCATCCAATCACATTCTCTTTCTTGTTTCATCCAAATTCTCTGTTTCTACCTATGAAATTCATAGTATTCATATGTTATTTATTGTTTCGAGGCTAATCAGCGTGTGCAGAGAACAGGATGTTGCTCTTTTACAAGTTTGTTTGCTTTTTCCACCATAATTCACGTAAAGTTCTACAGAGTCCAGAGTCTATTTTGCGGCTTTTGGCGTTTACTCAGCATTCATGTGTGTGCACAAAAAAGATAATAACAATGACCGCCAAAAGGGCTGGATGCTTTTAGCAAATTCATGCGCACTTTGCAGACTAGTTGTATTGTGCGGAGGTAAAATACCAAAATAACAAAATCAACAGACAGAGCAAAGTACAGACCTATGACGTGTGCGGTTTGGTTTGATAAAATATTACAATATGCCTATCATCATCACGTGTAAAACTGATTTGAGGTTTCACAGTGATTTTGATATATGAGCGTGCAAAGCCCTTTGGGAGACGATTTTGTTTCACTGCCTTACCTACAGATAAAACGTCCACGTTTCTCCGAGATGCATCCACTAAATATAGCCTTGAACAAAACCCATTAGATGTAGCTCCATTAATTTGGAGGATGAGGATAGTCACCCAGAAAAACAGCTACATAAATGGGTCATGGTCAACTAAATATGACTAAAATATTTCAACAGAACTCCATGCAACAGTTAAGCTTTCTTCAGAAAACAAAATCTAGAGAGGAAAATAATTGCCGAGAATCGATTTGTAATTCCAGCTATTGTTTGTTTTGCAAAAGTGGTGTACTGGAATCGAAAAATTAACGCAGACCCATAAAAACAAATACAAAACAACAGGACAAACTTTTGTGCTTTGCTGCGCTCAACTAAATATTCACAGGGTTGCAGTTCCAAAAACTTTCTTTTATTACCATTTAGGGATTCGTGTAGGCGATAGAGCAAAAGAGGAAAAAAATATGGTAGCGCTTTTCATCAACACAGAGGCAGCAGGTAGGCGTATGGCCCATGTAACAGTAATGCAACTAATCAAACTTTTTTGGTAACAATGTACCTGCGTGCCTACTCCCTGCTTTCTTTTTTATGGCATGTCTTTGCATAGCCTATACAATCTGGAACGACAAAAAATACATCATCATCTCTGTGAGTCATTTCGACAAAATCAAGTTTCTTTTTGCAATTTCACTCCTGCCGGATTTTATGAGCTATAGCAGATGTGCGGGAAGCAGAGGCTGTAAAAATATGATGTGCTACAAAGCACAAGTAAAAGGTACACAATAGTATTGTTGTTCTTCTTGCTGTTGTTGTCCTTGTTGATATGCTTCACTGATTTGTGTGGAGGTGTGAGATTGTAATCACGATAGAAAATCAACTTTTTTCCCTCTCTCTCACTTGCCTCGCTTCAAAGTGAAAAGATCAATAAAAAAGTTCAAAGGCTGCCTGTTCCGCCTCACTTTATTTTTTTCAACAGATAATGACAACCACCAGGGACGACGACTTTGGCCTCGACAATTTATAGTACTATAGTCTATCTGAGAATTGCAATAGAAAAAGATAAACAGGGAAACGTTTTTTTTATCTAAAATCCTTGCCTGTCACATATTATGCTCTATACACACACAAAGCTGTAACCTTTCCATCTTTCTCTCCTATCATCCCGTTAAAAAGGGAAAGGGAAAAAAAGGGGATCACATGTAAAGGCCGTCAACAACAAAAGTGTCCTCATGTTAATCATGTCTTCGTGGAAGTGACATCTGACAAGAGATCCAACCAACAAATTCATACCCTGACGAATAACACTCGGGGGAAGTGTGTTATGCGGATAGTGAGTAGATCTCTGGGGAGTCCTTAAAGACAGAAAAGATATATTGGTCATTGCTCCGTAAGAGGCTCTCTTAGTGTTTCTCAGAACGAGGCTGGACGCAAAAACACCCAAATGAAAAGTAAACAAGGGAAAAGGGAGGAGACGGAGAGAGAAAGTCCCTTTTAAAATAAGTGTTTGCCTCTCTTTCTCGCACTTTCTTGCATTATCACCCAAGTCACATTGCAAGAGAAAAAAAGGAAACTTTTTTCTTTCTCTCTTTGGTCTTCTCTCTTGTGACGCAATTTTTCAGTACACAGGAAAAGAGCAGCATCCTTCAAACTTGGTGGCTCACTCCGTTTCTTGTTGTTTGGAGTTTTTTTTCTCTCACTCTGTCTATCTTCAAAAATGTTAGTTTTTTTCTTGTTCCGGGTCGAGAAAAAAAGTTAACAAGAAGTTAAGCTAAAAATTTGCCATTGTCGTCAATGACTCTTGTGTATAACTCTTTTGGGAGGAGTGAAGTGGGTCGTCGTGGGTGTGTGATTCAATATATTAGTTAATCATATACAGAAATCATAATAATAAATTTTTCCCTTTGCTAAAGGGCGTGGTAATGTTCTCAAAAAATACGTACATAATAAACATGTAAGCACATAACATGTACATAATATGCATGCAAAACATTAAAAAAATACGGAAAAAGAAGGAAGAAAGTATGTTTGGAACTGGCACACAGAGTCACAACATATTTTTCATTTGTCCTGCTGCGACAAGTAGCAATAAACACATAAGCGCTTATACATGCGTCGTAATTCGGTTTGAATTGTCAGCGTTTCCGTAATTCCCAAATATTTACTGATTTTGACTACGTCCATCATCAATACTTGTAGTAATTTTGCGTGTGTGTGTGACTGTTTGCCTACGTTTTAATTATACAGTTACGTGACTCAATGATTAATGAAATGATTATTAGGTGGGCAACTAAGCGTAGTAGTACAAGCCATTTTTTAGAGAGTTCTTTTGAAACTAGGCCATCATCGCTTTTCATCTATGTCTCCAGTTTATAAGAGAGTGTGCACTCAAGTGTATAATATTATCCAGCTTATTATACTCTTCTCATGCATGGTTCCGCCGTGAATTGTGTACACCTGGCATGGCCATGGCCTGTGAGCATACTTCCTACTCCATTTACGCAAGTCAAATATATATTTCTGGCTCTCTGTTTATGACAATAATGACTTCCTTCTTTTCTCTGGACAAGTTTTTACTACTAACAGTTCCAACAACAAAATGCCATGAACTTTCTTCAAGGATGAAAAGCTAGAGTGCCTGTTCTGACGGCCATTGCCATATGTGATGATGATAAAAGAAACGTGCAAATTCAATTATTTTTTTGGCGTTTACTGCAAATGAGTTTTGTTTGGATTTCCTTTTTGCTGGCGCCCCCTTAGCACTTTGCACACACACGGTGAAAAACATTTCACTAAGAATATCTTTTCTAATACCTACCTCTCTAGCATATATCATGTACCTAAATCCCACACGTGGAGTCGTGGAAGCCAATTTATAAAAGTAATAATGTAACATCTCCAGTTATAAAAATTAGTGAAACCGTATGAAAATATTGGCAACTTTGGGACACAAAACTGGTGCAATTAATGTAGTTATAAACTATACACAATTGGGCAAACAGAGGGTTCCGATGATCTTATGAAATAGTTGTTGTGAGCTACTAGTATTGTTCCCGGGGTCCTAATGGTTTGTCAAGGCTTAAACTCTGAAAAGCAAAATTACTGTCGTTCACACAAGTTTTTATTGTTTACTAACTTGGCCTGTTTGCTTTTTTGTACACAACAGTAGCATTATGTAATGGGTAGCTAATATAATGGTTTACTTTTCCTTTGTCAGTTTGTCGGTCACATTTGATCAACTTTATAACGTACACGTGTTGGCCTTACTGCGCACCACCACCACCACCAACATCATCATGTTCAAGTTCAATTAATTACTGAAGGTTTATCCTTGTCACGGACCAGGGCTTCACGTACTCCATACATCTTTTTTACTCATTCCAGGCACATCTGAATAAATATGGTCAAAATGTAATCCACAGTTATCGCTCGTCCTATTTATCTCGTCATTTGACAGAACACCCCCGGGAATCCCACCACCACGTTGGCTTTATATGATGTGGAGCGGAAAACATGTGCCACTTTTTACAAAAGCAAAAGACTATAATTCTTTATAAGCAGGGGATTAATCTTAATTGAGACGAGAGGTATTATCTAACTGCTTGTCTTTAAAAGGAAATGCAAAAAAGAGCCAAAAGATATATGATGGTGGAAGCCAGCAAGATGCCGCATCTTTCTGAAAAGATCAGCTAGAGATCCACTCCATGTACGTCCAGACAGGTTTCTTAAAAATCCCAGCCTTTTGTGTGCACAGGGTTTTCAAAGTAGGCGCATAATGCTACTGATTGTGTTGGCAAATGTCTTAAACCGCTGCTGGATCCAAGTAATTATTGCCAGCAGGTTGCTCAATAAAGATTATAATGAGCCATTTTTGTACTTTATCTTGTTTTTATGTGTGGGTGACATCGTAAACAAGTGTAGTAGTACATCAGTGCGTGGTAGGCATTGGGTAGGGCATTTAATAAACTTTTCACTAAAGTGTCTTTCAATTCATTACGCCTCATTATTGCAATTATTTCTTGGGACCAGTTCCAAAAGTGAACGAAAATAGGCATGCCTAACAAGACGTTGGCTAACAAGCTCAATAAATACTTATTAATTGGTGAAAAGGTTGAAGAAAAGCGTTGAACCCTCCTGCAATGATGATGATATGATGCTGATCACTGGAGTCACATTAGTCAGTCTGGCACTGCTGACAGGGCAAGCAAACACGTGTGCAGAAATGTATATTCAGAGCAAGTGGAGCGATTAGAAAATTGCAAGCCTACACAAGAACCTAATGTGTTGCGCAACTTGTTTTTGTCTCCTTGTCTTTACGTAATTTTTTTTTCAGACAAGGATTGACATGGATAAATAAACGTAATGTTTGTTTAGAATGTTGAGAATGTAATTAGTAATTAGAGTAGTGGACAATAAAACGGAAATGACCAATCAAGGGAAACTCTGCAACTTGAAGGTCTGCCTTTTCCCACTTCCCAAATGCACATAGTAATCCTTTTGCAGTTGGTAATATTTTGTTTTTATTGTTGGTTATTTGCAAGTCTTTTCTTCCTTTTGTTTGTCATTGTAATGCAATCCCATAGATTGTCAGTCCCAGCCCACGTTCCATCTCTCAAGAGCTTTTTACTACTGCCTCACTTTGCCTTTCTCAGATTTCCAATTATTTTGTCACCAGAGGACAATACTTGCTGTCCTTTGTTATTTAATGCGAGGTGCAAGTACATACCTACATACAAGTGTAACAATAATATTATGGCCAGGCGATGAGATGTTAGTACAACTACTACTATCATCATCCATTTTCTTCTCAAAGTGTGTGTGTGTGTTTGTGTTAGAAAAAGCATTCAATTTCCATCTTGCAGCTCATGTTCCTAGAAAGTTCCAGTGCAACCGCCTTTTTAGCGGAAATAAGTCGTTGCGCGTTGCTACTAATCCCAACAATAACACAATTTCTTCAATAGAACAATCTTAAATGGCTTAGTGGACATAGGCACATAGCAAAGTCCGCATTGAAAACATGCCCTAATATCAAAGACGGGCTTTAATTAAATCGCCAAACCTTTCGCTTTGTGTTCCCACTTCAATAAATTTTTACTACCTACTTACTTTTAAGAAAAAGAAGGTAAAGGGAACAAAGGAAATTGCAAAATAAAAGGAGCGCAACGTTTTTTATTCTTTGGATGCGTAGAAACCAAGCATACGTCACTCGCTTTTTAACTCCACACACACGCTCGTGTGTGCTCAACCAAGTTTTTCTTTTTAATTCTGACAAAGAAAATCTCCAGCAAGCTATATGGAGCGCTAGTGACAATAAATCTGTGTGTGAATTTAAATACGCACACAGTTTAAACCTGCATGCTCGTATTAACTTTTTATTTATTCTAGCTTTACACTCTACTTTTTTCTGTATCACGCTACCAAGTAACGAATCTCTTATGACGTTCGTGTAGCAAACTTCAGCGTATTTTTGTTTGTTACTTTGTTACGTAAGCATAGGCAATAGGCATGCGGCGTGGCACTTCCGTAATGTGACCAGCCAGCACATAAATAATATCAGAAAAGGGGAGTGAGAAGGGAATCTTATATCATTTTCTTTAGATGCACGCAGCAGCAAAGTACCAACTTGTACTTGTGCTCTGCGGCTGCTGAGGTATTACACCCTGGCTCATTCACAAAACCTGCAACATTACAATGTGTGGGATTTTTATGGGAAAAGGGGTCGATTTCATCTTTCGCATATTTTGGCAATACTTTATTATTGTTGTCCATGTCGGCACACTCATATATTGCCCCAATAATAATACAGCTTTGCATGTTACGCGTAAAATATCGCCAGGGTATTTTTATTTTTTTGCTTTTTAAGATTTCTTATTTTTTGCTACTTTGAATCCGATCCCTACTCACTACACGTCTTCTTTAAAAAAAAGCAATAGTTTTTTTTACGTCTCTCTGGATTTTTGGTTATTCCGTATTGCTTACTGCAGCAGCAGCAGCAGGTCCAGGAAACGATAATATATATTTTTGTGTGGTGCGACCAGAGTAGGGAAAAAATTGTGAAAGTAAATTCACATGACATGCTCTTCATATCTTCTTTTCTATTCTGTGTGCTGACTACTTACTCCAAACTCTACATTACATTCTTGTCATTTCTGCCAACTCAATAGATACCATAAATGTGTGGTCGAAAAGGAAATGCACTAGCTTTGTGGCATACACATCGCCACATAATAAGTATGTAGGTAGACCACTACTTACTCTCAGCATCTGCCCTAGTTTCTTTCCAAGATGTAGTCAGATTGAAGCTATTTTCTTGAGAAAAAAACTTTTCCATTTCTTATCCTCTTTGTAAATATTCTTTTGTACAAAATAAAAAAAGTTGTATACACCTTCCCATGTGACGCGACTACTGGTGTGCAATTTGGCAGTAAAGGCTTCCATGACTGTCCACCACCACCAGACCCGCCGCGACAAAGAAAGTTGTGTAAGTTTCTTGTAAGTAGGCACAATACACTTACCTGATTTGTATTTTTATTATTATTGTTATACCGTCACGAGGGAGAATGGGGGAGAGGAAGGAAATGTCAGGTATGAAAGCAATACACTCCGACGAGACGCCAAACGTACTACTTGATATACATGACGCGTGATGCAAAAGCTGCCGTGATACGTATCGTTCCATGTTTACGGAGAAACAAGCGAAACGAAACTAATTCAAAATTGATTCCTATAAATTCATTGGATTCCATCCGCATAAAAATGTGCTCCGTTATACTCAAATCGTAGAGCAATTTTTGTGGATATATATAGGTTCATGATTTTGTATTTTTTTACAACGCAGACAATTCCCGGCATTGATGATGATGACGTTCCTCCTTTTTCCTGGCTGTGGTTCCCTGATAGAGATGCACGAAATTTATGTAGTGAGACCAACCTCCTCCCTTTCCCCCGTAATTCCTCAAATCGTGCGAATTTTTAGTGTTCTATCAAAAAAGCATATACGAGTCTGTATGACTGGCGTGCCTGCTTGTTCGTCCGTAATTTATTTGTGAGGCGACGACAAGAAAAAATGGGGCCTTTTTGATTTTCCACTCGAATGTCTCTTAGTGTGTTGACGGCACTAATAAAAACTTTATTAAGAAAATGTACTCCAGCCAGAAAAGAAGAAAAAAAAAGAAAATGTAGCTATTTGTTCGCTTGGGACCCTCTTCTGAAAGATACGTACAAACATCACAGAAGAAGGAAAACACATTTTTAGGTAGTGACGAAGAAGAGGAAAAGGAGAAAGGGGCAGCGGACTCTCTCGTTCTCTCTCTAGGCAACTCTTTTTGTTGTTGTTGGCCAGCACAGCCAAACTTTTCTTCTTCTTCGTCTTACTCCAAAGTATTCATCTTCATTCGTGTAAACAACACGTGCTGAGCATCAGCTTCAAATATTTATTCCAAAAGCGTTACACAGTTACGTGACGTGTCTTGTCCTTTATAACTATAGCACAAATGCTTATCATCGTAAAAATAGACTTTGTTACTTTGAGTTGGAGAAGAAGAAACGCTGCTGAAGCTATAAAAATGTTCGTTCATTCCCTATAGATCCCGACACAATGATTCCCTTCCTGGAAAGAAGTCGCGCCTAATCTCGGTTGTCATTGCCTCAAGTGCTCTACTACTAGAAACTAGAACTGTGTCTCAAGGATAGAACGCTTCTTGTAATGCGAATAAGCATAAATATGTTTCTTTCTAGGTATTTCCTCAAGAAAATATCATTTTGATGGCTCACACTCTCTGCCATTTCACGATACTAATCTCGCTCCCACTTTTTATGGGAAAGGAATAAGCTTTTTGATTGACGATTCTTTCCTCTTTTAAAGTGTCTATCAATACAGAGAAAAGGCTGTCATCTTGAACGAATCACAAGAGGATATAAAATCAAATGCATAATAAAAGAATCAGACACAACGTTTCCATTTACTATTCAAAATGTAACGTGGCTTCATTACCGGCGTCGAAAAAAATTGAATTAAAAGTGTCGACACTAAAAACATTGACTTTTTTACGTGAGCGTGTGGATTGTGGATACTAATGCAATCATAAAGTTATCTATACCTCCTACACATGATACGCAACTGTTTTGCCCCCTTGTAGCCATTGTTTTTATACTCGTGCCACTTTTGCTGACCTGGTTTAGCCTTTCTCCTTTCATATCATCGTCAGTAGACGAGCAAATGAGAAAAGGCAGAAAAAGTAACTAACAGGCCGATAGAGGTAAACATTAGTATTCCGCACTTGTTCTGTTGTTACTTGGTTGAATTGTGTTAAGTATGTTAGTCAGCCGCAAGGATCATCATCACCACACACACACACATGGAGGGTTTCCTACAAAAAAAGCTCGGGTGCTAGCAAAATGGTTTGTCTTGAATGAAACCGAAAGAGAGAGAGTGAAACATGATATTATAGGGAAAGAAATATCTATATTATGATGATGCTTATATATCTCGCACACAAAGCAGAAACATTACACTCTTCTGAAAAGTCATCCGTTTTCCCATCACATTTTTTCCTCTCAAAGGGATGACGGTAAAAATAATCATCAGTCACACAAAAAGACAGTCTATTCCAACGAGCTAGGTAAATAAGCATCAGTTTTTGACTTGAGGTATCATCATCGTCGTCATCAAAGTTATTTGCTACTTGGCTCTCTGGCATGCTTGTAAGGATGTAAGCGTACGTACATTGTTTTTGGTCTCAGCAGTCAAAAGAGGCGACGTGAGACATTCTACTACAAGATTACCAGCAACCGACTTCCCCGCCGTGTGAAGCCCTGTGTAAAAGCTGTTCCCCTCTTCTTTCCGGAGACGTTGTCTAGGCGCACAGAGCCACATTCCCTTCTCAAATTTATTTGGATTCCTATTTCCATTTTGCAGAATTTGACTTGCTCCGTCTTGATTATCTTGGCAAAATTTCTTTTTCTTTTCCAGAACGTGATCGCGGTGATCGTAAGCGCTATGCACACATTGCCTTGAGAGAGAGAGGAAAACAAGCTAGATCTTACAGGGGAGCTGGAAGGAACATGAGCTTGCATGCATAACTCAACAAAGGCGATTTACGTCTGCACTCTCTTAGAGCCCTCTCTGCAATTTCTTCGTAAATGAGCCAGCGACGCGTGGATTGACAAAATGACGCAAACTGGTCATTAGGCGTTGAATAACTTTCACGGGCATTTCATTTCCGCTGAAGCCCGCATTATATTGCCACCGCTTTGGAGAAAGTGGAAGAAGCTTCGGAATAAAGCCATCAGTTGCGTGTCCGTGCACGCCGAAAAAGATAATAAAATACTGCCAAAAAATCGTGTTCCGTTTTACCATTTCCTAAAAACCTTTAAAAATGGAGGGGAAACTGACGTACATGATATTCTGTCAAGGCCACGAGGAAACTAAAAGAAAGAAAGATAAAAGTTTGCATCGACAATTACTTAAATGGCACATGGACAGATAGATGCTCTTAAGAAGATATATCCATTGATATATCCATATGTACATGTATTTAGATATTGTAGATATGTTGAAAGGATTACGCAAGACATTTTTATTTTGCGACACGAGGCACATAAAATGTGACCGGCCATACAACCAGTTCGTTAGTCACTGTTTTCCAATCGAAAATAAATCTCTGCAAAAAAGTGCAAATTTACATGCTCAAACTACCATGGTCTAGCTGTAATTCACCAAGGACTTCAAAACTCGGGACAAACTTGGCTTCAATAAATTTTCCATTAAATTGCAAACATCTAACTCTTGTGATGGTGATGGTGGTGCAAGAGTGGAAAGAGAATGATGCAAATACAAACAATTTTTTTTACAAAAAATTAACTGCCTTTTAAGCTCCAACGTAGCGTAAATGTAATAAAACTTTTTTTTTCTTCTTCTCTCCAGTCCAATCTACATAACCACTTGTAATACGTTATATGAACAGTAATTCACACATGAAATTCCCTCTCACGACAAGAAAACAAATTTTGGGATATAAAATTTATGCAAAAAGATCAAAAATTGTTTAAAAGGTCGATTCGCTGACTGAGAGCCTTTGAGCTTTCTGCTAACATCATGTTTTATCTGCATTTCTCTCAACTTGCATATTATGAGGCGTAGGCTGTCTTGTGCCGAGTTTTTACCCACTTTCAACTTTTCCCTTCTTTCTCTCTCTCCTTTGACTTTTCTCTCAACGACTTGTAGTTCTTACTCCTACGAACATTTTCATATTATTCATGCACGTATCACATAAACGCACATTACTCGTTTGTCTTTGTGGTTTGGAGTATGGGAAGAGGAGGAGGCAAAAAAGAAGAATGAGTGCCAGTGGGCCCGAAAAAGTTCATCGTTTATTTCCAAACTAGGAAGTTAGCTCTCTATTTTAGCGTAATGGAATTTGTTGAGGCTCCTGCTCTATATGGCGGCAATACTAGTACCAGTCTTTGGTTGTGTGCCACATAAGAACACAGTGTACCTTTTTTCTGTAGTGCCTCATCCAGACCTTGTAGTAACCCTTCCATCCTTCAAATATAAATTACATCCTTCCAAATTCCATTTTTCTCATAACTTGACTTTAATCAACTTTTGACGTGACTTGCATCAAATGTTCTAATGCGTACAGAATGAATGTATCTATGTACAACACCCCAAAAAACGAACAACTGAAGGAAGAAAAAACTATCATGCGATATTTTTTCCAGCTTTTTTTATATTCTCTATGCCATTTCACTATGAAAACAAGAACCCAAACCTTATGCTATGAGCACTAAAATTCTCTGTGATTCTTTTTTCCCTTTTTTACCATAGTATTATTGCTTGTATTTATAGGTACTTGAATCGTTACGTCCATGTACAACCATATGTTTATAAAAATTGCAAGATTTTTCCACAAGGACATATTGCATTAATGAAGAAAACTGGTGGAAGATTTGCATATAATGGAATGCTGGAAATGCTTTAACAGTTGGATTGCTACACAAGGGCGCAAACATGACATCTTTCTCTTTTGATTCTCTCCGCTCAGTTTCTCTCTCGCGCACACAATCACAAAAACCTTTGCTCTCTTCTATCCAACTTTACATTCCATTTTCCTATTTGCCAACGCCAAGGCATGTCGCACAATTTATAACTTTCTAAAAACGGATAATACAAAAGAGATCAGAAGGGAAAACGACAATGTCCCTTGTCTTGTGAGAGAGCAAACCTACAAAATTTTGTTGACATGTTTGGGATTTCTGGTAGACGGATAGAAGCTGTGTATGTGCACTCTGTGCATCACACATGACATTCAATATTGAGCTAGTATGGAATGCTGTTTAAAAGCACATACATAATATGTATTACATCTAGGTACTAGTACTAATATTACACATGTGCCTTTTTGACATGGCATCATCATGATAGAAAAGGGACGACATGCTGCTACTCCTGCCCTACTAAAGAAATACGCAAAAACATATATACGCGCAAAAAAACTTTGATAACGGTTTTTGGTCCGTCTTTGTCGTGGCAAAGGTTGCCTGCTATTGTTGACGAGTAAACATGCTATTTCATACATAATACCTCGCTCTGGTAAAACACTTTCTTGATTTACTACGCCGTGACTTGTGTGTGTCATCACATTGAACGGTTTTTTCTTCCTTCACCCACTTTTGACAAAAAAAAGAACGGGTAGCATTTTTTTCGGAAAAAAAGAAATGGGAGTGTGGAAAGAAGAAAAAAGAAGAAAAATCGTTTTCCTTCTACCGAGCATTTATCTTTGCTCAATAACATACAAACCACAAAAGCAACCAAAATTGCATTCACATTTCACCAGAAAAAAATGCATTGCACCCAGCAGCACTAGCACCACCCGACCATCAACCACGACACACGTCTTTGAGTGAAATTAGCTTGTTGAAAGAGAGAGAAAACCAAACGACTTTTTATTAGACTCACATATAATATCATTTTTCATTACTTTTGCCGCATGGCAGTGTAGAAGTGGCGGTGAGTGGTGACGACGAGAACGGGATATGCTGTTATTTTTCTTAAAAGGCTTGCCATCACAAAGAAAGAGGTTCTTGTAATATGCAACCTGAGGTTAGGCAGGTTATACAAGTGGTAGCATTTCATGCAGGGCAGAACTGAACATTTGGCAGTATTTTCTTTTGCAATTCGGGAGGATATGTGCCATCTGTTAAAAGCAAAAAAATGTAATGTGGAAGGGGTAAAAGCTCAAGACTATGACTATCCTTAATGCTGGTGATTTTAAAGGAAGCCACTCATAATGGTTTTGGTTACGGGAAAAAATGGATTCTTGATGAGAATCGAGTGGTAGTGGCAGCTATGCACAAGAGAAACTCTTTTTTTCATGCACGAAATACTACACTCAAGAAAAGCCTCTTGATTTTGCATTGAAATTGAGTGCGTTCTGGTAGTAACTTTAGGCTTGCGATTTTTTAAACAGAGCAAAAGAAGGGCTCAATCTAGCGATTATCATCAACGGAATGAAGCCAGAGAGTTGAGTAATTTGCATATATTATACACAACGTGCACAAAGCTTTCATTCCTGTTAACATATGCATGCGGGCTATCACACGCACATACTCTGGTTCTACTTTTACTAATTACTGGATTCATTTTCCAAACTTCATCCCAGCCGAGATGAGGCAACTTGCATTGTGAAACACTCGCTGTACTTTAATCCTACTAAAAATAGAGAGAAAAAACGCACGCGTTCAAGCGCAAGGTGAGTTTTGTACTGATGGATTACCTACATAAAATAAGTTGCGTAAATTGGCAACTTGAGTTGCATAAACTTAATTGATTCAAAACTGGAGAGTAGGTACATTGTTAGCAAAAAGTTAACAACTTTTCAAAGTCATGTAATCCTGTTGAAAGCAGGTAAACAATTGGTTGGAACACAGATTCCTACAACGTGAGTGGTTCATAGAGTCGATGAGGAGTACGACAAAAACAATGAAATCTCCAGCTAATTAGTTTCTGTATTATTTGCAAATATCAAATTGTCACATTCCTGTACACGATATTACTTTTAAGATGAAACTCACACACAATTACACATTTCAATGGCTTAACACCGGCAATTTGGCAATAACTCATGATGATTCTTGAGAACCTATATTGAATTCACCACACCATGCGATTTCTCTTGAAAATGCACAATAATAATAGGCAGTTGTAGGCGGCATCCATTGTTTTCTCTGCACATTCCCATTTACCAAGCACGTGCTGACCTTTCGCAACCCCAGAAAGAACTTTGAATCCATTTATCAGACAACCAACTAGTACAGCACAGAAAACTAGTTGTTCCACCAATAATCCTCTTTACAATTGGGTTTCCACAGTCTCAGAAAGTTGCCGTAGAAATACACCCAGTCAAATCGGCAGTTGGCAAAAATTGAAACTTTTGTGCTATGAGAGCAATCTTTATAGCCGCAGAGAACCTGAATTTATTCATCAGGCCCAATTATGCACGCTGTGTTAGCTTTGACTCCAGCGCGGTCATGGTTTCAAGTAGTATACTTTGCGTACGATTAGTACTTTAAATCTTTTTGCACATCTAAAGAATAATAAGCCTTTGTATACTTGCCACTTTTATTCATATAATTAAAAGCATGTCTCATCCCTTTTTCAAAAGTGGAACTTTTACTGGCTTTTCAAAAGTAAAGTGCCTTTGTGGAATGTGGTATGTAGGTTTCTGGTTAGTAGGCAAAACGCACCACATAGTGGTCTTATGCAAGCACACGGATTTTTTTTTCGCTGAGGCATGCAAAATGCAAACTCTTGATTTACTGAGAAAGCTTACCGGGTGCTTTTTTCAAGGCCGGGTAGTAATGATAATGCATGGGAAAATGAGTCCAAGTTTCCAGTACGTTCCAATCGAAGTTGAGAATTCATTTTGCGTACACAAAGCCGACAGGTTTTAATGGTTTTAATTTTTTTGCTTACTTGACTGCACTCAATTTTTCCGTTTAATAGAAATTCCACGTAATCATTAAACCCAGGGGAAATATAAAGTTTGTTTATTAGTTCGCAGCTTCTGCAGGAGAGATATTTAAGTATCGTGTCCGTTTGTCCGTCTGTCTGTCCGTAGACTTTATTTTCGGGGCTAATCTTAATTTAATGTTATTCAGGGAACTCTAGTTATTTTCTACAAAGTGCTGATATGAAATTTTTCTGGAATTTCCCATTACGAGCCTTTTATAACGTTTTTCATTGTTGCTGTGTTATTTGTTCGTTTTACAACAAAATTCCATCAGGCTAAAATTGAAATTTTGAAGGTCAATAGAAACGTTTTCTCGACATAAAATGCAACTTCAAAGGTTGTAAAGAACAAATGAAAAGGTGTGAAAAGGGGTGGGATATTGCCTAAAGAGTATATAAAAACTGACCTGTATGCCGCCGGTAGCTATCTGCAATCATGTTGACAAGCAAATTAAATTAACTTTCTGGAGCGCACACTGGCGCTCAAATAGGTGCTTTCTGGACAAGGTTGAGCCGTCCCTGGCCCTGCAGACGAATAGCAAAGATGGTCTAGAGATGGTCTTTTCTTTCCTGGAGCAGTTTCAGAAAAAATCTTGGCATGCATACATGCATATATATGCATAATATTCTCAAGAAAGAAAGATGGGCCATGCATTTTCTGTGGCAGAACATGTTTGCAAGGAATTTACATACCACACTTTACATACAACCCAACTATTTTGTTTACTACCAAACGACAAAACAGGCGAGATTTTACTTGTCTTCTTCAGAAAAAAATGTGAAATTGATGCCTCTCCTCAACTGAATCTTTAGGAATTTGCATAGCTTCTCTCTCTGCCTATTACAATAGCGTTTATTGTCCTTCTGTGCGCTTTAAGTTTGGAACAGCAGGATTTCCCTGCAAATTGCCACACAATCCCAGTCTGAAGCTGTTCGGTAATGGTGGCACTTGCCACATTGCATTGTCAGGGTATAAGCACGTCAGATCCTGTCACATGCCGTAATTCGAAACTGCACCAAGCTCAGCGTCCACACAGTACATCTATGGAATTTGTGGTGACATTAAGAAAGAGTAACGGTGACAGAATCAACGGCATGTACAGAGTTATTTTTTACACTGGACACAATACGTAATTCTAAAGGAAACTAGGAAAAGCAGAGAAACTATGTCATTATGTCATGCCATAACTTTTCTAGCCACTGTTGCAGAAAAAACTCCACTTTTCAGCTTATCATGACCAGAGGAGCCGCATTTTTTCAAACAGAGAACTGCATTTTTTGAGCCTCTTTCTATTTATAGGTTTTCACACAATATAACTTTTGCATTATAAAAAATGGTTTTGAATAACATATTATTATTACGATACGGTTCCGTGTTGTTGAAAATGGAGAAACTTTCACGCAAGAGGGGTCCGACCCATTATTATTATGCAGCAGGCTAGCAGATTATATTTTTTATTGCAAAGTCAAAACTGCCTAAACAGTTAGCAGGAGCCATCAAGAGCAAAACCACACACACAACAGCTTTCTTTTGTGTGTTTGTCTCCCTTTTCAAGTTTTTCGCAAGGGGAGTGAGAGTGAACGGTGGCGGTGCGGCGGTGTGGCAAGCGGAAGTTTCATTTGAGCATCCCACCGTTTTATGAAAATCAACAATGCCTCCCTTTCTGCAAGCTTTCTTAGAAGGATCAAAAGCTGTTCTGGAAGGAAATGCATCGGACCAACCACTGCCACACCAGTGGCGGGTATTAAACGGAGGAAATACTTAAACGAGTACAAAACATTACGGCTGTTGAGCACTGTTGTGACGGGATTTGTTCCATGCAACCAGGCAAGGTGAAGTAAGAGTATTAGCTAGTGAGAGTGCTGTGCCGTGTTCTTGTAGCTTCTGACAGAAAGGGTTAAAAATGTCCTTATTACGAAGAAAATCCTATACAATCTGTGAGCCTCTCTCTCTACTTTTCTGAATAAATAGAACGAGAAACGTTTATTGGGAAAGTTACGCGTAATAATAATATATGCTTGTCATGGAAAAATTTAAAGCAATTTACAAAATGCTGCTGTTGCCTATTTTGATGATACAGTAAGTAGGAAATGGTATGTGGATGCAGTAAGCAGAATAAGTGCAATCTAAGTAGAAGAAAGGAGGAAACGGTTTGCTAAAGGGAAAATCATTCAAGTGTAAAGTTACGGGAAAGCTGGCCAAAGACGCCTAGACGCAATCATGCAGGAATAGTAAGTACGCTGAAAATAAGAGTGTTGCTGGTGAAATATATACATTCTTTCTTTGTAACTTTGGATCAAAGCAACACTATACACACCGGATTGAAACACTACACCCAAAACTTTTCTCCATGAATATACATTTTCTCTTCTTTTTATATCTTCTTGTATGATCCTGGTACTTAACACATTTTGTAAAATGAAAGAATGTCTTGTTGTATACAGAGACGCTGGCATTTTCAACACTATTAAAGTAGCGCGGCTTTTGTTGTTCCTGTCCTTAACTGCATTTTTCTAAAGCGTTTATATTAAAAACGTTTGCTGTGTGCTTCTATATTATAGTCGACCGTGAAAAAACCTTTCTCTTTTGTATACACACACCAAACCAGTAACTCAATTGGAGGAAGCAAAAAAGAAAAGAGAAAAAATAAAGTCAGCATCACTATCAGAATTTCAGAATATGGCTGCCTCTCAGAGAACAACAAACGAGACCCGAAAATGTACAGCGTGCAATAAACTATCGCCCATGAATCTAGCGAAAAAGCAAGGGAAAGTGCTCTCTGAGGATTATTTAAAATCCATCCATATGACACATGTGTGTGAAAGTGCATAAAGTGTAATACGAAGAGAACAAGCTGAGAAAAAAAAGTAATACTTTTCTGGTGGCTGTGTGAGATGCTGTTGCTACACCGCTGCCGTTACTGCTGTTGCAAACAACCACCACCACACACAGCCGTTTTACGCATGGAGCAGCGTACCATCATGTTCTTCTAGAGAGGCTTGCTGGAAGACTACAAGACTTTTTGCCGGTTTAAGAGAAAGAACACGAGAGATTGAAATTCGAGAAGAGTATTTTCGGGAAAAAAGTTGCAAAAGAGAAAATCAAATGGTGGGCGGAAGGCTACGTGTAGTAATATGAATTTTTTTGTGCTGCTTCTCTTTCCCAGAAAATATAATACTTTGGCATATACATATTGGATTACTACTACAGAGTACAGGCCGTCGTAGTGCAAAAAAATAAAGAGATAAATCTAAAGCTCTTTTTGTGTATTATTGCACGTGTGTAGGGTAAAGTCACTTCCAGTAGTAGCATCAGTTACAGGAGATTCTTATAAACAAGGATAAAGAGATCGAAGATGAGTATAAAACTATGTTGATGTTATATAGAAATATGAAAATAGGAATTTCCAATCTTTACCATGCGTCGATATTCGATATGCTTCCTGTATAGACCTTCTGGCACAGATTTTCTGTGTCTGCTTCTGACAGCCAGACACGACAAATGTGTATTTATTGTTTTTCCAATGGATACAATCATAAATACCGAAAAGAATAAGAAAAAAGTATAGTGACAGTGTGAAGTTTCATTAACGAAACTCTTGTCACTGATATATAAATTCATAATTTGTTTTACTCTACCACACCAGCAGCAGCCCGTCTACCCAGGCCATAATAGATTGTCTTTTGGAATGGCAGGGAAACATATTAGATTTGAAAAATAAATATGAAGGCCATATGTGAAATGTAGTGTTGCCAAAAAGAAGTCTGTCCAAATAGCTTTAGAATTTCTCAATTTTTATCAAAATGTCAGTTTTTCTATTGTCAGTCATCCGAAAACTAAGCTCTAGCATAATATTATATAAAAAGTATGTGCTATTTACACGTGCACACGGGGCATGCCAATAAGCCACATTGGTGCGTGATTTAAACCAAGAAGCAACAAAATTGCAAACTTTTTGGACAGAACGGCACACTGAAACCATACTTTGTCTCGGCTCCCACATCATTACCATCCTGGCCAATAGTTATTTTTATCGTTGTGTATGTGTGTGACGCTAATAGCACACATAACACACTATAATTTTCATATGTAGATATATGCAACAATTTTAACTGCAAACAGATTGCTGTGCTCACTGCAAAGTTGCTCGTGTTGTGATTACAACTAAAATGTAGGAAAGTAGCGACACAGGATTAATAGAGCTGTTATTCTGCACAATCGTCGCATTTAAAATCTTTATTCGTCTCAAGGGATTGGAAACTGCCAAGTATTGTGGAATAAAGTGCAAAGATTAGACACAAAGTGTGTCAATACATGCTTTATCGTGTTTTTACACTGCCTTCAATGTTATGCAATTCCTACATAACTAGCAGTATAAAACTCATAAATAACGAAATTGGAAGCGGAGGCTGTGTAAAAAAGGACTTTTAAATAACATTATTTTGCTAAAGTGTAAAATGCACAAGGTCGGACAGACGACATGCTTTCCTTGAAATGCAATCCCCTACTCTGATGTTTAATCATGTAACCGAGGGGCAACCACATGACAAGAAAATAGTTTCGAGTCAAAGTCATTAATACAGAGATACAAAAAGTCCTTAAAGAAAACTAGAAACTAGTCTAGAAGCTCCACATTGATAAGACTATGTGGTCACAAAGCCTTCCAACGTGCAACCCAAATTCCTCCACATTGCATTGAATCTTTGAATCTTTCAGTCAGTCAGTCAGTTTTCTGGTATTAAATTCAAGCCTTGAGTTTTCACTAAGCTATTTAACCATGCCTCCTCAGTGTCAGTCAGTATTTCAGTATGTCGATTACCACTGCAGCAAAAACAAACGATGCTGTCGAGTCATTTGCATTATGCACATTCCATTTGCCATTCGCTCTCTTGTAGTAAATGAGACTTTACCTTTTTCGGAACACTAAACAAGTTGGTGCCAATAAAAGCTATTGGCAAGTTTGTGCAAAATATAGTGTACATTTTTATGACAAGGCCATATTTGTCTGGAAAATTTGCACTGTCAGGTTGTGCATATTTATTCGTACCAAAAACGTTAGTTTGTTAGTTATTATTATGCAACAACACAAGGTACCCGTATAGCTTTTAGCTTTTAGACAAATTGACGATGCCCATTGAATTCATGACACAAGCATTTTGAAAATGTTTCGAGTGCCACTTTGACCTGACGTCGTTCTCAAAATAGAAGGAGGACGCTCTTGATTCCGTGCTGAAGGACGTTTCTGACAAAATTGTAAAGTTTTCCTTCTTGAAAATCATATTTACGTGACCAAATCCGTTAATTATCTTGTGCATTATGTCAAATTGCCATGAACATAAAATCTACATATTAATTATAGGAAAAATAGCCCATTGTGAGCTGGGGTAATTCCATATTACGTTAGTATTGAGATAAAGACTGACATCATTACTATTTCTTATGATGACGTACATAGGCCACCATTTGCACTTTTTGTTCTTGACTCAACTCAAAATGCTCTTGATTTTGTGAACTTTGTTGTATAAATTAATTAAATAATATTAAGCTTACTAGGGTTGCAAAGTACACTGGGGCTCGGAAAATTGACGTGGGTTGTTCAAGGCATGTGCTTATATATTCACTAGAAAAAAGACAAGTTTTCAAGTGGTGCTTTCCATTCCCCTCTAAACTTTTCTATTTGCCACGTCCAGTTTGTTTTTCCAACAAATACTACCAGCTTTCTTACAAACTTTCCAGTCATTTTATCTTAATTAGAATCCTTTCAGGCTTTGCCCCTAGCCCAAAATCTCGGGGATGATGACCTAAGCACTACATTATTATATGTTGAATGTAAAATCTGAATTACTAATTAACCGCTTTTTCTCCTGTCACTCTTGCCACTCTGTACACTAAAGTCATTATTGTGAAACATTAACAGGAAAACGACAACCGTACAATATTATGCTTGACATTTACGTAAGCACAGAGTTCCAAAGAAATAAGTGTATTATATGAGCTTGTAATTTAATCACCCTTAGAGTCTCATGACCACAAATACGCTAAACAGTGTATACCCGCAGACAACAAGGCTTGAGCCATGAAAAATAGTAATTCATAATGCGATAGTGTACTATATTGTTATTCCAATGACTTGCTTTTTGTACGCCATAATGCTCAAGGATATACGCTATTGTTGTTGATCCATCAACCAAAATATTTACTAGGCACATATACAAGAACACACTGGGGAAATCAGTTGCCTTCACGAATACAAAAGCCTTTTTGTTTCGTTGTGGATATTTTATTTCCACGTGCCAAAGAACTCATGCTACTAACTAACTACTTGGTAGTAAAAAAATACAAGTGAAAGTGTTAGACGGAACGCATAAAAAATTGCACTTGTCCTGACCCAAGTTTTTTATTTGTGTGTAGTCGTGGGTGTCCTGCTGAGCGTCAATTGCGAAATAACACTCTATAACGCATATTTGCTATTTGCTTTTTTTCTCTTAATGCGATTCCCAAATAAAAAAAAATGGAAATTTAGGTGAGTAAACTGTTCACTCAAGCAACCAACTCACTCAAATTTACTACAAGCCAATTTATCGCTTATCTGACCATGATAGCATTTTGCCCCAATCGAAAAAAAGTTAAGGATCCGAGTTGGGTACATAATAAACAACCGTAAAGTATGACGATAAGTATTATACCTTTTATACTTATTCAAAGACTATAGCTATCGAGTATAGAGGTAACAAAATAAATACGGGTACTTGTACCTAAATACATTATTTTTACTTTTGTGTGTGTGTACCACCACATCCTATTATTTGAAAGTTGGTTGCTTCATCATCGAAGCCCATTGCTGCGTGAGTAATCTTCTGCCTGACTAAATGACAAATGACCATGGGCGTATTCCCTGATTCGTGGTGAATGCTATTTGTACTAACACGCGTTTAATTTGTTCCCTTTCTTTGGCCACCACACACTGTGTATTATGCTCTTAGGTCTGAGGAAGTATGCACACTCAAAGGAGAAACTTTTCTGTGGTCAGAGTAAAGCTCCCTGTTTCTGAGAAACATAATCTTGGCAGGATCCCTGTCCATTCTCCCTCTGATGAACAGAGTATTATTCATGTTTTGTGGGTTTCTTTAAGTCAACTTTGTTTTCTGGCTTGTTTAGCTCGCTTAACCTGCTCGCTTGTGGTTTAATGATAAAGTTTGTGGTTTGTAGTCCCGTTTACAGAAAAAGGGGGAGAGTCAAAGAAAGTGAAAGAGAGCGAAAAAATGACTTGATCAAAAACCCTTTTCAATCAACTTTGCTGCAAGCACCAACTTTTCCAATAACCTTGAAGCTCAAGCTGATCCTTTTCACCACCACCACCACGGTATTTAAATAAGCATAAACTTTTCCGTTTTCATTTGCCTCTTTGAAAATTACAAAATTAGCTAGAGGAGCCACCTTTACCTCATTTCCATATTTGTTGTATAGACATATCCGTTGGCAAACATTTAATATCCTGTTCATAAAGTCTACACTCTCTAATTTGAAACTGTATTTACAATGGCATGAAGAAGAAAAGAAGAGAAAATTTCCTTAGTTCCCTTTTTTCATTTCGTTCCAAGGCACACATTACGTTTTGGAATTGAAAGAAAGACAAACACTGCATTTGTGTTTTATTTGATAAAGTACACAATAAGGGATTTAATCATGGCAACGCTTTATTTATTTTCGAGAGACATACACATGGAGAAAGAGAAAACCATTTCGGGGCTTTTTTAGAAGAAAATTTATTGAAACTGTCATGCTATTTTTCCCGTACCACCGCTGGCACTACTACTCCGTAAGCTATGGTGTTCGCGTGACCTTTCAGTGACCTTAGTTTTATATGTCAAACTGCTGTTGCTACTAGGAAAAAAAGCCACTTATATGATGGGAGCGTAATTTGAGGACACCACTTATATAAAATATATTGTGGTGACCTTTTAGCCTTTTTGTGTAATTTTCCTTTTTTCTCGAATTAAATGACATACATGTACTCCCTATGTGTACTTATCTATCCACCAAAGCGGCTCATTCTCTTTTGAAAGCCGAGGAGATCGCGAGCAAGCCAGCAGAGAGGGAAATGCCTGCTGCTGCTAGTAATAATGTACTTGGCTAAAATTGAGAAAAAAAAGTGAAAGCGAAAGCAATGCTCTGGCATGCAATAATGATGGTAGCACAAGCATAGCATATAAAAAGGTAGTTTTTTCAGTTTTACTTTACCTTGGAGATATGGAATGAGTTTGCAGAGAACCGCTCCAAACACAAAGTCTTTGAGCACAATTCCCACGAGTGTAAATGGCATGCAGAAGACACCCACAAGTAAATCTGCGATGGCCAAATTGAGCAGAAACAAGTTTGTAATCGTCCGCATCCCTTGGTTTTGTATAAGAGTAAGGATCACTGCAAGGTTGCCCAGAATGGCAAGGAGAAATATGACAGAGTAGAGGCCAATTTGTACTCGAACATCCAGCTCTAGTCTGTAGGGGAGCATAGGACTGCTGGGCGTACTGCTCCCTGTCTCCTCCCCGTGACCCGTTTCCAGGAGCATTGTTCCGTTTTCCAGACCGAGAAACGTCCCGTTGGCCATCCCCTGCGCGGGGTAAAGGCCCAATTCCTCTCCTGTTAGCATATTGACCCCGATGAAGAATAAAGTACAACAATTTCGCCTCTTTTACTTTCTATTTAATATCGCTGGTTTCTATATATCAGGCCATTAGAACGACGTTGTATTACGGCTGAAACAGCACGGCTTCTGGGAATGATGATAATAATGTGCACAACTCAGACTGTTTTCATTATGAAACGCAATTAAGTGTGTTGCGGATGTTGTTGTAACGGTCATCATCATGATCATCATCATTACTTCCTTCTTCTTTACCGTAGTCGTCATCATCATTTAATATAGAAAAGCAGTGTTTTGCAAAGTCCGGGTAATATATATGAAATGGGCAGAGTCGATGCACATAAAACCAGGGAATGAAAAATATTTCATTCGTTTGACGTTGAAAAAGTACCGCAGCAAAAGTAACCACCAAACCACTGCACCGTTCTGTATTTTTTTTCTTCCCCTGCGTGCGGACTACTTAAAGCGTACACTCGCAGGATGTTTTTAGTGTTTTTGAAGAGAGTAACATGAAGTAGTTCTTCCTTTTAGCACTTTTTAAAAACTAAGATGTGGTTGTTATGCTACCTCGAAATCTCCCACTCACACACTATCTACTACTACCCCTTTTGTAGTGAGTTCAGCTTCAACCACCACTTTTTTTGTGATTACCGTCATCATCATCTATAGACGCAAGTAGTATAATGTGGGAAGAAGGAGGCCGGGTCGAGTTTCCAGAAATGATTTAATTTTGCTGCAACTTTGTTGTAAGAAACTAAATAGGTCTCTTGAATTGAAAATGATGAAAGCTTGCTATTTTTCTTGCATATCAAGTACCTAAATTAACAAGGTCTGTGGTAATATAGTAAGTTAGTAGATCAACCACACAAGAAAACTTGCACTTTTTTAGTCAAACTTTGTTTTTTTTGTCTTGGCCACTTCCTATATTTACATTGGTAACATGGAACACACAAAAGTTTGCTGTGAGGATCGCCGGCTGGAAATCGTTGCACGTCAAGTCAACTTGATTTCTTGCCTGTTTGCATGGATTTTCCTTGAGTGAAACTGACAATTGACAAATTGAAATGATGCCAACACGACAAGGTTAACAAGAGCAAATCAGAGAGATAGAAAGCTTGAATGGTCTTTCAAAGTATAACCCTGCTTTTTAACCTTACACTGTCTGGTTATTGCTCCATATTCAGTGCATCTGCACAAACAATAACACTGGATTGGCACGACATACAGGTAAAAGCAGTGCATACAACACGTGTTCAGGATGCTAGTAGCCCTTATTTCATTTCATATTTTCTACTGCTATGCTCCTTCTGCTTACACGTCTGTCAGAATTGGTGAAGTGAACGTATTTTCATCCAGACACAAAATCTCTTGCTGATAAAGAGAACATGTTCGACAGAGGAAAAACCATAAAATCCATTTCATTTCGGCTGGGAAAAAACAAGAAAGCACAAAGTATGCGCTGTATTATACAGACAGGCTCACCAAAATACCACGTCAATAGCAGCGGGAAAAAGGTGAAAGTGAAGAAGGAAAGAAACCGGATCACCAGAGAGATCAAATCAAATCACACACGCTTATCTCATCACCGCGCTGCTCTCTCCCTCTTTTTTTCTCTTTACCAGTTTTGCTGGACTTGAATTTTTTTGCTTAGTAAAAGAGTATTTATATGAAGAAAAACTGACGGAGCGCGAGAGTAAGGAAAGAGAAGTACAAGTGGAAGTAGAACGATCTACGATTCCATCCATCCAACCATTTGTTTTATAGCTGCGACGGCTGCTCCTACTTCAGTGGTAAACTTTTCAGCTGCTGTCCACGTTTGCATCCGGGGCAATGCGAAAAAGCTTGTACAAATTGGACCACTCTTTAGCACGGAAACGGGAATCTCTGTAAGAAAAAAGAAAGAAAAAATATGTACACGGGAAATGAGAGAAAATATTCAGAGGATTATTTCTGCCTCTTGCATTTCTTTCGTGGGATATGTACTCAGTGGGCCGTGGAGTTATAATGCACCAACTTCTAAGCAGAGGGTGATGGTAAAAGTACCAGAAGGCAGAAAAAGTAAATTGCGCTTGTATGTCAAGCGATAATGGTACGAGGAGCAGCAGTACATCTTTTTCTTTGGTTCTTCCCTCTCCAAAAAAATATGTCAGCATCTGCCAACTCTACCGCTTGTTTGCAGTCCTTACGCAAGAAATATCTTTTCTCAGGGATTTTGATCTCCGGTAGCGAACCAAAAAGTTGCATACAAATACAATACACACACAGAGAGAGAAAAAGACAGAAAAAAGGCTAAGTAGGAAAAATAACAAGAAAAAAAGTTAATATTTTTTACTTTGTTTCACTTATTCTCTTCTTGGCTAACACACGTCTTTGTTTCAACTCTCTACTCTCCCTTTTGTTAGAGTGCAGAAGAAACAAAAAGAAAAAAAACTAAAATAAAATATTCTTCTTGCCTGGCTGGATGAATGCCGTCAGTTTTAGTTTAGTTGTTGGTGGAAGACACACGGCAACCGTAAAACGAAGCGTGGCACACTAGTCCCTATACAAACACTCACGTAAATTTTTATCTTGTGCCATATTATTTCCGTAGGAACGATAATAGGACTACTCACGACTAATAATACTACATAGTTGGCTGAACGGCGATATTATCATGTTCATCACATCACACAGCAGACACCCAGCACACAAAAGTACATAAGGAGCAGAAGAGCAATAGCACTTTGTTCCCTGCTAACAAACAACTTGGAACTGGTAAGCTATCGCCAAATGCAGCCGTGTGTTTTTAATATGGACAACATCAGCACAACATGGCCAGCAAGAGGAATTGGGAGCAGAAAGCAATTTTTCTAAAAAAAAGTTGAGTTGAAAGAGAGCGTGCAGTAAGTAGCATTATTTTATTGCAAGCGTATCAGTGGGTATGAATCGCGTTGAAAAGCCAGTTTAGCCAGAAAGCTAGTACCTAAGCTTTTTTCAGCTTCTACACCTACACATTAGGCTCCATGTTCATCTTCAGAAAGTACACGGCTATCATAATCACCATCACAGAAAATTACTTTTTTTGTTCTTCAGCCAGTCGCACTCTCTGCCTCTTTTGTGCTTTTATGCGATTTTTATAATGTAATGTGTGTCTCTGGACTGGAGTGAATGCAAGAGACGGAAAGGAAGAGAGATGCAGAAAAATAAGTGGCAATAAGGTAGGTAGGGATTTTGGAGAAAAAAAACTGACTCCAAGATTAAGTGAGAGTGAGAGAGACAGAAAGGAATATTTGACCGAAAGCACAAAGTTATTTATATTCTGTGGCAGGCAGGCATTATAATAGCATCCTCTTTTAGTAAATCCACCACCACACACACCGCCACTCTGCTGCCGCCATGATGATCATTCCATAAGTTGACTTGGAAAATCAGTGCCAACACCAGCAGGCCTATGTGCTTGCAGTTTGCAAAGAATCAACAATTGCGTCGCAGGAGCATATTCTTATAGGCTGTTGTTTTATAGAAAAAAACTAAAGCAATCTTCAATATGAGCTGAACTTTTATGACGCCCATTTTTAGACCCTTTTGCGTCACGTTCACAACAACGGAGAACTAGAACAAACAGGAAAACTCTCTGGGAGAAAAAAGAGAGTATAACGGTTTCCCTTGTAACAACGGCAAAGAAACAAAAGGTAAACCAGTATTTTAATCCTCTCCGGTGCGAAACGCGAATCCAACCTCGGTCTGCTCCCAACTGCTTATCGTGTTAACAGAAGAAAACAAGGTGAGGTGGAAGCTACCACACTTGCTAATGTAATAGGTATTACTTATTTTCGCCAAAAGACCGACAATCGTAAACAACATGGTTTGGATAAAAATAATATGCCGCCGTTAGCACCACATGTAATCTTAATGGGTCATTATAACCGCCTCTTGAAAAATGGTAGGTTTCTCAATATTTAATTAATGTTATTTTGTTTAAACATCCATTTTCAGATAATGTCTTAACTGGGACAAGAGAACACATTTTTTCGAAAGCGTGTGATTGTACGCTTAAGGTTGCATGTCACTTATCAATTCCAAATCCCATTCCTTTTTTGTGCTTTTTTCGCCGTATTTTGTTGACAAGAGTTGCGAACATGCAAACCTTCGGAATCGATACGGGGAAAACGTTTGAGATAAAGTATGAGATTTTTGTCCACGAATGATAAGCATTTTTTGAAAAGCAGCTACTGCATTTGTTGCATGCTAGTTTTCATTTATTTTTTAGGTTTGTATAAAATCACAAAAGCTTGATGAAAATGGCTTGAAAAATTTGCACACATTTTTTGCCAATAAATATTCACGGCCTCATATCCCCTCTTTTTGGAAACCCCGTTCATTATGCCACGAGTTAAAATCAAATCTAGAAAAATTATCACACTCTCGTATCATGGGATAATTACCAGTTTGAAGCACTCTATTGCCATGTTTTCTGTGTGGATACGGTTGATAGTACTCGCATGATACAATCAAATCCAGCAATATGGCTGTACATAGTACATTTCCACTCTACTGGCAAAACAAAATATAATGTTTGCTTTTGCTAAAAAATTATAATAATCTCTTTTTGGTGAATTGATACTTTTATGATAAAAAACGTTCCTCATAATTAAAACAGTTCCTGTCTTGTACATGATACCTACTATACATACCTAATATGATATACCTTGTTGCCTGCTGGATACTATTTAATATTTTGTAGATGTTGTTAACTGGACGCTGCTGCTGGTGCTCCTTTTTAGGTAAGTGATTTAGACGAGCTGGCATGATCGACACCCATCTCATCATTATGTGCAACGGCACTTACTCTCTCTCTCTCCCCCTCTCTCATTCATTCTGTTTTATTCTCCAACCATGAATCTTGTATGATGATGATGATTGGTCTTAATGGTATATAAATGATGATGATGGAGCTTTGAGTGAGATCAGATTAAGCAGCCAGGATATTTCAAGACATTTCAGCATACCAAAGCTGAGCAATCAAAACCAACCAGCGTAACAAAAAGGGAGTTACTATTGTGGTTTATGAAGAAAAAAACTAAGTTGCAAACAAAGTTTTTTTTCTCTATCATTCCTTCGCAAAGAAAGAAAATGAAAGAAAAAATGTGTTTTTATCACCATCATAAACCAACAAAGCATGGAGAAGAACTGCTGGACCACGCTATCATTGCCTGATTTGATGAAATATGAAATGAAAGTTTTGCTACCAAACTGCAATATGAAGCAAGTCTGTAATTCTTTTTTGGTGAATTTATGTGTGTATGCCTATAATAAGGTTACAGATGAAATATAGCAATGTTCTGTGTGTGTGTGTTGTGACAGCAGGCCATTCAACAACAGCCATGACTTAGTTTGTGTGCCCGTCATCATTATCATCATCCTATGATGATCAGCACCATAATAATGCGACTGGATCAATTCGTACAGCATAAAAAAGAAGGATGAAGGACAACGAAAAAGGACCACCGCCGTTCTAGATTCCAGCCAAAAAAATGCATTTATATGTTGCAGCTCATTCATCCGGAAAAACGGATTTTTTGCTGGTGTCTCTTACCGTCTCCTTGTCGTTTATAGCATATAGTTTATAGCAGGGGAAATTGTTGCTCGAAATATAAGTAGTTACAGCGAGCAATAAATGACATTTGGCCATAAATTGATGGTCAAAGGATTATTTGGAAAATAGTAAATGACTTGGTCATCATCTTCCGCCCTTGCATGAGCTCCAAGGTCTTAATAGCATCAACCTCATAAAAAACTTGTGTGCACAATACATGCCTATTTACTTTTATGTAAGCCCAAGCTCCGAATATCTCTGTCTCTCAGTCTTTTCAAAGCAGAACGTTGTAATAATAGCAAGTCTGCCGTATCAAGATAGGATGCATTATTCAAATTACTTTAGTCGTGTACTTAAAAGCCATAAAACACGCCAATGCAATGTTTCTCTAGTAGAGCTTATCTGCAAAAAAGTTCTACGTTTCAGTTTGGTAAGTTATTTTTCTAATATCTATAATATTATTATACAGGTTGTCTCGCGAAAACTACAAGTTTCCTCTTTTTGGGATTTCAGGCATTTAAAGCAAACCGAACAAGAATAATAGCATAGGGAAATTTAATTGAGAAAAATCAACATTCCATTTTAATGCAAAGCACACATTGGATTCATTTTTTGGAAGAAAAAAAAAGACGCTCATCAAGTTGAATAATATGTAAGTTGATGTAATCATGAGTTTGAGAGCGAGTGATATAAGCAGTGACCATGAAGCGCCAAACGCTTCTTCTTCTTCTCTAGTCTCGCTGCTTGGCGTGTGCGCTCAAGTAAAACTGTTTTTGTCTGCTGTAATCACTTCCATCATATGCATTAGTAAATTACTAGATAAGCAATTAGTGGCTGCATCAAAAATACCTCTCTTGAAAAAAAGTTCACTTGTTTCGAATTTTTTCAACACATGTGCACGTGTGTGAACCTGAACTGAAGTACCACTAGGTTGTTAAATATACAGTTTGGCCAGAGCACTAGGGGAAGTACAACTATTCCATGAAAATAGATTAATTTGGAGTGATAACTTGAATGGCATTTTACATCGGATGTCGTTTCATTCACGTTTCACGTAATGGAAGGTACGTGTACGTGTACCTGACAATGCCACCACGCGTCACACTTTAAAACAGTTAAGCTAGTGACTGGATTACTGTGTTAGACACATAATCTATTTTTCATGCGCCATAAATCAAGAATTAGAAACATTTTATTTGTTGCGAATAACTAGAAGATAGGGCCATTTATATTTTTTCAATGTGCAAAAATATATCGTAAACCTGTTTTCGTCGAATGGCTAAAAGCTGATTTTCCAACGAGAGGATATTTTTAAAGGAATATTATAAAATTGTAAAAATACACTGCAGGGCAAATTACAAATACATTAAACAGAACCTTCACCACTTTCATTGCTACTTTTTTATAATACGCAATACATGCTTATCATTTTTTGGCTCATCTGCAGCCAAGAAGATTCCTAATTAGCAACGTTACACGCTGAACATCGTGGCTCAACTTGGCTGCACACAACTGAAAACAAAATGCATTACAATTTTGCAACTTCAACCCGGACCTTCTTCATTTGCTCTTTACAATATTGTTCCTCTGGCAAATAGTTAATTTACGGTAAACCATGCACAGCAGCAGGTCTGTGCACAAGTCATCTTTGTACTTTGCTTGTCGCTCATGGAAATGCTGCTATTGGGGGTATCATGATGATTATGATTGCAGATTTGGGAGCACTAATAGCAATAATAGCATTCATTCATTTGCCATTTATTTGACTCTGGATGGAAGCACCTAGTGAAAAAATGCTACTAGTGCATGCCATCATACAATTCACTGGGCATAAATCCCCCAGAGTCAAAATAGCACACGGAAAAAAGAAGAAATATTTAGGTACAGGTTCTTCCCCAGTAGAAACAGGATGAAGATAGATTGTCGTGGAAAAAAAAGATTAATTTCGCAATCTCACAGTCTGTTTCAGTGGTGATGGCTTGTGGTGGGTTCTATTTCAAGGATAATTCACTTGCCCACGTATTAATACCGTGAGGAAAAAGGCACCGCGCGGCAATTTTGTGTATTGGCTGCATCACCACCACCATATCATCAGTGCGTGGTACTGTGCTAGTGGAAGTAGCAGTAAAGATAGTGAATTTTCACTAAGAGCAATTCTATGTCAGATTCGACGAGGGACAAAATTGAAAGTCTGAAAAGTGCTGCCTCTTCCATGCCTCTGTATCTATAATACCTTCTTAGATATAGTTTACAAAATGCAACCATCAAAAGTATGATTATGTACCTTGTCCGTTTTTGGACAACCTGGCTAAAAAAGACGAAAAAAAAGTTTGACACTAAATAGGTTCGAGTTGAGCGCATCTTGTGAAAGCCTCAGGTGGAAAATCCGGCATTCTATAAGGGTGTACCTCAATAAGCTCAACACAGATTGATACATCTGCCCATTTTTCCACACTCCCATTTTCGTCACACTCTCTCTCGGAACAGAAACCTGAAAATAGCGTGTGAACACAGGGCTTTTTGGTTGTGTCTCTAATCTACAAATTACTATTGATTACTGGAATGTCAAAAAATAGAGCTATGGTGAGAGTGCCGACACACGCTATATAAAATAATGGCTTGGTCCACTTCTGCACTTTGATGGAACGGAAACCTATTACATTTTTTTGCTGTCTATAAATAACCACAACAGAGACTGGAGGTCTGTTACAGCGGAATTGTGTAGGTTCTGTCATCATCACCATCACGATAAAGCAAATTGTTAAAAAAAGTTTTGCTGATAAAGTGTCAGAAACCACACGCTCCGCCAAAAGCGGAGAAATATCGACAGCATGAAAGCTCATATCACGGTAGCAGCGGCACTCTATCAAGGTTACAAGAAGATAAGCAGACATATAGACAGCCCGGAAAATTAGTCAAGTGCCATTTCCCCATCATGTCATCATGACCATGGAGAACTTTTAACATCATTGGCTATTTCGAGAGAGAGCAGCAGTACCAGAGAATGTACACACACGTCTTTCAATTGAATAGTAGCTCAAGCAAAGTTTGACGCGTGTTCAGAATGCAATTCGATCACCAAAGCTGCGAAAATTGCAGCGGGTGTAATAAAGGCCAGTCTTGAAAATTAATCGGGAAAGTGGTAACCATTTCTTCGTTCACTTAGTTTGCAACTTTGCAAGGCTAAAGAAAAAAAGTATCTTGTCATTCTGGCATTATTTACAGTGGGTTAACACTACCACTACGTAAGTTTGATTAGGGTACAGGTACACATTTGAATGAAAGTATGACAACAAGAGGAAATTTGCTGGTTTAGTGGGATCATCAAACTCCCACATATCCACTCTGCTTTTTCCCTGGCACTATACCGATTCTCTCTCTCTGTCTCTATCTTCCTGCTCCACTCTC